>KN173723.1:347767-365061 GCA_000758425.1 Nilaparvata lugens yeast-like symbiont | reverse complement strand
ACCACCGGCCCGTAAAAAACTGCGCACAACATCTCTTTCAGTCGCCCGGTCGAGCGCAGAAAGACTAGCCGTATGGCTCCGCGAGAAACGTCGTCGGGCTGAGTTTGCCTTAGGCCCTAAGAGCCACATATTTATCGGCCAGGTCAAACGCTCTCCGCGCCCTGAAGCTGCGTCTACCCGCACCAGCTTGAGTTCTCTATATTCGATCATCATAAACCGTGGTCCATTTTTTCGAGAAAGAGGAAGCGGGACGCCCTGGAGGTTGACTGTCCTCATGAAGACCTGTCGCGTCGAGGCCGCAGATTGGATCTGACGTTTCTTCCTTTGTAACCCAAAAAAAGAAAAGAAAATGACGTACATTTGCCATTCTGCTTTCTTACGACCGATCAGACAAGCCCTTTCTCATGCCTCGGATGTCTTCTTTGAACCGTACATTTATGCATTCCCTGGCAACCCCATGACGCATGCCTCAACTGGCCATCCTGCTCCTGGTCGCACGCATAACATGTGTTCCGATACTTTCCAAGCACCTCAACGTAACGGCGTGCATGACTTGAGCACACGTGATGTGGAATGGGCATGTAGTGAGCGGCATAACATTCTGACTCCAGTGGCAAGGGCGGGCATGGTGGCTTGGTGCACGCACGCGGCAAAACGCCGACGTGGGCCTAGATTTGGGAGTACGTCGAGGGCGTCGGTCGATCTTGGCTTGGTTTCCATGCTTGCACTCCTTCCGCTTACGAGGGCAAAGAGGGAGCGCGAGCCACCATGATCTCCTAGCTCATCACCCTACCCACGTATCTGACGCGCAGGCCATCTGGGTGTCCGTCCGTACATTTCAGGGACGCGAAGGGTCCAATGACCGAAATGGGATGTAAGTCAGATCGCAAGTCAAGACCGGCATGGGTCATAGAATTCTGTGTGATACTACCCCCATATGCCTATGGTACAGTGGGTGCCCGAAAAAAAACGCCTGATCCAGACCGCGTTTGCCAGTATCGGGATTATGCGTTTATTTTGGAAAGGTACTGCACATACGATCCATCGTGGAGCTCAGAAAACACGGGATCCAGAGCGGGTCGGGCCTGACGCACGTTTGTTCGTTTCCTGTGTGGGGGGGAAGGGGAGAGAAAGCGCCGGCGCGGATCCTATACCGGGAACGCATTTCGAAGTTGCAGGAGACCCTCGGCATGCAGTCCAAAAGTGCCATGGACGGCGAGTAGTTCATGAATGTGAAGCCATCTTTCGTCTTGAACGAACCTGCCACGTTGACCGGACCCGCTCTCCGCTGACTGGTGCTTGGTAGGCTGATAGATGGATGCGTGCGGATGCGGGCGTCCTGTGCGCCATTTCCCGCCCAATGCCATATCGATCATGTTTTTTGCGGCTTTGGCACCGGAAGCCCAACGAGGCCTCCTCCACGCCATGCAGGCACGCCCCGTGGCGTACCTACTAAGGCTCAAAAGTCAAGCCGGGTGAATTGCTTCACGACGCGGAACCAAGGGGAAAATTCACACGCATTGCCCCGAGCTTTAGCCGGAGCGATCCTTCATTCCTGCCGCTCGCTAAGTATTCTTACATGCCTGCCCCAAGCCAATGTTACCTGTCGTAGCCGTGCCGTGCCATAGAGCTTAACTTGTCTGAGCTAGGTCGGCAGAGCCTCACACTTGTTTCTCCCGTGCGAAAGACTGCGACGGGTGTTCGGGACCCGCGGCCGGTGGTCAAAACGCCAGCCCGCCCAGCATCCGAGGCTAGGCTCGTCTCGAGGTCGAGGGTACACTCGTGGTTTTCATAGGTTACATCGTATCTATCTGTCGGATGCATGGTCGTGAGGCTGGCTGGCTTGCCCCGACCTCTCCTCGTGCAAAGTTTCAGTGGCACGCCCATGGAACACGCAACTACAGCCTGCGCGTGCCCTGCAGTATTTCTCCATCCGGTCACGTAACGCGACTGAACTAGTCGCGACTTGAAGACGTAGGTAGTTGTGCGGATCGTGATTTTGCACCGAAGCCGGAGGTTACCACCGACATTGCCGCAGGACGGCCGGCAAAGCTGCCTGCCAGGTACGAGGCAGTTCCGAGCTACGATACGCGACATTGTCTCTGCTCTCAGACCTTGGCAACCGCGGCAACCGATGACGCCGCCGGAGGGCTCCGAGCGTCCGATATGGGATGGCTCTGGGTCATGCCGGGATGATATAAACGGCCTTCTGTGCCAGGACAAGTACCTGGGGCAACTCGCTCATTCTCCTCTATCCAGTAGCATCTTGCCTTTGCGAAGCTGTTCGATTCCAAATCACCTTCTCCAAAGATTTCGCGTGGCCCCTACTGTGAGTTCTTGTAGTCGAGTCCCAAGACGAGCCCAGGACGCATCTGACAAGGCGCCACACGCAGTCTTGTGCTTGCCAGTGCACCATGTGCCGAAAGTTTACAGCGTCCTTGATTGGTCAATTCATCGCCATTGACAAAGCACACCTAGAGCCGCCGCTTCCGGCGTCGCCGACATTTTTTGAGTATGAGTGTCATCTCCCGGCATCTTTCGGGGGTTTTTCCATCGCTGCGTCTCGTCCCTGAGCTACCGATCGCTCAAGCATCCGACTATTCTCGACATCTTCCTCGGCTCCCTCAACGAGAAATGGTTGACGGATGGCGGTGGCGACGGCGACGACCAGGCTGTGGCGCAGACTCTGGCCACACCCAATGGATACTACGCTTGGCGGCGCCACGTCATCACAGGGGTGGGGTGTCGGATTGCCTCAAGGGTGGAGCCCAGCATATGGAGGGAGCACCATTCTGAGTGGGCGAGATAGGCGGCGTCGCTGACCTGATGGCCTGCGGCTGGGTAGCGGAGAGAGGCATCGTGGCAGGGACAGGCAAAAAAGGAGGGGCGGTAGTAGCCGGCCCTGGGGTCGACTCCAGCGCACTACGGCAGCTACTGGGATTTGCGGAGGAAATTGGCCGTAGTTTTCAGTATCCGTGATTCCGGCTCATGAGCCGACGATGCGGGGTGTCGTTGGGATGGCAGCCCCAGTCCATGGTCAAGTAACGGCGCCGTGACCGCGCCTGCGGTACTTGCTATAGACAAACATGTTATGATCAGCTAGGCCAATATGGCGAGCATCAACGGTGAGGCTTCCTTGCCTGCGCATCTACGCGAGGATAAGGCAACCGTGGTTCGATGATAGGGTGGCGATTGAAGGAATGGATGGCGTGCTGGGGACTTAAGCCAAAATCAGCAAGGCGCCGGCCGGCCTTAGGGCCGGCTGTTTAGAGTGTCGCAAGCACTGGACGGGCTAGGAGGGAAAAAAATCGTCGGTGGGTGGGCCCGAGCACGCCATCCGGGCTCGCGACCGAGGCATTTCGATTTGCTTGGAGCCTGTTGCGTCGTTATTGCAGCCTCGGCGACAGGGCCCGGAGCGGCGCGCGGCTCACGCATACAACTGGGCGGCTCTCGCCGCGTCTTGGTAGCCAGCGACAGGCCCCTTTCAGCTTTCAGCTCGGCGCCAGCCGTTTGCTGCTCCTCGTCATTGCCGCCGCCAGGCTCCCCGCCCCCGTCCCATGTCTCGCTTGATGAGTAAGCAAGCCCGCTAGCCGAACCAGCGCCGCCGCCGCCGTCGCCGTTGCCGTCTTCTCTCGTCTCCTCTCCGTTCATCTCGGCCAGAAGAGCGCCGACGATGCGGGCGCCGGCCATGACTTCTAGCCGCCGCCCTTCGACCGACGAGAAAGCCGCGGCCGACATGCGTTCCGGCTCGTCCAAGGAGGCGTCCGAAGGCCGAGATGCCGAGAGCCTCGTCTTCCCTTGCTCCGACCGCCTGCAGCGTGCGCTGTCGGCGCTTCAGGTGCAGATGATTGCCATCGGCGGCACCATCGGCACCGGCCTGTTTCTTGGCACTGGCAAGTCGGTGGCCACCGGTGGCCCGGCCGCCATCTTACTTTGCTATGTCCATGCTAAGCCTGGGCGAGATGTCGGCCTTTGTGCCCGTCGCCGGCAGCTTCTGCAACTATGCGGGGTACGTCCCTCTCGACCTGGATTCCCCTCCATCTCTTCCTTCGTCTCTCCCTCCAATCCCCCGCGGCGATTGCCCTGTTCACTTACTGGCCTCGCCACTTGGCTCCCGTCCAGCCGCTTCGTCGATGATGCCTTTGGCTTTGCCCTGACTTGGAACTATTGGTTCAACGATGCCGTCTCTACCGCCTCCGATCTGGTCGCTCTGCAGCTTGTCGTTCAGTACTGGAACGACAATTTTCCCGGCTGGGCCCTGAGCCTAGTCTTCTGGGCTGTCCTCATTGGCGTCAACATCCTGGCAGTGCGCGCTTACGGTGAGCTGGAGTATATTGGCTGAGCTTGCTCAAGGCCATCGCTGTCGTTGTAAGCGGGCGTGGCCGCTCCTTGTGGCGCACTTGCTGGCCGCTTCGCTGACCTACCTCGCTCCTAGGACTTTATAATTGTTGGCATCGCCGTTAACGTCGGTGCTAATACCGACGGCCGCTACATCGGCGGCCAAAACTGACGCATTCCCGGCGCACCTTTTGTCGGTGGCCTAGGCAGCTTCACCTCCGTCTTCGTGACGGCCTCGTTCGCATGTAAGCCGACTTTTCAATCTCCTTTTTCCCCATGATCTCGGCGTCCTGAGTCGTGACCACAACCCAGACGGCGACACTGAATCCATTGCTATCACGGCCGGCGAGATGAAAAATCTTTCCAAGAACATGCCGCGCGTGGTCAAGAATGTCTTTTGGAGAATCCTATGTTTCTAGTAGGTCGTATCTGCTTCCGCGGCGGTAAATCTGCTGACTGCCTCCCAGCATCATTTCCATTCTTCTCATCGGCCTCAATGTCCCCTACAACTACCCGGGGCTCACCTCTAAGCAGGCGCACACGTCGCCCTCCACCCGCGTCTTCCAGATGACGGGTGCGCGCGCCACCGGAAGCGTCATCAACGCTATTGTCCTCGCCAGCGTCCTGTCTGGCGGCAATCACGCGTTGTTTGCCGCCACCCGGCTACTCTATACGCTCGCTATCGAGGGCCACGCGCCACGAGTGCTGGGAAAACTCAACAAGAATCAGGTGCCATGGCTTGCCGTTCTCGTCTCGGCTTTTGTCTCCGGCCCCTGCTTTGCCTCGAGCTTCATAGGTGCAGGGCAGCTGTGGACTTGGCTGCAAAAGTACGTTTGCTAGCCTTCCTGATGATCTCGGCACCCCCACCTTCTCTAGAAAAAGAAAGTCAACTAATGAGACGATAACGACAGTATTGTCGGTGTCTCGAACCAGCTTAGCTGGATATCCATCGGCATAGCTTCCGTCCGATTCCGGTACGGCCTCGCCTGTCAAGGCAAGACGCATCTACTTCCTTTTCGCAATTGGACATACCCTTGGGGCCCCTGGATCGCCATCATTGTCAACAGCTGCCTGGTACCCGCCCAAGGATGGAGCTGCTTCACTCCCAAATTCGACCCCGTCAGCTTTGTAAGCTTCTATATCGAGATCGTCTTGATGTTCATGCTTTTCTTGGGCTGGAAATTGTTTAAGCGCACCGAGCTTGTCTCTTTGCCCGCCATGGACTTGCAGACGGACGCGCATGTCGCAGACGATTTCGAAGAGGAGACGGAGGGATGGGCGGGCAAAAGCCAAGATGCTTATAACCTGGGTATTCTGACGACGATGCGCGTTGAGTTTCTTTTTTTTGCTTTCGTTCTTGGCCAACTGATTGTCATTTTTTAAGCAAGCACAGCAGCGGTAACAATACCTTGATTGGATACGTTGCGGGCTAGCAAGGGGAGAGGAATGCAGTCGCCTCTAGAACGGTGTGTAAGGCCGGTGGGTCTGATGCACAATCTGCTTGCTGCATGAGAAGTGATTGGATGGTACTTGGCTTGTGTATGCACAGCACAAGTACTAATTTTCGTCATACGGGCCAAACGTGAAGCATTGGTGCATACGTTCCTAAGCGGGAAAAAGGCTTTTTGCCCCCTTTCGTCTCTCGACATCAGTTCTCTC
Source organism: Nilaparvata lugens yeast-like symbiont (assembly GCA_000758425.1). Lineage (NCBI taxonomy): Eukaryota > Fungi > Ascomycota > Nilaparvata lugens yeast-like symbiont. The sequence continues at coordinate 359,064 of KN173723.1, read as the reverse complement.
TAGTTAATTGGGGAGGGATTACTGCATCAACCAAGGGACCTTTTGGAGCAGAGTTGACGACCGACGGAGGTCAAAAGGTTGGTATGTTTGGACTTGCTTTGCCGGCTGTCTGTACCCGTGAGCGTGTCGACAGAAGGGATGCGCGATGGGGCGGCATCGTGGCGTCGGCGTACTTCGTAAGGTGGCATGGTCCAGAAAAATAGAGTAGACGACGGCATGCTGGCCCTGCTTACGAGACAGAACTGGCGGGCTGGGATAGGGCGAGCGGCGAGACAGAGCGAAAAGTGAAAATAAGAGGGGCATAAGGGGAAAAAGGGGTAATAAAAGCGAAAAGCTCACGGAGGATCGCGTGGTTTTATGATTCCCCGGCTGCTTGGGTCATCTCCACGCGCTTATCGAGCGGCCGGGGAAAAGGTTGGAATCGGCCCCAGAAAAAAGATGTCGACATGTGATGCTAGTCCAGCGCGCGGGGGTGCAATGCTATGGTGCATTTTCCTTATAGCACACGCGAATTGTGCGGATTGGCATCTTGGGCATGCAGCTAGCTAATTGCTGTGCGCGGGTAGCCGCCCAGTCGTCAGTACGGAGCGAGATTCAGTATTCCAGTATCGAAATAGCCCTGATCATCCGTATCCAATACATGGCGACGACGTGCTTGACACGCTAGAGTCGCCTCTGTTCCGTCCGTGGGTCTTGAATCCGGCTTGTTGTCGGCGACGCACGGACCGGCATCAGCCCGCTGCTAGATCCCTGTAGGACCCTGAGCCTGCCGTGACAGAGAAACTGGTGGCCGCAGCCCTGCTCCTCCCTCCCTCCTCCCCATCTCTCCTCTCACTCTCGTGGGCAGAAAGGCTGATATCAAGTTGATCGGGCTTGGTTTCCGTATTGCTCTCTTTTCTTTTGTCTTTCTTATGTCCTTCAGAACGAGGGTAGGGAGGGAGAGACAGAGGGGAGGAGGGGAGAGGGGAGGAGGGAAGGAGGAGAGGGTAGGCCGACAAGAGGGGCTCTTGTCCGCATATATTAACTAACGCTTGTCACCACGTGGCAGGTCACTCCCTCCTCGATTCTCGCTTCCGCCTTTCCTGCTTCGCTCCGCCTCCTCCAACCTTCTTCACGACTCACTTCACATTTCATACTACCCGCATTACCATAATCATCATTACCTCCCCTCACACTCTTTCCGCTCTCCTCCTGCCTCTCCCAGTTTCTTCAGGCTCGAACCGCCGACCGGCCGAAGCTGAAGAGACGCTAGAACAAGCAACTAACAGGTACAGCCTACTCCTTTCCATTCTCCCCCGCCTCCGCGACCCCGTCCTCTTGAGCCTCCATTCTACCGGCCCCGAGACGCAAAGACTTGAATGGCAGCGCTGCTGCCCAACAACCTAACCCGCCTGGATGAGCTCCAACAGCCGTTCTGCCCAGTGATCCATTTGCTTTGTCGCTGCCACCGCCGCCGTGCCTCTGGATGTCCATCGCCAGTCTTAGCACGCGCGAAGACGCTCTGGCCGCGGGCCACGAATGCGATACATCACGTGACCTCGGTCAACATCACCGCCGCCACCACCTTCACCGCCACCGCCGTCGCCTCCACCGCCGGTTGGTTCAGTTGCACCGCCAGCACCTCGAACCAGCTCGCCTCGGCCTCGATGCCGGCCACACGCCTCCTTCCCGGCGATGGACTTGGCTTTCAAATGGTCCGTCGTCCACTCCTCTCTCTCTCTTTCAGACCTCTGGTTTCGCCACTGACTCGTCTGGTCCCTAGATGCGCCATGAGGCCGACCGCGGAGCCGGCTTCCCTCTTTTCATCTCCCATTCCCCCTGCCGCCCGCGCCAGCCCCCCGCCGCCTATCTCGGCACCCGTGACCAATCATTCGGTCGATCCCCCGGCTCCGCCGGCAAAGCCTCCAAATAACGCAGCAGCCCTGAGGTCCAGACGCCATTCCGCAGAGCAGCCGTACCGGGACGGGCCACAACCCGGAGCTCCATCAGCACCATCACCAGCACCATCGTCATCATCACTATCGCCATAGCCACCATCAATACACCGACGACCCCGGCCATCCACCACCCAACGACGCTTCCTCTCCCCATAAAAACTTCAATCCACGCAAACAGGTCCGTACTTTTCCCCATCTTGTGCCTCTCCCTTCTCTGTCAAGCAGTTCAGAGCGTACCCAGGCGGCAGGAAATATGGCTCACCCCACACCGTTGTTTCAGCGCGCTCGAAATTCGCGCATGGAATGCCACGCTTGTGGCACTGGCGAGACACCTAAATGGCGTCGCGGTCCCGACGGTCCTGGCACTCTCTGCAACGTATGCGGCCTCGTTTTGCCAAAACAAGCAGGGACGACGATCTGGTAGCTGAATTAAAAAACGAGGCAGGCACATAACCCGGATAAGGTACTGGGTCGAGATGAGTGAAGGCACGCTGGCAGCAGAAGACGCTCTACGTCCCACTACCTGCGTTTGCCTTTAGGAATCCGACCCACCAGGACATATAACGCATGTACCTTGGAATTAGTATCCGACTTGAGCCTAGTCCGGCAGGACAAGGAGGGGGGAGAGCTTGATGGCCACTCGATACCCTCGAGGACTCCGAAACTTCCAGTGCCCGAATTCTGGAAAAATGTAACCAAAAGGTCTTTGGCATCATCAGGTCGAACTCGTCTCTCACGGCTAAGCACTCGGATGAACTCGAAACAGTTACGCCAACCCTTATTATTTTCTTTTTTACTGACAAAACTCACAAAATTCGAGGCCATGACGCGGGACATGCCGGGAACAACGACGTCGGAACCTATCGTGGCGGCCTCTCAACGCTGCCAAAACAGCCAAAACGGCGGTGCAGGCCGGCCGGATCCGCAGTCGTCCGCAGCGATCAGAGGTGGGGGACGAATTGGAAATAACGAACGGCTGCGGAGTCGACTTCCGACCCTGTCTCTGCCGTCAGTCGGCCGAGGACCGACCAACATGCCGGCGTGAATAATTACCAGATGCATTCCACACAGGAAGCAAGCATAGGTAACGGCTTTTACTCTCGCTCCCACGCAGCGGAACCCATGTGCGCCCACCGTAGCCCACACACCAGGACCTCCCGGTCTGGCTCAATCGAGCGTTATGTATGATTCCTTACTTTCTTCCTGTCTTTCGCTATTTCACTTTTCTTTCGCCTCTTCTTCTCATACTTTTCGTCCGGCTCCTGCTGACTAGAGCCCGACCACTTGGAAGTCAACAACTGTCCTCTTTCTCTTCGGCGCGCATATGGCCTAAGAGCGGAACGCAAAGCTCCTCCTCGCAGTCTGAAGTCGCTGAAGCTTCGAGGGGTCGGATCTTTTGATTATCCGACATCGAGATGGACTCGTCTCCGTCCGTCTTAGCCGCGGACCATGTGTCGTCACGGCCGGTCGCGTGAGTCGATGCCTTCATGGCAGACTGCGTGACAGTTGCCTGGTTTTTAACGCTTCCTGACTCCAGCTGCCTTCACTGCCGCCAGCGGCGGTCGTACTGCTCCAAAGATAAGCCTAGCTGCTCGCGCTGTCGCGATGGCGGGCTCGAGTGCGTATACGAGGGTGCCAGAAAAGTATTGGTCAACGAGTCGTAAGCATCCATGAGGCGACGGGTTGCTCATTGCGATGCGGACTGGGCTGATAGCGTTGCACCACCTCTAGCTACCTGAGGCAGCTTGAAGCAAAAGCTCAGGCTCTCGAAGGTGAGCACGTGCAGGGTCTCCCTTGTCTTGTACCAGCGTGCGAGACTTGTTTCTATTAACGAAAGGGCAGCGGCTCTGGCTCAATTAAGAACCACGCCCGCTACGGGCCGAGAAGAACAGCGCAGCAATGACGACTCGGAGCTGGACGACGACGAGCAGTCGCTGCTCGAGCCCTTCACACAGCTGAACCTCGAACACCGGCCGTCGAGCAGTGAGTGCTTTCTCAATCGCGACCCCCGCCTTTCATCCACGGTTTGTGCGGGGATTGATTCGTTTGTTCACCCGCGTTCTCTACTGCTAGGCTCGGGCTTCCAGGGTCCGGCGTCATCCGACACCTTCTTGAGCGACGTGGGCATGCTTTCAGGCCTGCACGTCCGTCTTGACGGCCTAGATGACACCCTTCTCCCGCGGCTGTATTCACCTGACACCCTTCCTTCCCACCGGCACTCACCGCTCCTTCGACTGCGGGCTCGGCTGCCGCCCATAGACACGGCGCGGCGACTTTTCGCGGCGCAGTACCTCTATATCGGCACTATATTTGCCTTCACCGATCCGCGCGACTCGTTTGATCAGCTGCTGGCTCAGGTCTACGCTGCGGGCGAGCCGCCCGACGTGCGCGACCGCCACGGCTGCCTGGCCCACGCAAAGGTGCTGCTTGTGTCGCCTACGGCCAGCTCTACTCCATCAATCAATGGGTTGGCTTCGGCGGTTTTGACGGCTTCGGCGGCCCGCCGGGCTTCGATTTGTTTTCGGACGCGCTGATGCTGCTGCCCGACTCACACGAGGAGGGCTCGCTCTTGTGCGTCGAGACGCTGGCCCTGGCCGGCTACTTCATGCAAAACATGGACCGACGTGACGCCGCACTACAGTACGTCGGCCGCGCCCTGCGCATGGCTATCTCGCTCGGCCTGCACCACGAAGCCGTCGGGCTAGATGATGAGTCACGCGAACGACGACGACGGCTCTGGTGGTCCGTCTACAGCCTAGACCGAGTCCTGAGCGTCAAGCGGGCAACCCGATGGCAGTGCAAGACGAGGACATTGAGGTGGCACTGCCCAGCCCACTACCGGGAGAGGCGGCCTACTGCCCGGCGGTGGTGCTGCGGCACTACACGGAACTGTTCCGGCGGCCGGCAGCGCGGCGCTCGGGACGCAGCTTGATGGCGTCGGTGCAGGCCGTATTACGTACCCTGTCGCGCTGGATGCGGGACTTGCCGGAGGCCTTGCGCTTCGGCCAAAGCCGCGAGAGTGTCGGCACGCTGTCGCACTACTACCAATGCATCAACATGACGGCGCGTCCGCTTCTCTTCCACGTTTTGCGCCGCCGTCTGGCCGAGCACGCAGATCACGGCCGCGACTGGAAAGCTGGGTTGTCAGACGCGACTCTGAGCGTCGTCGAAATGTGCATCGAGGCGGCGCAGAACACAGTGAACATGATGGCCGTGGCGGCGCAAAGAGATATGGTGGGTGATTTGTCGGGCAGATCGGGCGGCCAGACGTCTTGTGCGCCATGATGCCAACGACGCGCGCACGTGTGCGTTTGCACTTGGTATCATGTAATGATTCATGTATGTGCTTGTGAGGCAAACGAGCAAATTGCTGAGCCCATCTGGCTTGTAGCAACCTACGGTTATATGGATGGCGAACATATCCTCTGCGCCACCATCGTCCTCGTCATCGCCTGCGCCGCCTTGCCGTCCGACATGACGACCATGGCGACCATGAACACGGGCCTCGACTTGCTGCGTGGCATGGGCGAACGCGGCAACAGCCGGATGGGCGCGCGTTACGAGCGCCTGGCCGCGCTGCGGGCGGCGACGTTGGCTCCATCGTTGCCGACCCCTGGTCGCCACGCCACTACCTTCGCCGTTGTCGACCACGGCGCCCTCGATGAGCCCATGTATGGTGGCGACGGTGACAACAGCGGCGCGGCCGACATGGATTTTGGCTTCTGGGAGGAGGGCTTCGCCTGCGCAGACCTCGGCCTCGACCAGCTCGCCCCCCACCCGTCGGTGGTCTCGCCCGCCAATGCGGTGGCGGCCGCGCCCCAAGCCACGCCCAAAACCACGCTCGAACCAGCGTCCGACGGCCACGCCTAGCCTTTAACGTGTATGCCATGGCCTACAAACTCACGTCATGTGTTTTTCTAACTATAGCTTGTCGCATTCCAGATGCTCTTTTTTTCGGGCAACGCTCCTGTTGCAAATCAGCGACCCTATCAGCAGCGAAGTGATACAAGGTGGAGGCAACTTGGGGGAGAGGCGGGGAAAGAGAGCGTTGGGGAGTGCACGTTTGATTTACGACCATGTCCCCCACCCCAAGAGAGAAGGAGAATGGTGAGGGCCTGTGTGCGCGTATCTCTTCTGCTTGGCTTTCATCTGACGACGACACATCATCCCTTCTTTTCCAAGCTCCTTTGAACATGTTCCCGCCTAGCCAACTCTGGCCTGCCTGATGTGATGGGTAGTCGATGCGCAGTGCGTTCATTATGGTCGAGGGCCAATGAAGTCAAAGGCTCAAGGTTTCCCAATTCCACAACGTCGCTAAGTATCCGAGCTGCTGCTGAGATATGGTAACAAAGGTGAGCGGTCCGCTCATCTGCTCCGTCGGCGGCATCATGTCGAAGTAGTGAACGGGCTGGCTGTACTTGGGCATGGTTACATGGTCAAAAGAAGGCGTTGATAGCAGCACGGACTCGTCATTCGGGTCGTCCTTTGCCGGCGGAGGGTAGACGAGAGGTGTATCGACGTCGTGCGGCTCACGTCGGTTTCGTTGGACGGCAGGGGAATCTGGGAGATGAATAGGCCATTTTTGGCCGAGATGGTGCTATGTGAAAAGTAGGATTCCGCGCTACCAGAGTCCGTTAGTTGCTGCCAAACTAACCTTGGACACATGTGGTTGTATCAACACGGGCTCTCCGGCCCGGTGCGTCTGCCTGCGCCGGCTGGCCTCGTACGCCAGCTTGGGCGCGCTAAGCCTTGTCACTTTCTGGGAGATGCGCACAATGTCATGAGACGTCTTGGCCGTCCTCGTCGCGTTCCTGAGACGCTTCAGCATGGCTATTGCACCATCGATGGTGCCGACAATGTCGTCTTGTCGTGGAATGGGCATGTCTTCATCGTGCAAGAGGGCCAAGCACAGCATGGCGGCAGTATCAAAGATGCAGAATAAGACGTAATGAAACTTGGCATCTGTAGGGTACACATGGTCGAAGAAGCTATAAAGATAGTCTATGAAGCGAAGAGAGTAGTCGATGCCATCGCTGCGGATCTCAAGCTCGGCGGAAGAAACTGCCGTCATGGGCCGAGCCAGGTAGGCGCGGATCGGGTCGAGTAGCATGGGATAGGTCATGGTGCGCAGGTGGTGGCGATGCAGAATGATCCACGGCCGATGATGGTCGGCGCTCTCGTCCGGTTGGTCAAAGCAATATGTCCGCGGAAAGGAGTCCATCCAACTTTCAACCATGCCCTGATATTCTTTGATGTCAGGAGGGCTAACGACATTGGTGGGCACTCCAAAACGCCGGAATAATTGGGCTATAAGCTCCGATTGCAACTTCATGTGCAGGAGGGGTGATGATGAGTAACCTTCCAGTTTGAGACTAGGTAGGCCAACCAGGGGAGTCGGAGAGGTCAATGATCATGGGGCGAGACAAGAGGGTCGAGATTTGCCTTGAGGCGGTCAGACTTTGTACGCGAGAGAGCCTGGTGGAGGACAAACCAGTCCCAAGTGTCCAAGACACAACACACTCTCCGGCGCATCTCCCGTTCAAACTCCAACATAAGCCCAGCGGAGGGCTCCTTATGGATGCCTAGAAAGAGTTAGCCTGGCAATGATTGACAGTCCAACGGGACAAATACTCACTCAATTCCTGGGCCTCCCTGATAGCGGCGCTGAGGACGTGCCAGCTCTCGACGAAGCGAGCCTCTGACGTATAACAATAGCACGAGTGCAGCAGAGACTGGACATTGAGAAGATGGTTGTTGCCGATGGGGATGACGCTGAGCAGCTCGCGCGCAGCAGTGTGATAGTGCTTGGCGAGCTTCCGCGTCGTTTCACCCAGGTCCTGTTCGAGCTTTCGCTTCTCTTCTAGGAACGGGGGTGGGTAAATGATGTAGTAGTGGTAGTTGACATTGTTGAGGAAGTTCTGGACGAGGGCATATGGATGCATCAGGTCAGTATGAACAGGGTAGTGGTTGATACCGGAGGAGTATGGAGAGGCTCACTCGTATAGGGCCGAGGGGGAAGCACTTGTAGGGTGCGCTGGAGTTGGGGACACGAGTCGACGTTCATATAGAACTGCCTCTGGTGCCTAGAAGAGACCTTGCTGCTCTGCTGCAAAGAGTAGAGTTTAGAGAGGGTCAGACAAGGGACGGGACAGCTTACCATGGAGGTGGTAAGGTCAGATAAGAGATGAGAGGTCATGTAGCCAAGGGCCTCAAAAAGCCACTGTCATCATCCCACGGGTTCGTGTCGCTGGAGTCGGTCAAGTCTTCGTGGCTCAATCGGCGTTTGCGACCGTGATCTTGGACGGAAGCTTTGGTATGAGTGGGAGTATTGTGGTCAAAACGGCACTTATTGGCAACCTTGCGCTTCTGGCAGTGGTTGCAAGGTCACACGCGATTGTACTGGCGAGCCAACGTCAGCAAGCGGAAGACAATGACCCAGGGGGGCGGCTCAGAGCAAGGCGGCGCACCTTTTGCTTGCGGCGCTAACATTCGGTGCAGGCGGAGCGGCTGCAGCCGGTTTCCGGCAAACTCTCGCCCATGACAGTGGTGGTGATGACGAGGCTTGCAGTGCGGCGTAGAGGGACGTCGAGGCGCGCGGCTGTCACGAGATGCAAGAAGCGGAAAGAGCAAGGGCGGCAGCAGGAGCGGCAGCTCAGAGAGGGAGAAGCCGCTCATAAAGGACGACGACGGGCTAGGCCGTCGAGGAGGCGATGGAAGGTGGAGGGAGGAGGTTGGGGGAGCGAGGAAGCTAGAGAGAGCCCAGGTAGAGCCCAGGTTGAGGGCGCAGCAGTTAGGCTCCAGAGAGGAGGGCCGGCGGAGGGAACAGCGGCACATGGCACGTACGCAGAGGTACTTGCCACATTGCACACAAGGCGGCGGGGAAAGTGGTGGATTTATTAATGTCGTGCAGCACGTATCTATGCACGTGCGCTATCCCGATAGGGCAAACGACGCGGGAAGCACGCGCTAATCGCGTCTCTCGGTTCAGTCGGCTATCTCACAAGCCAGCAGGTTGTCCAAAGGGGTTCGGGCCCGTCAATTCAGGCCGACCCTGTCCGCAGCACCATCATGGGTGCGCGTATGTTTAGGACTTCCGCCGCTCCCTCTTCGTCATGTTCCCAACCGGAATTCTCCTCCACTCCCTCCTGAAGCCTGGGTTGGCCCTCTCCCCCAGGTCCGGCGCGTCCGACGCCCGCAAGCCGTCATACGAATGATCGTGAAAAGCCAAGGAAAACTCCCGCGGGAGAAAACCTGGCGAGGTTGGGTTCATGAGCAATACCTTTCGGTGCAGTCGGACCGGTGAGGTGTTGCATCGGCGGCGACGAGGTTGGGCGGTAAGCCGCTCAATCGTGGCGAATGCACGAGTTGAGCATGTTCGGGCGACGGGGAACCCCCCCAGGAATCCCGTCGCGGAAGCCGTGTGGTGTGTAGTCCTCGTTGTGCCCGGGGGAAGAGAGTGGTGCTGGTGGTGTTGAGGTCGAGGGCCAGTTGGCTTCGCGGAGTTGTGGCGTGTTAGTGTAGCATGGTACACAGAATACTGGCACTACTGAAATCTAACAGCAGTGAGAAGCTGAAAATTTTTTCGGGGGAGGGTTTGTGCCGCTTGCGTGTTACTTACCTTCATGGCGCAACTGAGACTACAGCACGTGGATCGTGGCTGGTGAGGGTACGTATATCAACACTTGAGATTTAGGGATTGACTATCAATATGTGGCCAACACTTATTAGTCATATGGCACAAGATATGGCTAGCGCCAGTCTGCGCGCCGATATCGTAGCCACATTTCTGTGCACTCCTCGAACCTGAGATCGAAATTCTTTCTAGCCCCTGTAAAACTGGTTTTCTTGCGGCTTCAAATCGGGCCTTAGTCTTTCTTCTCGGCACGATATCTGTAGGCACTTTGAAGCGAAACCATTCGTTCGTTTTTCAACAGCCGCTTTTGACCCTGATTGGCACCGCGATCCGCCTCAAGCCACTCAGTCTGACTGCATACTGACCCTGTTTGAACTGCCCGTTGTGCGAGGAAAGGGCGGGCCTAAGGATGCATTGAAACTCCAGCAACACGACACATGATATGATTCGTCGGCTTTTAAGATCACAGAAGGCGTCAAATGCGCTGGGGCTGCACGAGCACCGCAACCAACAGCGCCAGCGGCAGTGTCATCGGGAACGCTGAGAACAACGGCAGCAGCAGTAGCGGTGATGGGACCAAAGAATGAGCTGAGATGAGACAGAGGCGGAAGAAGAGAGCGAGTGGCTACAGTAGGAACTGGCTAGCGAGGATCTCCTTGAATAAATGCAATTATGTGACGAGGGCTTGTGTAAAGGGCTTGGAACGTCAAAGTTCGGATTCAAATTAATAAATCTACGAATGTGTCAAGAGTTCCTCTCCCTTCCAAAGATTCTCCTTCCGCTACGCTGGGGAATGTTCACGGTATCTACAGACCGTCACAAAGCTCAAAGCCTTCCCTGCACAGGCGTTCCAGTAAGACCTCATTTCCACCTTTGTGCGGTTACCGCATTTACCGTGAGTCATGACGATAGACTCATGTTCCGCCGTGTCTGAGAATAGTTAGCCTTCCGACACAAGTGTCCGGGCGAGATCTCAGGCACATATCGTGTCAGCGCGCTGCAATTTCCCGCGGCGGGGTAGTCTGGTCTTTCCAGACTTATCCAAGTGCATATATGATCCTTGGAGCCACGTGTTATGCGCCGGCACGAGGTTGTACATATCTGAAATAGAGACCTGCAAGCCCCACGGACAAGCAGGCAGCGGCTACGCCATCCGTTGGAGCAAGATGGTGGTCGGCCAGGCAAATTCCACTGGGGCACGGACCGAGATGTACGACGCGGAGATGATGTACACCACTTAGGGTTTCCGCGCTGCCGTAGCCGGCGACGAATACCAGACCTCACAGGGAAAAGCGGCAATATGTTGGGTCCTCGTCGCCGACCAGGGCGCAGTGCGTTTTGCTTTATGAGGTGGTGCCAAGAGGAGACACAATTCTACGTGAAAAGGTACCCTCGATCCCCCACGCTCAAAGCGGAGGCACGGGAAAAGGATTCATCGCGTCAGTACCCACCTAGTAACTTGATACATTGCCCAAAAAGCGTCTCTTTCCTCACAGACTGGGTGGATGTGCGAGGCATCTCCCTTCTGCAACCCCTTTCTTGGCGCGTGCTGTTAGTGCAACGGGCCTAGCGCCTTAAAAAACCTTATTACCACTAAAAATTTGCCCTCGGCGCGAACAACTGGAATATCCCCACGTGAGGCTGCTACGATGCCTTCACAGGCAGCCGTGGCTACCAGCCGCACTCCTGTCCGCCTGCTGTCAATTGCGATGGCCGCCGTTGCAGCG
>KN173723.1:335004-345013 GCA_000758425.1 Nilaparvata lugens yeast-like symbiont | reverse complement strand
GCTGGACCCCGGTGACCACCTGGACGTGCGAAGCAGAAAGGCCACGGGTCCTCACATATGTACGCAGAGGCTTGGGTCACAAGGTGACGGCCTGGGTCGAGGAAAGCGCCAGAGTGCGAGCCTGTCGCGACCTCCTCTGAACAAAGGTCAATTCTACCACCATTGTTAATACATACATACAGCCTCGCATCCTGGATCTCTGGACACTGCGAATCCTGTTGGACTGGACTCTCCCCGAAAGGACCCTCATAGCAGGGGACTTCAACCTGAAACACCACGTCTGGCAACCTGGGCTCCGCCAAGGCGAGCAGTCAACTGGGGCACGTCTACTGCTAAATTACGCCCAACAGGCCGAGCTTGCCGTACTAAATCCTCCTGAGGTGGCGACCCACGATCGCGGCAACATGCTAGATCTCGCCTTGTCGAATATTCCCCTGGCGAACACAGAGGTGACGGAGCATCTTCACACGGGCTCTGACCACTGCACGCTCGTCACAATTCTCAGGGGTACGCTCTCTCCGACACCCTCACGACCTCGATATGTCCTTCGGGGCAACGAGGAAGCGCAACAGGCGTACAGCTTGCAAGTCAAGGTGGGTCTTCAGGGGGTGCCGGGGCTCCCACTCTCACCGACGACAGGAGACCTCGACAATGTAGTCGAGGGTCTCGCAGACATGATGGTCCAAGCTCTGGAAGGGACCGTTCGGGCCTAGCCACCCCACCCCGACACATGCGAGCTGGTGGAATGAAGAATGTTCTCGCGCAGCTGCCGAGTTTCGCAGGCAACGCCGACTAGCTGCTGGGAGCACGAACACGTCCCAGGCCCAGCGGGCAATGCGGTCCGACAGGCCGGGGATACAATCGCAATCTCATAAAAACTGCCGAGTCTGAAAGGGACATTTACCGTGTCGTTGGCTGGTTTAATCGGCGATCACAGTTTGCTCCTCCTCCTCTGCAAGATAGGGAGAGGATTGTCACAGATCCGATGGAAAAGGCCCTTGTGCTCCGCTACCACCTGTTGGAGAAGTATACAGAAGCTAATGATCTCGCATCGGAGGGCCACGCCTGCGGCACCCACCCAATAGAGTGGGAGGCGGAAGTCACACTTGAGGAGGTGACCAGTGCCGTTTGCGGCACGGGCAACACATCCCCCGGTGCGGATGGGATTACGGTACGGATGCTGCGAACTGCCTGGCCACATATTTCAGAGCTGGTTTGGCGCCTCTACAATGCCTGTCACTCCCTGGGGTACCACCCGAAAAAATTCCGATGGGCTCAGGTTGCCATGATCCCCAAGGTGAAAAGGACGTCAGTACCCCCCCGGGGCTGGTGGCCGATTTCTCTCCTCTCCTGTCTTGGGAAGGGGCTCGAGCGCCTCTTTGCCAGACGCCTGGCCTGGGTTTGCCTGCGGCATGGCGTCCTGCCGCCAGAGCAAGTCGGAGCGCTGCCCATGCGATCGTCAACAGACATTGTAGGCGCCCTCGTACATGACATCGAGACAAGTTGGGATAAAGGTTTCTGCGTGACATTGGTGACTGCGGACATTGAAGGAGCTTTCAACACAGTACTGCGACGACGCCTCCTCCTCCGGATGATAGAACAGGGCTGGCCTGAGAACGTGCTCCGGTGGGTGAGCAGTTTTATGACGGACAGACTGGCATCATCTGTATGACTTGACGGGGAAACGACTCCGATGAACCCCCTGCATTGTGGCCTCCCTCAGGGCTCACCGGTATCTCCGGTCTTGTACCTGCTGTACACATCCCCAATCTACAGGCTGGGAGGCTCAAAATTCGGTTATGCAGATGACTGCGGCCTGGCGGGGAAAGGCCGTATTGTTCTTGAATCCGCAGTCAACGCCTAACAAGACCTTGATGAGATGGTGGCCTGGGGAGAGGCAAATGCCGTCTATTTTGGACCTGACAAGACGGAGGTCACGCACTTCACCAGACAGCGCCGGCCAGACTCCCCAGCCATTGTTCACGGGGACCGGTCTGTCACAGCCGGATCCTCAATGAGATGGCTCGGAATCTGTCTGAATAAGAACCTCTGCTTTAAGCGGCATATCGAGGAGCGAGCTGCAAAAGCGCGCAAGGTGGCAAACCACATCCGCAGCCTCAGCAAAGTCCATACCGGCACGCCGCCGCTTGCTACTCGGAAGGCCATCAGGACAACTGTCGTGACAAAGGCTCTCGTTGGTTCCGAAGTCTGGTGGCCCGGCCCCACCAAGCTGTCCAAGACGAGATGTCGAGGTGCCGTCCGGGAGACTGGCAACGGCTTCCAAGGCGCAAAGCTTCAGGTCGTCCTGAGCGAAGCCATCCGCGGGTGTCTAGCGGTTTGGAAGACAACCCGGACTCCTGCTTTGTACAGGGAAGCCAGCATCCCTCCCATCGAGGTGCTGCTCGAAACGGCGCGACCCAGGCATCCAGTGTCATGGGAAGGGGCTCGAGCGCCTCCTTGCCAGACGCCTGGCCTGGGCTTGCCTGCGGCATGGCGTCCTGCCGCCAGAGCAAGTCGGAGCACTGCCCATGCGATCGTCAACAGACATTGTAGGCGCCCTCGTACATGACATCGAGGCAAGTTTGCACAAAGGTCTCTACGTGACATTGGTGACTGCAAACATTGAAAGAGCTTTCAACGCAGTACTGCGACGACGCCTCCGGATGAGAAAACAGGGCTCGCCGGTATCCCCGGTCCTGTACCTGCTGTACACATCCCCAATCTACAGGCTGGGAGGCTCCAAATTCGGTTATGCAGATAACTGCGGCCTGACGGGGAAAGGCCGTACTGTTCTTGAATCCGCAGCCAACGCCCAACAAAACCTTGATGAGATGGTGGCCTGGGGAGAAGCAAATGCCGTCCATTTTGGACCTGACACGACGGAGGTCATGCACTTCACCAGGAAGCGCCGGCCAGGCTCCCCAGCCATTGTCCACGGGGACCGGTCTGTCACAGCCGGACCCTGAATGAGGTGGCTCGGAATCTGGCTGGATAAAAACCTTTGCTTTAAGCGGCATATCGAGGAGCGAGCTGCAAAAGCACGCAAGGTGGCAAACCACATCCGCAGCCTCAGCAAAGTCCACACCGGCACGCCGCCGCTTGCTACTCAGAAGGCCATCAGGAAATTTTTCGTGACAAAGGCCCTCTTTGGTTCCGAAGTCTGGTGGCCTGGCCCCACCAAGCTGTCCAGGACGAGATGTCGAGGTGCCTTCCGGGAGACTGGCAACGGCCTCAAGACGTAGGTGACAAAACTTCAGGTCGTCCTGAATGAAGCCACCTGTGGGTGTCTGCCGTTTTGGAAGACAACCCGTCCACGCGCTGAAGTCGGGCCGGGCGACGTCCTTATAGTCAGCGGTCGCCGATTTTCACGCCCTCTTCCGGACCCGGACCGGGAGAGTGGAAGTAGCCTGGATCCCAGGCCACTCCAAAATCCCCGAAAACGACCGAGCGGACCAGCTGGCCAAGGACGCGCTCAAGGACGTCCCTAAGGAGCCGCCAAAGCTTTGAACCTTCGCGGCCGCCAAGAGGTGATGCAGGTCGAAGTGCCAGGAGCTTGTAGAGGACTGTGGGCGGACGCCTGCCCATCAAGATACAAGCAACTGAGGCTCGACATGCGACGGTAAAAGACCGCCGGAGCTGAACCTCCCCAGGAGGGTTCTGGCCCGACTGTACGCGTCCCGCACGGGGCACGGCGACTTCGCTGAGTACCACAAGCGATTCAACCACTCCGACGCTGAGCTATGGTGCTTGCGCGGGCGAGACAAGTCCCCTGGACACTTGGTCGAATGCCTCACGGCATTCGACCAAGTGGAGAGACTCGGGGCGGCCGCGAAGACCGCCGGACAAGCTGGAAGGAGATGCTGGGCCCCAAGGGGTGGAAGCTGTTCGCGGAGTTTGCGACGGCGACGGGGGTGTTCCGCGATTATCCCCTCTCGGGATAGGACGGGTCGTTTCCAGGGTAGCCGGGCATGGGTAGAGGCGGACGAGTCCGCAGGCAAGGTCTTGCAGAGGTAAGAGGTCCGGGCGCGTGGTGGCCGGAACTAAACACAATTTCCCCACGGGGAAATCGCTGGGCTTCCCAGCAGGCCAGGGAATGGGTGAGGAAATCTGGGCGTAAGGCACACTCGATTCAACATCGTGTGTGCTAAGCGTAGGCTGGATACTGCGGATGGGACGAGGAAGGCGTCATAACACTGTCAGCCCGGCCCCACCGGTGGCGTGCCTCAGGGCGCTGGGCTAGGTGCCTGCCACCTTTAAAAGTTCAAAAAAAGTTTCGGCGGTGGTTAGGAATTAGGCACCTCATATTCAACACCAACGTCTGTCGCTGCCGGTGCTAATCGCTATACTGAGACCTGAAACCAATCTCTACGTCTTTAAGTTTTCTCATTACCGGCCAGTCGATCCTTTTGTGCCGTCCTTGCGAAGATGGATCGAGTTCGGGATGGGCGAGGTCGCAGGTAAGCACGTTTGCGCTTTGTTGCCACCTTTTTATTTAAACTACTCGATTGGCCCTAGTAAAATAACAAGCCTTTTACTTCCTGCAGATACGAAGATGGTGAAATCATCAGATATGGAGCTGGGGAGTCATGGCGACCTACCCCCAGAGGCAGTGACCGGTCCCCGAGAAGAGCCAGAAGCCCTGCAAGAGATCGGCCCCGTAGCCCTCGATCTAGGAGTCCACGTCCTCGAAGCCCTCTGATTTCTGGCTCGGACAGCTATGTCCCAGGGAGATATCAACCCCGTCGACGGTCTAGGAGTGGAGGCGACCGGTACCGGCGCGACCGGTCGCGAGACCGGCAAAGCCCTCGAAGGCGAGAGCGCACTCGCTCTCCGTTGAGACGTCACAGTCTGTCTCGACGAGGATCACCTGGCGTCAGATTTGACCATCCTCGATGTCCTCGTCGCGACTGGAATAGTGACAGAATTCACATTCGCTACCGCAATCGGGATCGTTCGCGCGACAAAGACCGCGAAATGGACAGGCGTTACGAGCGGTAGACCCGCCCATGTATTTCCTTTTATCTGTCCTAAACTCACTGACATAGTACTTGACAGACGACGATCGCGTTCGCCTCCAACTAGAGAACGCCGTGGCGCATCACCATTCACTGCGGCCCGAGGCTGCTCATATCGACCAAGATCCCGTTCTCCGAGCCGACGAGGAGACCGGTACCAATCTTATCGACGTTCTTCGCCCCTTCGACAGTCAGGCATTTCGTCAACGATGACATCCCAACCGGCTTCTGAACGAGCGTCTCCTCAACCTGGACCCATCAGAACTCGCTCACCTCCACACTTTCATGAGGGAAATGCTGAAACTTTACCTGCATCAATGTCCAACACAAACAAAGATGCGTCTCGGTCCGGACTCGCTGATCCCATGGTTAATTCCACGTCTCCACTTTCGGGTACCGTAGCTCTGAGAGTTTCTTCAGCTGGACCCAATTCAATGAACCGTCATGTCACTATTGTCTCCACATCCTCGCCAGCCCCCTCGACAACGAGGCAACCCCACACTCCCAGCACAGCGACACATCACCGCTCGGAGGTAACAAGTCCCACGAATCCCCCTTCAGGACCTCGAAATTTTGTGCCACAAACACGGGGAGGAGGTTCCTCGCGTTTCACACGTGGTAGCTGGACTCAGTCACCATCGAGACAGATATCAGGCCTTTCGCCTTCATCGACTACCAATGGGCCCTCTCCGATTCCAACAGGCCCCAGAAGTACCTCGGCAGGCACACCATATATATCCTCGTCTACCCAGTCGCGATCGTTTAATCCACCTACTGGCCCGTCTGGTCAGCATGGTAGTGGCCAGCGGCCGACCCTAACACAAAACTTGATGGCGACCATGCCATCCATCGTTCCAGGAGGAAAGCTCGATCCATCTATGACACCACTATCATTGGGCGTGACTCGAGATCTCGAACCACACTACCGAAAGCTTCGCGAAGAAGAAGAAAAAGTGCGTGAAGAACTACGAATCAAGCAGGAGAAGTTGCGGAAAAATATATATATTTGGAATAAGATGGAACGTGACTCTCGGGCTTGGGAGTTGCGCAGTGATTTGAGTGAAAAGAGCATGAAAAATATGGCTGGCGAGGGCATAGGAGGTGCTGCATTCTAGTGAAATGCGAGCTCCGGCGTATCCGAAACTTAATGACGAATGGCCATCGAGCTCTGCGGCTTTTTCCCGTGAATTAACGGGCACGAAGATAAAAAGGTCGGGGCAGCCATGTCCCTTGTCTAGCAAAGACACTCATGACATGCGTTCGTGATAGGGGGCCTTAAACGGCAGCCACCCTCGCGATTGTTTCTCAAGCAGTGGCTGCCATTTAAGGCCCCCTATTAGCCCAGCGCTCTGAGGCACGCCACATGCCTCACGCCACATGCCACCGGTGGCGCCGGGCTGACAGTGTTGTGACGCCTTCGTCCCATCCGCGTTATCCAGCCTACGCTTAGCACACACGTCGTTGGGCCCGATGCCTGCGAGCCGCTCCTTGACAGGTCTCGTGGACTCGGCTTTGGTCTGGCCGAGCGGGGATGAGCTTGGAGGACCTGTCGGAGGGGGTAGCGTGCCTGGACCTTCCGTGGTCCCGGGAAATATTCTGGCATTGCGGTGAATCCGCCCTGTGTGTCGGTCGGGGTAGGTCAGCCTCTTGGATCTCGTCGCGTGGAGGCCAAGATGGGTCCATACCTGGACAGGACTCTCCTCGGCTCGCACGCGAAGCGGGTGACGGGCGTCCAGCCGACGGATCCTGGCGGCGGCCCGGAGACGGCGCTGTTCCAGGATGGTTGCCTAACCTTGACAGGCTTGGTGTACTGTTTTTCCAGATGATGTCGATCTGCTACATACCCTGAAGGGCGCCTCGCAGAGGATTCGCCAGCCTGTACGCTGAAAGCTCCTCATGACAATCCTACGTAGAAATACGAGTCTAGGGAGCAAATCTAAAGTGAAATGAAGAATGTTTTTATGCACCTGAGCCTGGTAGTGGCGCGAAAATTGTGAGCCCCTGTGTTCCATTTGATTGCCTCGCCGCGATACAGAATCATTTAGGCCTTAAATCAGGATCAGTGAAACAGCAGAATGGTCTCTTCCTCATCCTCGTCTTGTATCCACTCGAGATCTGAGCCACTATCGTCTTCGTCAAGAAAGTCTTCCATGCCATATTGCAGTTCTCGAAATTTTTGGTTGTCAAGCTGCAGATTGACAGTGTCGCAGAGTCCCTGAATGAACGGCTTGCTGCACTCATCATGTAGCTTACGGGTAGCAGAGTTTTCTCCATCTGTTTTCTCACTCAAACCGAGTAGATCCTCCTCATCCTCATCGGTACCAGCATCGGGGTCTTTGTACGATGGCCTTGCCCGCCGATGGCGGAGAGATTTTACCGGCTTGAATGCGTGGCTATCAGAGTCGCTACGGGCAGCCAACCTCCCACTGCGGCGTGAGGGGGGGCTGAGCCTCCTGGTTTTTTTTTTTCTGTGCCCTCGACATACTACCAGTCATGGACGGCTGGCCCGAGGTTGAATAAAGTCTTGGGCTCGGGCAAGGGCGGAGGAAAACTTGTTCCATTGTTGCGCGCCATTGTTGACGCATGGTAGCCCGGGACTGCCAAGGTATGTCGAGCGTTGTCCTAATGGTGAGATGGCGAAGGTTTGGAAAGTTGGCAGAATTGTTTATCAAAGATCGAAAAAACATCTCGGCTGTTTCGATGGACCAGTCTCGGACATGCTCAATATTAATAACACGAAGACTCGATGGCCACTTCGGAATCTGGTGAGAGAGTAAAGCCTTGTCGTACATAGGGTAGGCATCGTCGATGCAATGGTGATGGCGGTAATATGACATGCTGACGTGTAGTTCCCTCAGGTCGGGGCAGCTATCGGCTAAGCTGGTCAAAAATTCGAGATTCAATGACTGGTTGTGAAGCAAGATCAAAGTTCGCAAGTTCTTTCCGTGTGTACCAAGGAAGCTAGTGAGATCCTCGGACTTGACTTCCCAGCAGTTGATTAGTTCCAAATGTGTTAAGTTTTTAGGCAAAAGGGGTAGCAGTCGATGGTCCATCACAGTCGAGGATTCGATGACAAGATGGCTCAGGCGAGAAAGCTTCGATATAGCACGTGCGACTGCCTGAATCACAAGACCATCTTCATAATACGCCCTCTCTTCCTTGTTGTGGTCGATACCTGAGTCGTATTGCAAGTTTTTCAACGACGGTACCTGAAAGTTCGTGAGGCTAAGTTTTGTGAGCTTCGAAAATGATACAGTCTGGTGAATAGTGGCCATCATTTCAATAGAAGGGACATCTCCACCGATGAACCTCCCGCTCCATTCCCAGCTTTTAAGAACAGTCGGGAAAGGCTTCCAAGAATCAGGCCCATCCGCGCCGCTACCAGCCTCTAAAGCGCTAAATATATCTTGGGTGTAATGCCAACGGACGTTGGTATCCAGTGCTCTGTATGGTGGCTGATCCATTGAAGTGTAAATGATAAGCTCTTTCAGGCGTGGAAGGGGATAAATGAGGTGGTGCAGGGTAGATTGAGGTACGACATGAATGGAGACGTGTAAAGACTCCACTTTGGTTCTGTAGTTGACAAAGGTCTCTGTGGGTGGTCTTTGAAGTAACGCAGCCAGTCGTTTAGCTTTGGAAGCGTGTCGAATCGGAGGGCAACGGTAAAGCGCATTCAGAGCTGGCTCGGTGAAAGCGCGACAGATCATCGCGGCTTGTACAAGCCAGCCTGTGGCTAGGATATTTCCGGAGCCTGAGCCCGCAGCGTATAGAAAAATATTTGTCCAGCATTCGAAAGGAATTGCCGGATCCAGCCAGTTAGGTGTGGCAGCTATTGGCTTCTGGTCGTCTGGAAAATGGTACAGCTCAAGTTTCTTGGCGGGGGGCGGGTTGAACGAACGGACTGCACGATTGCGTTTTCTAGCCCTTCGACCAGTTGCAGTTGTCAAAGTTGATGGGCCAGATCGACGCGGGTCGACGCATCTGCTTTTGTAAGTGATAGAACCATCTAAGGATATGGTGTCGCCTTCGTCTGAATCTGATGACTCAATGTAGTTGCAAGGCCGCGATGCGCGTCGTGGACGGGTGGTATTACGCCTGATGCTATTCCGAGTACTCCCAGAGGCGGACTGATCGGCTTTCCGTGTCACAGCCATGCCGAGCATTGTTTTCATGATTTCGCAGGGAATATGACCAAAAAGTGAATGTTTCCTCAAAGCTTCGGACGATTATCCCGGCCGACAAGCATAACGTGCGCTTGCAAGGGCCAACCTCGGGTACTGGAGCTGTGATCAGCAACGCTGTGGTTTGGCAAAGGGCGAAGCAGAGGCGTGGAAGTTTTGGGAAGAGGAGTGTTATGAGGCTCTGATGAGCGAGACGAAAATTAAGCTTCGCAGTACATGAGGATGCTGCTTAGGCTGCGCTTCAAAATCTTGAAATGTGACAGCTTGACCACTTCGTGTGCCGCTTGCGTGGTTGGTGGATTTATTAACGTCGTGCAGCACGTATCTATGCACGTGCGCTATCCCGATAGGGCAAACGACGCGGGAAGCACGCGCTAATCGCGTCTCTCGGTTCAGTCGGCTATCTCACAAGCCAGCAGGTTGTCCAAAGGGGTTCGGGCCCGTCAATTCAGGCCGACCCTGTCCGCATCATCATCATGGGTGCGCGTATGTTTAGGACTCCCGCCGCTCCCTCTTCGTCATGTTCCCAACCGGAATTCTCCTCCACTCCCTCTGAAGCCTGGGTTGGCCCTGTACCCAGGTCCGGCGTGTCTGACGCCCGCAAGCCGTCATACGAAGGATCGTGAAAAGCCAGGGAAAACTCCCGCGGGAGAAAACCTGGCGAGGTTGGGTTCATGAGCAATACCTTTCGGCGCAGTCGGACCGGTGAGGTGTTGCATCGGCGGCGACGAGGTTGGGCGGTAAGCCGCTCAATCGTGGCGAATGCACGAGTTGAGCATGTTCGGGCGACGGGGGAACCTCCCACGGAGCCCG
>KN173723.1:295982-334919 GCA_000758425.1 Nilaparvata lugens yeast-like symbiont | reverse complement strand
CGGCTAACCACCATCCTCCTACTTCTAATAATATCTACACATGGCATCTGTCTGGTGCTCTTATCCATTGACAACTTGCCTGTCAGACCGTCAGACCCCGTCGCCGTTGACAAATACGCACTGTACGTACACTGTCTGTTAGCCGGGAAGCCACCAACGGGCATCTGGGACAAGCGCCACTGCGTCGGCCTCTCACCGAGCAGGACCGAGGCTGTCTGCGCACGCTTTGCGGCCTCTCCATCGAGCCCTCTCACTTGGCCTCGCCGCGTTGCACGCAGCAGACGCCGACGACGAGGGCCATCGGGCACTGCTTGGGGCCGATACGCCACTCGTTCGTTTGTTCATGGCCATGAACCATGCTTCCCGGTCGAGCTGGCCCAGCCCTCCCCCTCAGCCCGCACCCTCCGGGGAGGCATCCTCTCGCGTGTCGGCCCACCACCCTGCTTCTGCCAACGCCGACCTCAGGCTGCGCGAATGACAGTTCAGATGGACCACAAAACGAAGCCAAGTTTCCGCCTCCAACTGGTGCTGCGCACGGCCCTGTACGCAGGTAATTGACAAGGGGGGTCGCATCACGTGGGAGACGGTGCGGAGACGGTGCGCGGCGCGGCCGCGTGGCCGCGACGGACGTCTTGTCTTCCTCCCCTCGCATCTCGCATCTCACATTCCGCCCCCTTCCCGCCCTAATGTCAATCTGTCCTTCATCGACCCAACTGTTATACCTCCTCCTTCGCTCGCCATGGGTGCGCGACGCACAGGGTTCTCTTCGAGTGGGCCCGTGTGTTAGCACCGAATGCAAGGCATCAGTCGACGATTGGATGCTACCGTCGCCACCTGCAGCCTGCGGATTGTGTACAGTTCGCCCAGATGAAGAGACACGGGGAGCGCGAATCTTGCTTTGTTGTGAAAATTCATGTGAGAATTGCTTGATTGCAGCAGAACAGCTGACAGGCGGACACGACAACCGACAAGTGTGACAGGTGGGGAGAGGAGACCAACGGGCAGATGGGCACAACCCCCGGAAGAAGCCAGAGCAAGTATAGAAAAGACGACGAGCAAGGTGCGGGATTTTTAGAGCCAACGGGTTCATCTTCATCTTTGGCAACATCGGGGAGGACTCTTCAGAGAGAAGACGCTTTCCGCATCGCCGATTTCCGAGGGGCGAAAGGATGCTCCTTCTGTGGGAAGTGCCTTTCAGGTAGCCCAAGATGTTCTTGTGAGACATCCTTCTCCTTGGCCCTTGGAACGGTGTGGAGAGAAAGTGGACAGTTCCGTGAGGTGTGTGATCTGGACAGGACTTGACCCAGGTGCATTGATATGTTCTTGCACGGCGGAGGCCATAAGTTCTGAAACGGGAACAGGTGTGCGTGGAGGACTGTTAAACGCTGGGTGTAGGATATTGCATACGCAATCATCGAGACAAAAGCAGCAAAAGTGAGGATGGTGAATTAGACGGGGAAAGAGAACTGCACCGAGATACATAGAATAAATTGGCCCTCCTAGTTGAAATGTATGTTGCCAGTTCACGCCACGATTGAGTGAGATACATCTCCTCGCAGTTATGTAAAAGGGCAGTACAGGTAGAAAAGTGTTGTAGAATAGAGCCAAGTAGTCCTTCAAAAACGTTTACAAGAGGAGTGCTTGAAGCGACAGCTACTCACCCCCAGAGGGATGGTTAGAACTGTGAACAGCCGCCCGCAGGGCGCATACCGGAGCGTAGCGAAGGTCATGCCGGGCGAAGCGAGCACCTAACCTTACACAAGAGAGTGTGATGGACATTTTGTGTGCGGACACATATTAACAGGGGTCGGACAGGCGTCCCACACGTGATAACACTCGAGAATCAGATTGTGTGATAGTCTTGTGAGCGGAGGGATCAAGGCTGGACATAAACCGGAAGTGCTGACAAGCACAGAGGGGATTGGTCAATCACCCGGACGCGCTGCTCGAGTGAGTGCTCCTGCGGCTCTGTAAAGGAGCGTTTCCACTTCTCCTGCCGACTTACGCGTCGGCCCACAACGCCCAGCGTGACAGGCAGGACAGCAATACGCCTGGGCTCCTCGGCACCGACCGGGGCGCCACGCGTTTCGCCA
The DNA here is from genome assembly GCA_000758425.1 of Nilaparvata lugens yeast-like symbiont. Taxonomy (NCBI): domain Eukaryota; kingdom Fungi; phylum Ascomycota; species Nilaparvata lugens yeast-like symbiont. The sequence continues at coordinate 332,826 of KN173723.1, read as the reverse complement.
AGTGGTGCCGGGACACGCAGTTCTACGACAGAACTTGCCCCCGGGGTTCCTTGTATAGAGCTGAGGCGGGCAGGCGGCCCCCCTTTGAGCCGAGTTGAGGAGCGGCAGACAACCGGTGGACGCGGCGGGGGGACAGGCCCCCCCTCGCAGGGACTGAAAGAGGAAGGGCAGAATGTTTCTTTGGCTTCCTCTCCTCGAGAGGTTTAGGTAGGGGGCGGCGGAGGAGCCTGCTTCAGGGCGCCCCACACCACGACCATGACAGCACCTCTTAGGCTGCTGTGTTGCGCATCGACGGATCGGTCTGCCTCGGCAGGCACGAATCCTTCCAGATTTTTCGGCGCCTCGGCCGGTTGAACTGGGGGACGCGGCTAGCGCATTATTATTATTATTATTATTTTGAACTTTTAAGGTGGCAGGCACCTAGCCCAGCGCCCTGAGGCACGCCACCGGTGGGGCCGGGCTGACAGTGTTATGACGCCTTCCTCGTCCCATCCGCAGTATCCAGCCTACGCTTAGCACACACGATGTTGAATCGAGTGTGCCTTACGCCCAGATTTCCTCACCCATTCCCTGGCCTGCTGGGAAGCCCAGCGATTTCCCCGTGGGGAAATTGTGTTTAGTTCCGGCCACCACGCGCCCGGACCTCTTACCTCCGCAAGACCTTGCCTGCGGACTCGTCCGCCTCTACCCATGCCCGGCTACCCTGGAAACGACGTGGAGGCACGCGCTAGCCGCGTCCCCCATTTCAGTGGGCGTTTGGAGACGCCCGGCAAGAAGGTAGCAAAGGGTTTGAAGCCCGTCAATCCAGGCCGACCCATGACGCAGCAGAACGGCCTCGCCGGTACGCGTGCGCGTAGTTTCGTGCGGCTTTGGGGGATTTCCGTGGCCGTGAGTGTGTGCTGGGGCGCCTATGATAGGCTCCAACGCCGCCCCCAACCTCTCCGGGAGAGGTTGGGGGGCGTGCGTGATACCTCCGCCGTTATGCGCCTCGACACGTGACCCCGGTTCCTGCCTTCCATCGGCGCCATCCGCCGTGTCAAGAACCAACAGTCTTATTTTTAGGGGCCATTTATCCGTCGACCGCCTCCCACTATATGCCAACCAATACAGGATCCACGCCAGACTTTCTGACAGAACAAATTTTAGGGGTACAGTCCGCAAGGATTAAACAACCCACCCATACATCACTCCACAAAATTGCCTCTTTTGGCCATATCTCGAACAATGTATATCGCATATTAAATAGATATTAAAGATACATTAGCACATATTCACGAAGAGGATAGCAACCAATATCGCGTTTTTTCAGTAGGGATTCGAACAATCAGTCAAGATATGATTTTTAAATAATTCTAAGGCGATCGAGATGCCATTTTAAATTTTCTCAACGTCAGACCAAGCCATAAGGGCTGATCAATGCTGATGTATCTTTTATATCTATTGATTAGGCGATATACATTGTTCGAAGATCTGGCCGAAAGAGGCAATTTCGTGGCGTGGTGTATGGGTGGGTTGTTTAATCCTTGCGGACTGTACCCCTAAAATTTGCGCTGTGCCACAGAAAGTGTGGCGTGGATCCTGTATTGGTTGACATATAGTGGGAGGCGGTCGACGGATAACTAGCCCCTAGTTTTAATTGTTTCGTAGCGCAATTTGGTACAATACGGACGTGAGCCAACGACATGATGGCCTCAAAATTTACTGCTGTCTTGGCCTCATTCTTTGTATTCGTTTGCCCTCTGAGCTACCAATTTGAATCACAACGTTTACAAGGTTTTTGCTTCGAGAGAAAGCTACTCATCCCTAGAGGGATAGTCAGAGACATGGAAGCCACCGGCAGGGATGCACACCGTAGCGCAGCGGAGAGTGTTCTACCGCAGGGAGCGTAGCGACCGAGGACAACATGAGAAGTGGTTATCACTTTTGAAGGGCTACAGATGAACACCACTTACAAGAAATTGCGCGGGGCCGAGCCGAGTGACAAGTTCAGACCTTGAACAGGCGGCTTTTTTGCTAGTTATATGCCTCTTTTATCAGGTACCAGATTGGCTCAAAGGGTGATAGATTCGATGATTTTGGGGGCTACGAGAGGCAATTGAAGCCTCGTTCCTCCCAAGCCTTTCGCGTTCGCTTACACGCGTGAGGCACTGTCTCCCTGAGCGATCCAATCAGATCTCGGCCCAGGCAGACCTTCCAGGAACGGGAAGTACAATGGGCTGCAGAGCCTCGTGCCGATGAGTAGGTAGCGAATTGCATCAATGCCACCTTTTCCAGAACGTACTCCCAAATACCACCGGCGGTTCAAGCACCCGGACGCGCTACTAGAGTGCTGCTGCGGCTCTGAAAAGGAGCATTTTCACTTCTTTTCCTGCCGACTTCACGCGTCGGCCCACAACACCCGGTCTGACGGGGGTAGGGCAGTAATGCGCTGACTCCTTGGCACTGACCGGAGAGCCACGCGTTTCCTCAAGTTGTTCCGGGACACGCAGTTCTGCGAGAAAACCTGTTCCAGGGGTCCTGTGGATATTGAGAAGTAGCAGACAGCTGGCGGACGTGGCGGGGGGAACAGGTCTCTCGTAGGGATTGAAAGAGACTATTTCTCGGGTTTCTCTCCTCGAGAGGTTGGGGGGCGACAGAGGAGCCTGATTTAAGACGCCCCACAAGTTTTAAGAGCTTCCTTGGCCCAGTTCGGGTCGGCTTTTCTATTATTCCTCATCCCTCGGTTGTCCTTTATGTCCAGTCAAACTGCGGGCTCGCATTGACGTCACCGCGCCTCGGGTAATGACAAATGTGACGCTACATAGTTATATAACCAATTTAACTTTACTAGGGGCCAACCTGTCCGACCTGTTAGCCCCCCAGCCCCCAGTAGCCAACAATTTGCTCGCAAACAGTCTATCTCTTCTCATCATCTCGCCAGGACGCCATTCTGTGCCCCAAGAAACGCCCAGACCAACATAGAGGGCAGGACAGAACCCTTGTCTTTTACGACATCGCCTCGGGACCCCCTCGTCGGACGTTTGCGCCAAATCCATTGAAAGTCAGGTACGATACCCCTGGGACGTAGTCATCAACGATGAGGTCCGGTTCTCCGGCTCATGCCACCGTCTCCCACGGGACCTAGGCTGGCCCTCAATTTCAAGTCGGCCTCGTACACGACCAACTGGGTCGAGCTGCTGGAGGTGACGGCAACTCGGAAAGCACTGGGCGTCGCCCCCTCGCGCAAATTTCCCGACGGCACCGACTTCAACACGCTGCCTATAGTACACGACCGGGAGACGGGCCAGTACGTCGACAATTCGTTCGACATCGCCGTCTATCTCGACGCCAAGTATCCACAGGCTCCACGGCTGATTGCCGAGGGGACGACGGGCATCACCAAGGCGTGGAACGACCGGGTCGATGCCCTCTTCACTCGTTTCGCCAGGCTCTTCGTCCATGGCATGCCGCTTAATCCGGAAAACGCCGAAACCTGCCGCCAGATCTTCATCAGTCGAGCGAAGCTCTTTGTCGACCACGACAAGCCCATCACGTGGGACGATTGCGGCGTCTTGGGCAATGAGAGGGCTCAGATGTTGGACGACTTCAAGGCCGCGCTTGGCGAGTTCGAGGCCTACTACCGACATGCTCCCAAGGCTCAGGGCGCAGGACCCTTCTTGAACGGTCAGCAAGCCGTTTATGCCGACATGATCGTCGCCGGCTGGTTGGACTGCTTCCTCATTTGCTTGCCACAGTCTGAGCGTGCCGAGCTACAGACATGGCATGACGGCCGATGGGGAAAGATATGGCAGGGCTTGGCTCCGTACAGCCAAACTGAGTGATCAGGGCCTCGGCCTCAGACGCGCCGTTGGTCATGAGCCTCACCTGATGATCCGAGTTTAGGATAGGTCTCAACGTCGTCTATTTCAAGGCATAATCAAGTAACAGAATCGTCTCGTCTTTGCAAACTAGCGGTCTGCCAATCACCAAATTAAGAAGCCGTTGTTCGGCACAGCGCCTCTAATACCTTCTCACCCGATAGCCTGAGCTCCGGCACCAGTTCCCCATGTCTAGTCTATCTCGACTGTCTATTGTCTATCGTCGAATATCTAATCTTCCTTGTCCCTAGCAGGCTGCGGCCTCAGCCCATATCCCCTACCCATCCCGGCCCTCCCGGGTATTGGGAGCCTCGGGCACCATTCGTGGTGGATAAACCTTGACTAGCCAGCCATCCACCCAGTAGACGTACGACCACTACTTACATGTCCGAGCCTGTTCCTCATTGTAAGCGCCCGAGCGGAGAACAGGTGCAGCTGCAGGGCAAGCAAGCAAAATCACGACGACCGTTGCCTAGTCAACCCTCGCTCTCTTCTTTGACTCACCATTCCCAATCGCATGTTCGTTGCTGGCCAACTGACCGGCAAAGTATTCGAGGCTGCCCTTGGGGTCGGCCTTGATAGTTTTGGCGCCCTTGTGCCAGCCGGCAGGGCAGACCTCGCCGTGCTCATCAGTGAACTGGAAGGCTTCGACTAGACGGATGGTCTCGTCGACGCTGCGGCCAACGGGAAGGTCATTGACGGTGATCTGGCGGAGGATACCGGTGGGGTCGATGATGAAGAGGCCACGCAGGGCGATGCCCTGGTCTTCGATGAGTACGCCGTAGCTACGAGCAATCTTCTGTGACTTGTCGGCGACGAGTGGCAGCTCCAGATCCGAGCCCAGACCGCCCTGCTTGCGTGGCTGCGCAGTCCAGGCAAGGTGAGAAAAGTGCGAGTCGGTCGAGATGGCCAGGACGGTGGTGTTGAGGTCACGGAAGCGCGCGAGCGCATCATTGAATTGGATGATCTCGGTCGGGCAGACAAAGGTGAAGTCGAGGGGGTAGAAGAGGAGTATGACCCTGCGACGAAAGTGAGACCAAACACGTCTTTTTCATTTGATGTCGACGTCTGGGCCACACATACCACTGCCCCCGGTAGTTGTCCAAGGAAATGTCCTTGAATTGGCCGCCAGGGAAGACGGTCGTGGCCGTGAAAGCCGGCGCGGGACGTTGAACGAAGACCGAAGACATGGTTGAGAAGAAGCAGGCGCAAAGAGTGGTAACGGTGACGGGATGGTAGGCGTGCTTGGATGAGGGCGATGAAAATTTTCGCTCTTTCGCCTCGTGCTTTCTTGGCATGGGGCGGCAGTCAAGAGGATGTAAAGAAAGTGGGGCCCGAGCCAGGCGAGGAAGCAGCAGTGGGCGCCGGTTGGCCGTTTGGCAAGGAAGCTGCGACGCAGCCCACCCTGCTCCAGTGGATATTAGAGGGTGCCTGGCTCCAGCGACCTTCAGTGGGCCGCCCCGCGAGCCGCCGGCTACGATGCTGTGGCGAGTGACAAACACTGTCGGACGAGTCTTTTTGCGGCAACGCGTCTTGGCTCGTCTATAAGGCTGAGACCAGCCCACCGGAAGGGCTGGCCGCCCGCGCAGAACCGAGTTTCTTTGCCTGGTCAAGGCACACCAGATTCATCGGTCTGCTACCGAAGCGAGCCTGTGCACGGCAGCAACCCTTGGAACTGTGGATCGGGTCTCCTTGCCCCCACGCAAACGCCTTTTTCTCAGAAACTTCCATCCATTCCACAGCCTCGACGGCCTGTGCCCAAAAAATCCTGGCACACGACCCTCGCCCCCTTCTCCTGGTTGCAAGGCCCCCGTGGCATGACTAATTAGTTACTCTTGCGGCCGAGCAGCGCTCTGGGCTTGTGCAACGGTTGGACATCAGAACATCAAAATGCGCGGCAGTAATGGCATACGTAATCATCATGGCGTGAATCCTAGCTGTGGGATGCCAAACGTTCACCTCGGTGCCTCAACTCTACAGCGCACAGCTTGTGCAGTGTATGAACGAAGTAGAGAGGCTCGTAAAGTGGACTGGTTGGTTCAGGTCTCCGGAAAATACCTGCGTATTTATCCTCTTCTCTATGATCGGACGCCTGAGGATCCCAGCCGCCGAAGTTAAACACGTGACTTTCCCGCGTTCAGATTTGATTTGATTTGATTTGATTTGATTTATTATCTAACGTCTTGCGACATGTGTTGCGGCACGTGCGCCATCCCAGAGTGCAAACGACGCGAGGGCACGTGCTAGCCACGTCACCCATTTCAATGGGCGTTTCGAGACGCCCGGCAAGAAGAGAGCAAAGGCTTCGAAGCCCTTTAATCCAGGCTGATCCATGACGCAGAAAAACGGCCTCGCCGGTATGCATGCGCGTATTTCCAAGTGAAGAATTGAGGCTTGGATTCTCACCCCGGTATATTGTGATCACGTGCCAGGCTCGGGGGGGCACGATCCTTGATGGGCGCGCACATGCTCCTCCTAAAAAGTACATGCCGCCTGTTGCTGCATCTCTTGCGGCTCCCCTCGTGCTCGCGCCAACGGCACGCGGATGCGACGTCATCGCAATGCTCCCCCCCCTCATGCTCAATCCTCGGCCGGACTTCGTTCCATTCTGGCCAGTCCTGCTGCAACGCCTTATCGAGGCACCATTCCTTTGCGACGGTCCATTGACTGTCGCACCGTACCGCCCGCCTTGTCTTGCTAGCCTTGTAATAAAGCGTGCCCCGTCGCCTCTCTTCGACCTTATCCGGGAGCGGAAGCACCAAGACATCCATCCTTTCTACGGTCCCCAGAGCCGAGCCGCTATCATGGCCGAAGGCTTGAGTGTAGGCGGTTTCTATCTTGTCCTCTGTGCTGCCTGGAACGAGGGGCGCTCATTCGCACGCTGCAGAACCTCTATTTCTTCCTCTACGCGCCACGCGAGGTATCCTTCGCTGAGCAGCCTAAGCCGGCACTTGACCATGACCGAGATGTCTTGGTGGCCATCAACTATACCGGCATCTGTGGTTCCGAAATTCACTACTGGGAGCACGGGGCCATCGGCCATTTTGTCGTGCGCGAGCCAATGGTCCTTGGCCATGAGTCGTCCGGTGTCGTCGTCGAGACGGGCCCGGCCGTCTCCGGCCTTCGGCCCGGCGACCGCGTCGCCGTAGAACCTGGATATCCATGTTGCCGTTGTTCGGCCTGCCACTCCGGCAAGTATAATCTGTGCGAGCACATCGTCTTCACCGCCACGCCGCCGCACCACGGAACCTTGACCGGCCTCTGGGTCGCGCCCGCCGGCTTTTGCTACCGACTGCCGGACAACGTCTCGCTACAGGAGGGCGCCTTGGTCGAGCCGCTTGCTGTCGCCGTCCACATTGTCAAGCAGGCCCGTGTCAGCTCCGGCCAGTCGGTCGTTGTCATGGGTGCCAGGCCTGTCGGTCTAATGTGCAGCGCCGTGGCCAAAGCTCACGGCGCCACCGTCATTGTCGCGGTCTAAATTGTCCAATCCAAGCTAGACTGTGCCCATGACCTCGCCGCTTCCCACACATACCTGTCGCGCAAGATATCGCCAGATGACAACGCGGCCGTCATCAGAGAATTAGCCGACCTATCCGGGGGAGCCGACGTCGTCATCGATGCCAGCGGTGCCGAATCGTCCATCCAGACGAGCATGCACCTTGTTCGCAAAGGTGGCACATTCGTCCAGGGCAGCATGGGCAAACCCGACATCTCTTTCCCCATCTTGTCTCTGTGCTTCAAAGAGGTGACAGTTCTTGGCTCCTTCCGCTATGTCCCGGGCGACTAGCACTGGCCATCGAGCTCTTAGCCAGCGGAAAGGTCAACGTCAGCAACTTTATTTCACGTGTCGTACCCTTTGGCGAGGCCGAAGCGGCCTTTCGCGAAGTCAAGGACGGCAACGCCATCAAGATTCTCATCGCCGGGCCCAACCACGAGCTATCCGGTCGGCGGCCATGACCCGCTTGCCGGGCCACGACCCTCGACATGGTAGGCCTATGAACCATGGCGCCTGTAAATATCGTGCGAAAGGCTCAACTCGCGAAAGATTGATGCATTCTCTCCTACTTTCAGATATTGGTCATCACTTCTTGAAAGACACGCGGACAAATGCCCAATGGCCAATTAAATGTCTTGTGTGAAGAATACGAAATGGATTCGGCGGAATCGCTGATTCGTCAAATCCGCGAGGCCTCTCGATGTGCGCCGGCACATGACAACCACTCTAATTACGTCGGCCGACGTCCGAGATGAGAACTGAAAATACCAGCCCATTAACATCGCAAACCAACGCTCTTGTTGACCTCAGAAGTCATCCGCTTGCTTCTACGCGCGGCGCATTCTCTGACCGGAGGAAACGTCATGACATTTATAACCTCGTCTTCATGTGCTGCCCTCAGGCAAATGAGTAGACTGGCATGTATGCGCATGCTCCCACTTCCTATTTGGGTACTTCGCGAATTTTCCTTGGCCTAAGCCATGTAAGGCGAATCAAGACAACCCTCCATTGCCGACCAGGAGCCTCGAATTCTCATGTGTCGTTGTGACTGATTGTAACTCCATCTGCAAAATTTATTGGTTTTACATAGCTACCCATTCGCGGACGCTTCGTCATCGATTTCGCGGATTGGTCCCTTGTAGCTGTGCTTGGCGTGAATCAAATAATACGCAGTGCTGAACAGGAGGATAGTCCCTGTGACAACAATAGCGTAATTCATCGTCTCCGCCTCCGGTGAAACGTGTTTGGGCCAGAGAGCGAAGAAAAAAACGACCAAGAGGAAGACGCAGGAAAGGCCATTGGTGAGGATTCCCCAGACTCTGGGGACGTGCCATGGGCCCCATCCCAGAGACAGGCTTTCGCCGTCCGGTGATTTAACAAGATGATCGATAACCCTCGGATCTAGGTCTTTGAATCCTTTCCTACAGCGCCGATAAAGCAGTAGAACGGCGACGATAAGGTAGGAAGAGTAGAGGCCCGCGAGGGAGCAGGAGACTAAGGGCATCAAAGTCCCGAGTTTGATGAGCCCGAGCAGGGACGAGAAAATACAGGTGGCGGCGATGGCCCAGACCGGAACACAGGTCCAGGTTCCGACCTACGGCCAACGTAGTATCAGCAAAGGTAATGGGTCATCCATACGTCCACTGTTTTAGGCTTGTATCGTGAATGCGGCCGCGGGAAAAGAGCGGCGCTTACCTTGGATACCTTGGATAGAGTCCTCCAGAAGGGAATAGCACGATCACGCGAGTATGCCCAGAACATGCGAGACGTGGCAGCGAGCAGACCCACAGTGCAGCAGACACTCATGAAAATGACCAGGATGATCATTGCCGTAGTGCCGGCAACAGAGCCCGTGGCCTGATAGTAGACATCCATGAAAGCCCACTCGGTGGGTGAATTCAAGGCCCGACGCCAGTCGGGGGTTCCATAGAGCATGGCAACCATATAGTCAGGCCCATTGCACCATTTATGAAGACGCTCATCATGATGGATAGCGGCACCGCTGCTGAAAGGTTCTCGACCTCTTCGCACATCTGTGGGCCCCTCATCTTAGCAAAGCAAACATCGGAGAGCGGCTTTACCGATGACGGTAAACAGTGTAGCCGCGGCGACGGTGCCGACAATGGGGGCACCCACATGAAACGAACAGTCGACGCCTGGATGCAGCCTCTTGTGTCAGCGCAATGGCTAGCCAGCGAGGGGTTGTCTGTTTTTACGGCGGCAACCTACCAGCGAAGGCATACGCGACGCCAGACAGCCCGACGAGGACCGAGAGTCCTTGGGTAGGCCAAACACCTTCATTGTGGAATTCAGAAAAGAGTTTCTCGACGTTTTTGCGCTCACCATACGTAAAGAGCGTGATTAGAACTCCAAAGAACCCAAGGATATGTAGGACCAGTACCATGCCCTCGATCTTGGGCAGTATCGAGTTGATGACGGTGTTCAGGACCAGGACACTCAAGAGCACGAGTATCTGCAGCAGGACCGCATGCCAGGCCTCCAAGCTATAGGACGGGTTGAGGAACTTGATGAGGCCTTGGATCATGCTGCCGACGATGAACGACGAGGAGGCCATGGTGCCTTCCCAGCCCGCCAGAGTGATCCATCCGGAATGTAGCTGAGGAAGTTGGAGCATGACTTGGGGGCCAGCATGGCCACCCAGTGATACTGACCGCCGGCCATTGGCGCAATGGAGATGAGCTCGCATAACGTGGAAAAGACTGCGATGTTGCCGAGCCAGATGATGATAAAACCGTACATGAGGCCAGCAGGACCACCGTTACTGAGGCCGATGTCGTAGAGGATTGTAGCACCCTCCCATGTGACCAGGACGGCACAGCTAAAGCCCAAGATTGTCAGGAAGCGAAAGTTTCGCTAAATCGGGTGGAGGAGAGAAGAGCGACCCAGGTAGCGTATAGGGGAAAAGGGGAATTGAAAGTCGGGGGGATTCAGCCATGTTAGTGCAATACACTCAGGATGGGCATCATGTGTAACTACGGGGCCGCCTTGCCTTGAGAACGGACCGCTTGCCGAGTCTCGCCAGTTGGGCGCGATCGAGGTCTTCCCGGCTGGAGGTTCCCAGCTCGTCGCGAGCGCGGCGTCGCGCCTTGATCTGGTTGATGTGGCCGAGCTCGTGGCTCTCGGCCAGGATACCCATGGCGGCTATGATCGTCGTGCGAGAGAGGGTATGGCGCTGACGAGGGCTGTTGACGAGTGATCCGGCCAGACTTTTTTCCTCCAGTCTCTCTCTCTCTCTGTGGTACTCTCTCTTTATCTCTTTTCCTCTTTTTTTCCTTATCCCTATCTGTCTCTCTTTCTCTCTCACTCTCTCTCACACACACGCTCTCTCTCTCCTAAGCGACGGATCAGATTCCGCGAGAGCTGCAGAGTGGGCGTAGACGAGCTTCGTGGCCAGTACTGGCGACAACACACGAATAAATGCACAAACGTCGGCTGTCTCTTGTCTGAAAGCCGTGGCTACGGATACGGACCCCCGAGCCTCTGTCACCATGACCAATGCCTCAATTTGACTTGGGCAAGCCCACACAGGGAAGCTTTGAGTTCCATTACGCACGCACGCATGAGCTGTGAACTTACTTACCACCTGCGAGGCCCCATGAAGGGGGAAGGGAACATTCGATAAGTGCTGTGCCCAGCCAGCTGACGGGCTGGTATAGGCAACCTATACGGATCTCTACGGACTCATGATTGCCCACGGGCATCGTCCCCAATCTGGGCAGCTCAGCCTGCGTGCCTCTTGAACGTTCTGGCTAATTACGAACAGGGCAAGCTTCGTCCTAGCATTTTCAGTATTGAAATTCGGGCACAAGGTTGGAGGGAGGGCTCCGTGTGGACTCAGGGAAGGTCAGGACGACGTGATTGGTGGCTGGGACTGGGAGGCCGGTTAACCAGGGAAGACCTACCTACTACTGACAGGGAACGAGGGGAGAAGCCAAGGGCCCGAGTCCAGTTGGGGAAAGGGAGATTTTTCCGGCGTTGTGGGACCGGCCGGCCGGCGCCACGGGCCAGCAGCCATCAGAGACGGCTTAAGCTGATGGATGCCAACGACCGAACAGAAGGCGGGCCGAGAGGGAGAAAGACGCCGGTAGCTAAGTAGACCAAAGCGAAAGACAAGCATAATAAAAAAAAGTAGCTGACAGCAAGAAAGCAACTTAGGGTTTACGTGGGCTTAACAGGAGCAATATATAGCGGACAAGGGGGAGGGGACCGTCGCACACACACAGTATCGAGGCGTGGGCGAGAAGTCCTTTGTTCCACGTGAGGGCCTTGACGAACATTGGCTCACCCGTCGAATTGCATGACCAGTTGCCCCATGGCCACCTGATGGGTGGTGGGGAGTTGGCTGATATGTCGGTCGGCCGGAAAAGGACCATCTGGCTTCTCTGAAGACCTTGGTTTTGGGCACTGACCACAGACGGTTTTGCTTACTGCTGCTGCTGAACGCAGCCTGCTCTCCGCCCCGTCCGATCCATCCTCTTCTTTCTGAGATTGTGTCGCCTGTGGGCTTTTGCTGTATCCCAGATGCGCCGGCTAGGGAGCCCCAGACACACCCATCCGCTCAATTGCGAGGGGCGCGCGGCTGGCCCTCTGCATAAACCGTCTACGTCCTTGAGTCAAACCTGCGACTCCTGATTTGCCTTGTCGTAATGCCGTCCCCCTTCCCTTCCCCCTTTCCGCAACAGTACACCGTCAGGGAGCCGTCCTGGTCTTGTCCTGTGTTGTTTCCACGTCGACGCGCCACGACTTTTGAATCAGCACCACCTGGCTGATGTGGCTGTCCGACTCTCATGCCGAGCCTAGTTCGTGCTGTGGCTCGGCATCGACGCCGGTGCTAACACTGGTAGCCTTGTCCAGGTGGCCTAGTTCGTAGTTCTGCCGCTGCGAGCCTGACGTGTGGGCGCTAGCTTGCTGTGCCGGAGGCTTGGCCTTTCCACCGCCGCTGTTCGAATCCGACTCCTTCCTCCGCCTGGCTTTGTTGCACTTATCGGACTTGCTCAAGCCCAGGTTGACATAAAGCACTTGCCCCGACTCCAGGCTGTCCATGAAGGGCTTAAGGGGATACAGGTGATCATGATGCTTACACACTGAACCGCCTGCATGATCACAACCGGCCGCCACATGTCAAAAACCGCGTCGTTGGAGTTAAAGGCAGGCAAGGTTCAGAAAGCACATGACAAACGATGACTGGGATGACGCTTCGCGTGTCAATATCATCAGCAGCCTTCCAAAATGGGTTGGGAGGGCGAGCAATGTTCCGAGTCCTCGCTTTTGGGGCTCACCATATTTCGGCATCCAAACAACCCTATGACCAGCGATTTCTTCGACGAAGGCACTTGAAGCCTCCTGAACATATAAATTGGGATCGCCGTGATGAGGAGCTCGGTGGTCATGTTCACAGCGTTGATGTATATCCATAAAGCTCTCTGATGCCATCAGGTACACCCATGTCTTAGTGCCGTTGCGTGTCATGCATGGGAGCAGCGCACATGAGTGACTGCTTATAAACGTACCCGGTCAAGGCATTGCCCGTCGATATAGCTCCATGGCTCTGGTAGTTGACACTGAAAGAGCAAAGTGAAGACCGAGGTGCATGCCCACAGGACAATGAGGGCGTCGACTGCCACTATCGCCGGCCCATACTCGGGCGTCGCGATGCCGTTAACGGTTGCTGTTGCGGAGAGCTTGGCCACGAGTAAGGTCGCAATGAATAAAACATTGCCGGCGTACTGGCTCTGTTTGGTATGTAGCAAGGCCATCTCAGTGAGCTACATACACAAGCTTCCTCGCTAGTACTGGGGCAGAAGCCGCGTTACCTTTAGCAGCGCGGAAAGCTGGTCGGCCGGGAGGACGTTGCCATGCTTGCCCAGGCCTTGAGCGCCCTGGTAAATTGCCGTGACGGACTGGACAATCCCCAGAGCCTGGAACGAGTCGCCGATTCAGTTAACCGGTGCTTGGCTGGCTGACTGGCTGACCAACTGATTGACGAGCGAGGGCAAAAACAAGGGCAACTGTGCGTACTGTTGATATACACGCCAAGTAATCGTCTTGCTTCAGGCGGCCGCCGACAGTGGCCAACCTCATCGACGCGCGCGTGAACATGGCCAGTACAGACAACCATGAACAGCGCCGCCAGGGAGCGTACTACCGGCGCTTGATTGTGGTCCCTCGGCTTCTCGCGCGGCAGCATGGCAGCGGCGACCAAAGGGAGCGCACCTGCGGTTGCGCCAGGCGGACACGAGGAGCGGCGACCGTCACTGTGGTACGACGAACAGAGAAGGGGAAAAGCATTTAAGGACATTGCCGGTGCCGGCACAGCAGAACGTAGACATCAAATACCGGTAGTGGATGGATGCCAGTCCAAGCGTACAGTCATGGATACGCCTGACGCGACAGGCGGCAAGCCCAGATATGCTTAGAGTTCTGCTTTCTCGTCGCGCACTTACTGCGTGTTCGGAGCAAGATGGAGACCCCTGAACACTCACGATAGCCTGTGCCTATGCTATCACCCGGGACAGGAGGGGTTCGTTTTTGGGCGTTGAAACTTTGGCTGTTTGCTCACCCTCCATGACCGGGCACAGCTCGAGGCTGTTACTTTCTCACCCCTTTCTTGTCGCCTGCAAAAACAAGGGTTTCTCACCTAACGACAGGGGCTGTAGCTTAGGAGGCACGAGCTTCATCCTCTTTTTAATGGAAGAGCCGAATTGCGGTGCAGGGCCCAGCGAGGCCCTATACATATTAGGTCACACGGACCACTCCTGGGCCATCGTCCAGAAGCGGCGCATGACTTATGGCATCCACCTTCGTGGAAAAATCGTCGGTAGTCAGTTTGAAGGACGTGCGTGGATAGCATTATAGTACAACGCAAACTGACTTGATGCGACGGTATAGCAACCGTCTGGCTTTAAAAGCTATCTCTCCCCTCGCTTCCCTTCTCTCTTCTTTTTTCTTACACGTGCGTGTCGCGTTCAGGACACACCGAAGCCTCGGCAAGTGGGTTTCGGGTTTGGGGGTCAAACCGTCCCTTGCAGGCCACGTGAGGAAAGATGTCTCCTCTCGGGATAAGAGAGCACGCCAGTTTCAGTAAGGGCGGAGTCGATTCTTGGTGTCAGAAAGTAAAGTCGGTGGAACTAAGCCTTGTTGGTTGGATCTTTCGTCACCAAGATATCCAAGATATACTATTTGTGCCATGGGGGAAAAATCGCACGCGGCGGGGAGGGCGCGGAAATTATGTGGCGTGTTGGAAAGGAAAAAAGCCCGCGACTGCGACTGGTTTGAAGCCGAAATATCTAATCATAGCGATGAATGGAATGATGTTAGCCTGATAACCGAGAACCAAGGCTTCTTCTGCGGATCAACTATTTATCCGTGATCATACGCATTCTCCTGTGACAGTTCAGCTTGCCCGGGCTGATCAAGCGAGAACGAACATGGAATTGTTGACCAGTAACAACTTTTAGCCCATCTCTGGCTTGTACGCTCACGGCGACGGCCAGCAGTCTTTAAGTGATCCCGATCGACGATAGAAATGCCTCTCTTAAATCTTAATTTTGACAAATCATTCATATCAGACACCTGGGTCTGTCTGTGTCTGAGCCGACAAGCACCCCGCCCTTAATGGAGGTTTTGAAAAGCCTGGCCATATCGTCGACCATGTCTGAAAAGAGCACAAGCCTTTCTCTGCGCTGGCCAAAGCTATCTAGATAATCCGTCAATTATTCCGATGGATACTTATCTCTGGCAGATTCTGACTAGAAGATCCGAATCATGGCTTGTTCGCCACAAAGACGACCCAAGCATATCATCGCGTTCTTGTGGGAGACATGGCCGGATGCTGTTCTTCCTTTCACATGAAGAGTAATACATACCGATCCACACATGGCGGTTTGTCCGATCTTGAACCAGAAATTGCCCGAAGTATGACACTTCCACGCGTAAACTGCTGCTCTTATTTTCCGTCAGCATCAGCGATTATCCCTCGGGATAAGCATTTAATCAATATCCCAAAGGCAAATCGTGTTGATGGCCACTGGCCGTGCCCGTTGAGCTTGATAAGTGTCTTTATAAAACTCGGAACTAGGTGGCACGAAAACTCTCGTCTTGTAGCAAACCACTTGACGATATTGCCCCCTCGAACCCTAAGTGCTAACTGTGCAAAGCGGCTCTCTTGCTATATTGACAATTTACAGGAACGTGATTTATTTGGCTTCTATCGTGGAGCTTAAGCTTATCCATCTGGCTCAGCACCGTTCATTCGGCTCCAGTGGAACCAATTTCCAGAGACTTAAAAGCTGCTGGTGATACTAGGTCGGATTTGGTGGTTTCATGGCCACGCCCAGTGAAGCGACGCCCTGTATCTTACAGGCAAAGATACGTACCACTGCAGCCTTTGCGACCTGCCGCGAGTCTACCGAGCAAACAGGAATATTCACTCGCAGCTTGTTGCTGCTGCGGATGACGCAGCGCAACCAGGCATAGACGGTCCAAATTCGATTACCAGGCCGAAAAGACAGAAGCAACAGCCGGGCCAGGAATTCGAGTCCGCGCATGAAGGTTCTGGAATCACGAAGCCAATCCCCTTTCCCCGCATTTGAAGCTTGCCACCTCTTTCTGGAAAGCTGTCCTCTCTTCCACCGGAGTCCGGCCTGACGGTGCAACAAGCAGAAATTGAAAATCGCCGCCTCGAGCCCATCTGCGACACCCCCAAGCCCCCAAGATCTGTAGAGCAGCAGGCACGATGGGACAATGGACAAAATGAGCCCCCGTACGTCGTTCCAAGGCGCCACCCTAAACTGACAGGGCAATAAGCACAGGAGGGAAACGCTCACTTTGAGCCCAGTCATGACGCCCCAAAGCATCCTGGACTAACAACCAGCCAGTCACCCGAGGTTCTTCGCATTTGAGAAAAAACCAGCGAGGAACATGCAAGCTACTTATCCCAAAACTGGACACTCTCAGTCCTCGGGGTCATTTCCTTCCTCTCCGTCATCCTGCTTACTACGAGCCAATTTACGAGAAGTTAAAATTCGCAAAATTTCCAAGGTTATACCCTCCCTCTTCTTATGCCCCCCCTTTACCTCGCAACTCTAGGTCCGTCGGCGAGGTAGTGGATTCGGTCCATTCAAGCAACTCGCACATTTCTGATTTGCGCCTTCTTCAACGTTCCAGGCCTGTCAATGAGGGAAGCAAGATGAGAAAACTCGCTTCACCTCAGGCGATTCTTGCCTTTCCCACATAAAAAATCTCGAAAAAAACGCCCGGAGAAGCCAGATCATATCTCGCCAAAGTCTCGACAGTCTAAATTCCACAAAGCAGCTCAAAAATACAGTGCACTACTTTGCAGATTGGAGACGTCGCTTCGCCGGAGTGATCAGAGTCGGGAACACAAGCCCTCCCCGGGCAAAGAAGAGGACGCAGGGTGGTGGATTTATTTACGTCGTGCAGCACGTGTCTATACACGTGCGCCATCCCGATAGGGCAAACGACGCGGGAGCACGCGCTAATCGCGTCTCCCGATTCAGTCGGCTATCTCACAAGTCAGCAGGTTGTCGAAAGGGGTTCGAGAGGACGCAGGGGCCACTGAGAACTTTGAAGAGTGTGGAGAGAAAGGCGAAAGCAAACGTGATGATGGATCTTGTTTTCGATGTGCATGGGTTGCGATTGGCCAACAGTGTGGAGGGCTTGAGTATTGTCTACTGCGTACGAAGGTTGGGAACTTAACCATCCGGACCAGAAAGTCCTTTGGCCCCATTATTACAGTGTGAAATTATTTTTATGAATCTAGGCACTGTATTTGACCTACAATGCTTAGAAAGCTCTATCCCTACTAATTTGTATGGCAGGATACCCCCCTACAAACGTAAATCATCAGATTGAGTCAAGACCAACCAAAATGGTGCAGACTAGAGCTCAAGCGCGAGGAAACCGACGTACTGGTATCCCGACCGACGAGAGATATGACCTTCCAGTCTACCAGCCGACCAATCAGAGCGCCCGATCTGCTGACGAAGCCGCTGACCTCGCGCAGCGACCTTCTGCCTCTGCTGCCTCTGTCTCCAGCCCTGAAGATGAAGAGGTTCATTCGACGAGTAAGGAGACAACGGCTGCAACGGCTGCCAAAGCTGGCCCAATTGAGAATACATTAGCGATAAGAGGCATTGCTCTAGAACTTTGGAATCAGGGCCTTCCGACTAATCAGATCATCGAGCGGACTGGGATCAAGAAAAGCACCTTCTTTGACCTTTTTAAAAAGGCCAAAATGCGTGGCTTTGAGCGTGGCATGCCTGTATTGCAGGATTATGTGACCAATAAGCCACGCTGCGGCAGGCCCAAACTGGTCAATGAAGCCGTTGGAAAGAAAGTTATTTCAACCTTAACTCGAAATAGCACCACGAGGCAATATAGCCTATCACAGCTAGCTGAGGAAGTTCAGAAGGTCTATGGAATACAGCTCAGTCATATGACCCTATGGCGTTGGCTCAAAAAGACAGGCTACTCGAGTGTCAAGCACACAACAAAGCCAGGGCTGAATAAGCTCCAACGAATCAGAAGGCTCCAGTTCTCCTGGGAGCATAAAGACTGGACTTTAGAAGTGGAAGAAGGTTGTTTGGAGCGATGAGACCTCTGTTATCCTTGGCTCAATGCGGGGAAAACGGCGTGTGTGGCGCGCCTGCCCAGGGAAGGTATTCTCAGCATTGTGTGCGGCAACGTTGGAAAGGCAAGGAGTTTATGTTCTGGGCCTGCTTTGCATACCATCACAAAGGCCCTTGTTATATATGGGCCAATGAGACTGCGGCACAGACGAAGGCATATAATGCCGAAGTGACCTTGTGGAACGAAGAGAACGAGGCTCGGCTTCGAGAACAGTGGGAGACAAACAATAGCATGCGGCGCTTGTGGAATGGCTGCCTAACAACATCCAATGGGTGCTTTATTTGCGTGGCAACAATCTATATAGAGGGAAGTGCCCCACCCGAATTAACGAACCAGGAAAGAGAAGATCTTTATTCGGACATTGAAGCTATTCTGGGTCAATCAAAGCCTTGTTTTCCTGCCATCCCGGGCGTGGAAGAAGGCGTTGAAAAAAGCGCGGAAGATTGGGTGGAAGACTTAGAGGAAGATGTTGAAAAATCCATTTCCTAAATTAGGCAAAATTTACAGAATTGTACTGTATTACTCGATTGAGATGGATACAGTGCTATGTAAGCCGAGTTACTTTTTCTGGTCCGGATAGTTAAGTTCCCAACCTTCGTACATAGTGGGAAAATAGACAGTTCGACTCTCCAGAGTGGTTCAGATCTGACGGCGTCAGACGGGAAGTGTTCCAGAACCATGCTGATGCATTAATCCACCTAGAAACTCAGTAGATACATGCGGGTGAGAAGATAGACTAAGCATGCTCGAAGCTCATGGCTATGATGTGATTTGCCTTACCGCCGGCTGAAAAGATCGTGGGTTTTCTGAAATGTTCGACGTCATGCTCAGGCCCAGAACGTGACCTAATAAGCCACGTGATTTAGAGAAAGGTGAGATTTCTAGAATTGGTCTATGCACCGCGGCGCCCTCAGGGCCTCGTCCCTACAGCGCGCAGCTTGCAGGAAAGGCTATTGAAGGTCCGATGGTGAATTGATGATATCCCCCAAAAGCAGAAGCTGGTTACGGTCAATTCCCCTTTATGATACACACGCGCGTTGCCGAGTCAAAACCACGTGACATACGCGTTTGTACTCCATCCCGGCTTCCAGCCGCGGATCCTCAACCGCCATTGATTGATAACTGCGACGCCCTTAGCACAGAATCTCGAGCCACCAAATAGCGGGGTGGGTATGATTATATAATCAGGCGAAGTCTCACGAGGCTGCCGATGAGGAGCCAAAGTTTCTACAATCATCAAGTTGAGATTCATCGCCTCTGTCCGACGGAAACTTGCTTCGATTGTGGCTCCGCCGCACACACATACGTAGCGATTGGCCGCGAGGATCCCTTGCCATGGCCGTCATGGCTTCTGACCAGCCCCCCACAGCCCCGGAGAATCTCGGCGTCCCATCACGGAAGCCACTGCCTCTATCGGCGTCGCAGGAGGCCCAAGTACGCGAGCTCTACTACACCCGGGTTCGCCAGAAGTGTGCTGAGGAAATTAAAGGTGAGCCTGGGAGGATGCATCTCTCGTCGTCTTGAGCGCCCCAGCTGCGTCGCCCTCCTCTTTGCTCCCTCGCAGCAAGGCCTGTACAGCTGGTGGCAACAACGACTCGAGACTGATGCATCTGTTTCTCCGCTGGTCTAGAATTCGCTGCCTGCGCTCTCGGTCGAACTTTCAGCGTTTCCTTTACCTGCCGCGCCCAGCACCGCGCCATGAACGGCTGCATGAAGATGCACGCAACGCAGGAGGAGCACGACGCGGCGCGCCGAGAATGGTTTGCTCTACGTACGGAGCGTCAGCGCCAACGCGAGCACAAGGCCAAGGTGGCGGCCGCTCAGGAAGATTTTATGCGCGAGTGGTGGGGGCTTCCGGAAGACGTGCGGCTCTCGAAACAAAAGGAGATTGAGAGGCAGCGCCTCGGCGAGGCCCGTGCCGGGGAAAACGGGCCGCGACCAGTCCTTCCGTGACAGCCAAGTGAGGCCAGTGGGCCGCATACAGATACGAGCAGCAGCGGGCGAAGAGCGGACAGCGGCCGGCCGTCTTCGGCGTGTGTCCTGTGAGCCACTTCAATTTCTCCATGCTCCGGAATGAGCGAGTTTCACCTCGCCGGGCATTGTCCCTGGACAACGATGCGCTTTCGACTCGCGTCTTGTCCCCACACGGTCCTGAGAGGTCGCCGGGTGGCCATGGCGATGCCATGAGAATCTCCGGGATCAGCCATGGTTGCGACGGGCCTCATGCAGGCATCCAAGTAGTTGTGAACTACCGGGCATGGATAGGAGAACAAGTGATGGCTCGTTTACCTGCGAAAGGCCCTGTCTTTGGTGGCTGGTGGTCGCCGATTCACGGTCTTCGAGAAGGGCGGTAACTGCTCGCCTGGCAAGACGACTAGGATTTCAGCTGCAAGCTTGTCAGTTTGTCACTGCTTTGGCCCTCATGAGTTGGAGCGACTACAATCACTTGATGGCTCATTTTTGCCTCCGGGGCCTCAATTAGGCTCATCAAGTCCGTCAATCGACGTCTGATGCCGCAGCTTCAACGGCACAGCAGCGCCAGCAGCACCAGAGCAGTATCCGTCTCGCCACATGCAGTCCCAGGCGCCCGCCCTCTCCCCCCCCCGCGAGATGCATACCGGGGCCAAGCCCTCCAATCAGGTAGCTCGCCACGGCGTCGGCGCTCCAACTCTGCGCCGGCGCTTATACGCCGTAGACTGACTGGAAAAGGGCGTCGGGGCCTCTCTGCAGAGTGATGGATACTGTCATTGGCCCGTTTGCCTCGAACTATTTTCAGCTGCTTCTTGGTACTCGCCGCCACCAGGCCTATGTGCCCGGACGACTGCGCGACGGGGCGGTTAAGGCCATTGCCCGGCGGCCGCCGTGGCCATCGAGCTTTTTGCGTGTCTTTTTACATACGTACATGCACGTATTCACACACACATATATATAGACAGGTACCTACACGCACGCGCGCGGAAAGCCGCTGGCCGCCGTCCGTCCGCCCATATGCCGGAAGCCAAAATCAGCACGCTCTCTGGGAGAAGCCTGTCTTGATATCCGTCCCGGCGTCGCTGAGCAGAGGCCAATGATACGCAAGGGCCATGACGACGACTCAGATGCCATGAATTGATACTCAGTCTCTCGTCCGCGCCCTCTTCGTCTCTTCCGACCTGGATCTATTACCATTCGTCAAATACCGGTCGTTCGCACATCTTCAGGCTTGAAACCTTGCCCTCCCTACCTTTAATATTCGATTCCACTGCCCGTCGGACGTGTGTGGGAGGATGGCGGCGCCGACGGCCCAGCTCCGGCGAACCCGGCAGCCAGCTCGGACTCAGGCCCGGAGCCACCGCAGCCTCTGAGGTCCATCTTTCCCGTCTTCAATCCCGACCTGCCGCTTGACAAGCAGGACTACGCACCCACCACACACGCCGCCCCCCCGGACCCTTCCCCGGGCCTTCATCAGCCGGCAGTCCTGCCGCCACGATACACCTTCGTCGGACCCTGCGGCAGGTCCAGCGGCCCTCGGAGCCGCGAGCCAGTGGTCGGAGCGATTCTGCACCCATCGGGCACCGCCGCCGTCACCCGCTGTGTCTACGCTCAGCACCACGAGCGAGCTCAAAGGGCTGTGGAAGGCGGCCAACGGATGGAGGGCAAGTGCCTCCGAGAGCCGTGTCTACTGCCTGGCCTTGACGCGCCACAGGGATGCCCCTGTCTACACGCTGTCGTCCTCGTCTGAGCAGCCTTTCTACAATCTCAGGCTGGATCCGACGTCGGCCTCCGCCTACGTCACGCTCATGCGGCACGATCCCAGCAAGCCGCATAAGGCATCCAAACCCGGTCCGGACAGGAGCTCGAGCATGAGCGGCGAGGCTGGCATGGCATCGGCAGCGGCAGCGGCAGCCGATCGTCTGATACAAAGGGCTGGCACGAGGCGCTCACAACAACGCTCGAGGAGGACGCGCGGCGGCGCGCACCCCACGACGGCCTTGTTGCTCTGCTTATGCCCTCACCAGCCGCCAAGATGGCCCTGGCGCGTGCCGACGATCCCATGGCCCTCTCCGCGGCCGATAACGAGCGTGCGCGTCTCGTCTGGGATGAAGACTCGGCCACGCTTTCCTCCTACATCCTGCACTGGCTGCGCCGTTCCGCATTATAATTGAGCGCTCGCCGGCCTACTCGCGCACGCAGTACACGCTCGAGCACCAAGAATCTCCGCACCACCTCGCCCGGCTGACTCACGACGGTACCGGCGGCGGCTGGTTCGAGATCGACACCGGCGTCGCTTTTGAGACGGGCTCCCACTTTATCATCGACGTCGCCGTAGTCGCGCTAGTTCTCGTCGCCTCGGCCGACGACAAGAATTCCTCTGTGCCGAGCGAGACGTTCGAGCCGCCTCCGCTGCCCGTGCCCACAACTGCCCGTGTCGCCGGGAGCCGCAGACACCGACGGGAGACGGCCATTTGTGATCCGAGTAGTGACCAGAGTTGTCAGAGTCTCGTTCAAGTGTGCCGTATGGGTTTTAACGCTTGTGGTTCAATGTCTTAAAGCCATTTTCCGGCTGCTATGCAAGAGGTCCAGGCGTAATGGGCATTTATAGACTTGAGCGAGGTGATAAATGCATTTTTGTTTCTATTTAATCTCGATGATTTCCTTTTTTGGGGGGCCTTGTGACCACCCTGGCGCATGAGAGCGCGATGCTGTTGAATGACTGTGATGCCGTCCATGAGCCATGATTATCTGGCATAGGTGTCATTGACATGAAGCGAATGGCCCTTCAAGCCTTCATTTCGCCATCATCTTCACCGCTTTCGGGTCCGCACCATGATCTTGTGGCCTTTTCTTGTCCTGCCTCCCGACGTCGCCGTCTTTGCCATTTTGGCTCTTTGCACGTCCAGCTCGCCCTCGGCTGTTGCCAAGGCCTTGAGCTTTTTTCGAGCGTCTTCCAGCTGTCGCTTGAGCCTTCGTATTGAAGTTGCTTGGTCAATCTCTTCCTCTTCATTCCTTACAACACCTGTGTCGCCATCGTCGCCGTCTACGGCCATTGCGTCCTGAATTGCTTCAGCTCTATCATCTTCGTTATCCGCGAACACTATTTTCCAGGGCTGTTGCCTTATAGCAAGCCGCTTATCCAGGCCATCTTGAGCACTGTCGTCAGAGTTTTCCTCCTCTTGTTCCGTATGCAAGTGATCCAATCTCCGTGTCAATACCATCTGCTCTTCGAGCCGAGCGACCTCTTTGGATACGATTCGGCGCATCGTACGCACATAGCCCATATCCTGTGTCTTGAGAAGGCGCACCGTCTCCATGTCGAGAACTTTGTTGCCGCGATCCCCTTGTACGGTGCCGTTCCAGTTCTTTCCGCCATCGAGTCTAGTCTTGGGTCCCTTACGGGACATCATGCCGAAGTAGAACTCATCCTCGTTCCGATCGGCTGCCTTTTGCCGAAGCGCCTTGAGCTGAGCTTGCTTCTTATTGTAGTCCTTAGCACGCAGCGCATAATCCTATTAATTGGGCGTCAGCAGCCGCAGCACATTCTCCAGGCTTCCCGGAAATCAAACCTTGTGTTTTTCGAGGAGTCCAAGATGCCGGCGTTCGAGTGGCTGCGCGCGCTCCCGGTAAGGGCGCCGCTGGACGGCATTTCGCATTGACGACATCGCCCGCCGCTTGTTTCTAGGATTCAAAATGAAGAGCTTTAGATTTTCGCGACTAGGAAGCCCAGAAATGGGTTATAATGGCAAACAGATCGTGAAAATGCAGGCGGTGAAGTCACGCATGAGCGGATGGTTCAGGAAACAATAAATCCCACAGTTCCTGTACTTTCGGATTTCCGTCTCTGACTCAGCGAGCGAGCGGGTCTCAATCGAGTCGCGCGGATAACGAGATGCCCCACTCATTTCTTTCCTCCACTCATTCGCTCGCGTGTTAAGACACCAGCATCATCTTCGATCCATAGTTTCTTCCTCAAATCTAGCTCTTTTTGCGCCAAATCTCAAGCATCCATCAATAAAAAAGTGCACGTGAAATTTATTTTGTAAAACATTTGGATTTTTACGCGTAATAAGACTTGAATAAAGAGTGCAAGCTGCGATGGGAATAGACAACGATGGACACAATCAGGGAGAGGCTTTACGCTACCTGCACGAGCAGCGCAACAGTCATCAAAGACCGAGTCCGCGGCAAGAACGAAAGCTTGTAAATGAATACTGGTCGAAGAAGAAACCCGCAGGCCGTCCATAAATCTTGAGGTAGCTGCCTATTTGCAACGAATCTCGAGGTTTGGTAGCGATACAAGCCAATTGGTCGGCAGTGGGTTGAGCGAGTCGTAATACGAATGAAAAATTAAAGGTCTCAAGAGGTAACGACGCAGGGCGTTCACATCCATCATCCCGAACAATACAAGCCGACTGCTGATGGTGACTAATGAAGGCTTCCCAGCACAATATCAGTCTCAATGGATCGAAAAATATGCACTGCCGTGAATTAGCCACCGAGGAGGCTGCTGAATTCGCACCGGTGTATACGGACGAATCTGCTGCCCAGGAACAAATCGACGTCGATATCACATGACGCATATTTATATTCATCAACACGTTCGCAGTATCAAAGAATATTTGCATTAGAATCCCATACTTCTATTCCTGTCGTATGGTCATCTTGTACATTACATAGCCGAAGGGTAAGACGCCCCGTCAGGCTGGTGCGAAGCCTCCAGAAGGCTTCATGGCTTCATGAAGCGTCCTGTCTTCCGCTGGTGGTAGGCAGCTTGGCCCTGCTTGACACAAAACTATCCTTATCTAAATACGATGAGCGATGGGTCACGGCCAGGGCGGGCGAGAAGAACGGTTGCGCATATCGCGAGAGGTATGTATGTGCGACAGCGGCATCGACATCGCCGCCTCCCTAGTTGTCGACTTCACTCCTGGCGAAGCACATGCTGCACTACATACATACCAACCGTCGCACGCCATTTTTTACCCTGACTGCCACGACGTCACGGGATTCTACCAGAGGCTGCCCGAGTCCGCGTATGGTCAGGAAGCCAGTCCGGCATGGCTTGTCGGATATCCATACTGAACAGGCGGCGGAAAGACGACCAACTTGATACACACAGGTGCACGCGTTTTCCGGGGTGAACCAACAATCCAGGTGATACTGAGCAGGATATGCTTTCGGATGCAGCAGCCAACTCCGCGTGCTCGCCAAGTAGCGAGAATGTCTCAAGACACCTCTATTGCCTTGTTGGTCCGCCCTATGCTCCCCTGGTCTGTTTTCGCAGCTCTCAGAGCGCGTGAGTCTAACGCCGACTAAGTATTGCAGCGCTCGCTCAGTCAGCCCATGGGTCTGCAGAGGGTGAGCAGTGGCCGAATCTGCAACCCTCGCACAAATCTTCGCGATGCGGAACTGCATTCTTGAGTTGCTTCTCCTTGGGCTTCTTAGCCTCCAAGCCCAACCATTTCGTGAGGCGAAAAGCGACACGTTTCGCGTAGGATCCATCGGGCCGAGGCTTGCTGAGCGTGCTGCAGAGTGGGCAGCGTTGTGAATAGACCTTGGCATTGTACTTGTACCGGTCATAGAGTCGTATCGTCGTCGCAATTCTGTCACTCTCCCACACTTCAGAAGTGCATTCTTTGTTTTTACAGACAAATGAACCTGAGATATAGGTATCATATGCCTTGATGTAGTTTTCGTCGTCTAGAGCATGAAACTTGATTGGTATGTCGTGCTTCTGAAGTAGCCTGAAGATTTTGTTATTGCGGCCTTCGAACATGAACCACGATTCCTTCGAATTGGAAGGGTTTACAATTTGAGCCGCCGGAAGATTCATATGCCGACAAGATCTCATGGCCGTCCATAAGGAAGTGGGCTGGGCGAGACGAGGTCGTCGCAAAATCGGCTTTAGTACTTGGTTGCGCCCGGTGCTAAACGTGTGCGAAATAACACGCCCACCATGCACGTAGGCCATTGATTTAAAGACAATATATTGAGCTGCCAGAAAAGCTTTACCTTTGCGTAAGAGAAAATTAGGGGAGAGCCTCATACTGGCGGGACGGACTGCTTGGAGTCGTGGTGGATTTATTTACGTCGTGCAGCACGTATCTATGCACGTGCGCTATCCCGATAGGGCAAACGACGCGGGAGCACGCGCTAATCGAGTCTCTCGGTTCAGTCGGCTATTTCACAAGCGCCAGCAGGTTGTCGAAAGGAGTTCGGGCCCGTCAATTCAAGCCGACCCTGTCCGCAGCACCATCATGGGTGCGCGTATGTTTAGGACTTCCGCCGCTCCCTCTTCGTCATGTTCCCAACCGGAATTCTCCTCCACTCCCTCTGAAGCCTGGGTTGGCCCTCTCCCCCAGGTCCGGCGCGTCCGACGCCCACAAGCCGTCATACGAAGGATCGTGAAAAGCCAAGGAAAACTCCCGCGGGAGAAAACCTGGCGAGGTTGGGTTCATGAGCAATACCTTTCGGTGCAGTCGGACCGGTGAGGTGTTACATCGGCGGCGACGAGGTTGGGCGGTAAGCCGCTCAATCGTGGCGAATGCACGAGTTGAGCATGTTCGGGCGACGGGGAACCCTCACAGGAATCCCGTCGCGGAAGCCGTGTGGTGTGTAGTCCTCGTTGTGCCCGGGAGAAGAGTGGTGCTGGTGGTGTTGAGGTCGAGGGCCAGTTGGCTTCGCGGAGTTGTGGCGTGTTAGTGTAGCATGGTGCACAGAATACTGGCACTACTGAAATCTAACAGCAGCGAGAAGCTGAAAATTTTTTCGGGGGAGGGTTGGACTGCTTGGAGTCGTGAACACGTTAGCCTCCTTCCGCGCAGCTTTACGACGTGACGTAGAAAAAAGATTTGGGGCTTGGCTATCCATCACACCAAAGATTTGCAGGGCCGTTATGTATGACAAGGATCAATCCTAGGCTCTGATTGGGTGCCTTGATTCGACACAACGCATCATATGCCGGCCCGAAAGGCAGAGCTGCCCCCCTGCACGATTTGGTGCTCGTACGGAAAAGAGCCCGGATTTGTGACACAAGCTACACAACTCGGCACGAATGCGCCAGCTTATGTTGTTTTACAGACGAAGACTTCAAGCTGAAGAAGAGAGGGCTTAAGTGAAGAAAAAGAGCCGTGCATGGCAGCTAGAGTACTCAAATGGTTCAAAATCACGTGTCTAACAATGTGCCGTGCCGAGCAGCTGTCAGCAATCTTCGCATCCTTCAGGCTTTTCCCTTCTCGACCTGGAAAC
The DNA here is from genome assembly GCA_000758425.1 of Nilaparvata lugens yeast-like symbiont. Classification (NCBI taxonomy): domain Eukaryota; kingdom Fungi; phylum Ascomycota; species Nilaparvata lugens yeast-like symbiont. The sequence goes on along the minus strand of KN173723.1, from coordinate 305,577 downwards.
TCCATGCTGGCAAGCCGGCCAGGGACATCACCGATGCTTGTCATCTAAAGTATAATTCCTCATCTGATGGATTAAGCTTCAGCATCGCCTACCGTACCTCAAGCGTACTTTGGATCCAAACTCCTCGACAACCCATTCACAAAACTCATCCCAATCCTGGCTCCAAGCCTAGAGCCGCTTAGCCTTGATGCCCTTGCCGCTCTCTGCGGATTCAACGTCCCTGGTCCAATCCTGGGTCGACTGGTCCTCGAAATTGGACCAGAAAATGCTGTTGTGCGACAGCGCGCCCTGTCGGAAAGCCATGTAAGTACAAAAACTTCCAGTACGCAGACGAGCTGTAGAAATACACATGGAGCAACCCACCAGTCCAGCAAGGCCGATGCTGTCAAAACCCTGAATCACCTGATAAAATCAAAACTGAGACCTGCCGAATCCTGGCCCAGAATGGCACGGTCATCGTTGCTCAGGGCTGTCGGCACCCCGTGCGCAACCATGGCCGGCAGAGGATGGTGCAGAAGGTCGGTGGCCAGACGCAGAACCTCGTTGGATATGAGGGAAAATTCGACCAGGACGTTCTTTTTGGCCATTTCCTCCATCAGCTTCGGGTGCTTGTAAAGGGAAAAGCCGTGTCTGATGCGCCGCGTGCCCATAGGACGGCGTCAAAGAGGTTCAGGTCTGTCGAGTTTCCGTCGCCCAGTGTTTCACTCGCGTGGAAGAAGGGCATCGACAACTTCAGACCATGCGCTTGCTCCTGGAACCACAGGAGCTCCGGTGCCAGGTCCAACAGGCTGCGCCCGAGATCTTCTTGCGCAACGACGTCGTAACCGCTCACGAGGTCGGGGAACTTTCGCTTCCTATCAAACGCCTTTTTCATGCCTGTGCCGCGACAGGAGTCAGCCACGGCGACGTCCTCGTCCCAAAAAGCAAGCACCAGGCCATCATGACTGACTCTTGATGAGAAAATTGCGGTCTAGGCCTCGAAAGTCGGACCAGATCACTCGGGCGCCCCAGAACCGCTTGCCCTTGGGCGTGGCGCGGAACTTGGCAATTTCGTCTCGCATGACCTCCCACCAGACATCTGGACTCGGGTCGGCGTCTTGCTGCCCTTTGTGGATCAGCTTGGAATCCTTGACGCGGATCTCGACCCAGCTGATGCCGTCGTCAACGAGTCGCTCAAAGAGCCGCTGGTAAAAGGTGCGGACAATGGGCTCGTATGACACCATAGTGCCCGCCGGCTCAAAGACTGCTTGGAAGCGTCGCCAAATCTGGTCCACACCGAGTTCATGCTCGGTCGACTCTTCCGCATCGATGGTCAGCTTCGATTTAACGTAGGCCAAAAAGGCGGTCTTGCCGCCTGGAAAGCTATTCGCTGCGTCTTGAACGAACACAGGCATGTTGGCCACATAGTTGACTGCCGTGATGGGCGGGCTCTTGGGAAGAGTGATGTTAGAGTGCGAAAAGGCGATGGAGGCCTTTTGCCGGCCCTGCGGGGTGCCAATGCTTTGGGATGCTGAGATGTACATGCTGTCGGTGTGCAAAATCGTTTCCAATAAGATGTCGTAGGGCAGCATGGCCTTGAGATGAGCGTGTAGAAGTGTGCCCTTGGGCATATGTTTAATAATCTTCCATAGTTTGGTCCTCAGGATGTAAGGCCGAGCCCGTGCAAAGGGCTCGCCTGGGAATCTCTCGTCCTTCTCGCCCTGATCATGTCCGGGTTTGGCCGATACTCCAGAAATGATCAATCTACTTCTGTCGAATGGCTCGTACAATCGCGTCCGCTTTCTTGGCCACTGGAGACAGCTTTTGCCTAAAGGCTTGATCTGTTACAGGCATGTGCCACGTCAATGGAACGGCTCTTCGGATGTCTACCCAGAATTCGGGTAGGCTCTTTAGGGAGAGGGCAGACCTTGCCTTTTAGCTCTCTCAAGCCCAATCAAGGATTGCCTTGCATCTTTGTGTTTCTGAACGAGGCTGCTTTTGCCGTCGGAGATGGTATCAAAGGCACGGGCCGAAGATAAGGTCCCCAAGGTCAGGACTGCTACGAGATTCACCCACAGCATTTCGAATATTTGCTCTGTAGGCACAGATATGACTCTGGTCGTGAGCTCAGATGAAGAGGTCGATGGGATTTGGGTCTGTCCGTGTGCAAGATTTATGGGTAGTTATATAATTATCAAAATCTGCACATCTATATATCTACATTTCTGCGTATACCTCTTCATCTATCCATGAAAATGCCTTGGAAAATGCGCAATATTGAATGTTTCGTGTTGAGCCTGGTCCATTTGGGAACTTCTGCCGCCAAGTAACACGGCTCCAACCCGACAAGGATTGGGCCAACTGTGTCTGGAGGCGAGGAGAAGCGTCGACGTCGACGGCTTTCGGTGAGGTTTTGATAGGACGGCACTTCATGGCTGCAGCTAAACGTGGCTCGCTAGACTTTTGAGAAAGTGCCAGCAAGCTGAATATTTCCCGGGGCTAAGAAAAGACCATAAACAGACTGAGTCGATGAGCATCATGTCTATCTCGCTTGCATCTTCTGCTGGCTTCTTTCTCCAAGCACGTGGGCCAGCAGCAAGCGTCTTGCGGTGATTAGATGAAAACACGACATCGCGACGTTCGATCTATGGATCATTTCTACGTCTGTAACGCTGCGGGAATCGATTTATCAGGCCCGGGCTCTGTTATGCCGCCTATTAAGGTGCGCAATATGGCGTTTCCACTGTTACTTTACCGCCATGGAGCGGAGCAAATGAAACGGCATCTTGACGATTACGGTGTGATTCCACAAGGGGTGAACCTCTGTCCAAGTCTTATAAACTCACAAGGTAGGTCTCAAACACCAGATGGCGCAGCCGATGTTACCGGATTATCCTGGCAACCTGGAGGATTTTTTTCAGCTACGACACAGGTGCGTTGCATCGTCGTACGTTGTCGAGATACAGTTAATAACTGAAGATTAGCCTCTATCTCTCTGGTGAAGGAGGGGAGGAGAAAGAGGAGGAATAGGCGAAAGCTCTTTGGCTGATGAGTTTTATTTTGCATCTAAATGACCACAAGATGCCTCGCGGCCCATACTGCAGCACAGGCTATGCCTGGGCAATTGTGAGAAAACATAGTGGTCTTTAGTCGGGTAGCAATGGCACGGACCGCGGAGTATTTGGGCAGCTAGACCTGGACGGTGCTTCATCACGACACAGCATATAAGGCCTTGAAAGGTCAGCTTGGGCATCAATCAGGCTGGTTGGACGTCAGATAGTCCCGAACTAAGAACTCCTCCTCATTATCTCGTCCGAGAGACCAGACAACACATCTCTGCTGCTGCCTTCGCCGGCCACGACATTGCTACTCGCGATCTATAGGTTGCTCGCCTGCGTAACACACCCCTTCAGTTCGCCGGCGCCCATGACGAGCTGGCGGGGGTCAACACGGCCTTCCGCATGCTCTATCTTGGGCGCATGAATGAGGTGTGTTGTGCGCTGTCTATCATATTTGGCTCGGCCGTGTCAGATATCGGCTAGTTCGAGTCCAGTCAGCTACAGGAACTCATGGCGCATAGGGACGAGAACTGCTCGAGGGTTTTAACGGTTCAGGCGCGTCGTCGCATACGCTACGTTTCAGCCTGTCAACGATATACGAACCATGCACGAGACAGTAGCGGACCTGGAAGAGCCGTCGGCTGGATAGGAATAGAAGAACATTGGTTTTAGGCTCTATCAGAAACAGTGTCAATATGTCGAGCAAAGAGGCGGAGGCAAGGGGGCACGCAACCAGGAAGCCAGCTCGCGGACAAAGCAGGTTTCCGCGGGATAATTATGGGTGTGTTGTCTATGAGGGTAAGCTGAGCGCTACCGTGGACCAAACACCAGTAGGACCTGCTAGGCAAGGAGCGAGAATAGGGATATCCATAGAATTCACGTGTCATCAGACCTTCAGCCATAGGGAAAAAACGACCCTTGACATACTCGACTATCTCGTCGCCACCCAGCTTGCTCTCGCCGTAGAGACGGTCGACAAAGGAAATAGGCACCTCGGCAACAGAGAATCCCATAGCCCTTGCACGAACAATCATCTCCATTTGGAAAGTATAGCCCTTGCTCTCGGTGCTGGTGATGATATTCTGGAGAACCGACTTTTTGTAAAGGCGGAAGCTACCGGTGACGTCACTGACGCCTGGGCGGAGAACTGTGTCAGCAAAGAGATTGGCGCCGCGGCTGACGAACTTTCGTTTTAGATCCCAGCCAAAGACACCGCCGGCGCCAGCGTAGCGGGTGCCGGTGACGATATCGTAGCCGCCGGCGCGCTGGCGGGCGACCATCAAAGGGATGAACTTGGGGTGGTGGCTGAAGTCGGCATCCATGATAATGACGAAGGAACCGGTGGCGAACTGCAGGCCATGCACGTAGGCGGTGCCCAGACCCAACTTGCCGGCGCGCGGCTTAAGGAGCACATATGGCGCGTAGGCCTCGACCAGCTGCTGGGCCACTACTTGGGTTCCGTCGGGCGATGCGTCGTCGACGATGATGAGCTCCCAGTCGAGCTTGCTGCACAGGTTACATCAAGCGATGTAAGGCATCTGTCAGCTGCGGCGTCTTACTCCGGGAAGCGAAAGCGGAGGGCTATAAAGAGGAGGGGAAGCGGCAATTCTCATCTTCAGCAGCCTCATCGTCCTGGTCGACGAATCGCTTCGAGGACGCCAAAGTGGTATCAATACGTACCTTTCCGTAAATTTTCGGTTCAGGAGCCATGTTATGATGGGCAAGTTCCTCCGCTCGTTGTACGTTGGCAGGATGACCGAGTACTTGTCCTTGGATGGCTTGGGCGATGCCATTGTTGCTGGGAGGAAAAGCAGGAAGAGGATAGCGATTAGAAGAGGGACAAAGAGGCCAAAGACGACCGACGTATCGACCAGGCGGTCGTTTCGAAGAATATCGTGACAGAAGACAGTAGAGCTTTTCAAGTACTGAGAGCCGACACAGGCATAGAAGGAGTGTGGCGAAGTTGGCTCGTGGATATCTTGGTGTTCAGGCAATCTCGCAGTGTCACTACATGGTCCTAAATAGTCTAATAGTTAACCAATTAATTGTGGGGCCGAGACACCGGTACCCCGGTGGCGTCAGTCAAACCTAGCTTTTGTCGGACCTGCTTTGCCGTACATCTGTCTCGGTGGGTGTGGGTGGGAAATCAGGCCAACTAATGAGCGTCTTCAGGGTCGATCTCAGCAATTCTCACCTGGCCTATGCACTTTCCCCTCTCGTTTCTTCAGCTTCGTCTCAACTTTCGAGTTCGTCTGTACTTGGACGACCTCCTCTTCCCTCTTCTCCTGAATACATGCGGTGATTTCGCACAAGGGAAGAGCTAACGCGACCTCGTTTAAGAACAAGAAGCTCTCCAAATCGAGCATCGAAAGCAAACCCGAAAATGCTTTCCAGGCCGTGGTATGCCCCTTCAAGGCTTACTGGAGACGTCTCTACTCACCCAGGAGTCTTAGATTCTCACCGACTCGTTCCAAGACAGGTTCAAGCCCTTCACGATCGAAAAGCCAAGAGTATGTACAACTTTTGCCCTGTCAGTGCCCGTCTATCACTCGTCATCGCCTCTAAAAACTTCTTCCTTGCAGTGCCTACTCCCTCTCGCCAATACGCCCCTCATTGAGTATACGCTCGAGTTCCTGGCCCTGAACGGCGTTGATGAGGTCTTGATATACTGTGGATCGCACACCGATCAAGTCGAGGAATATATTGGCCGCTCCAGATGGTCGAAATCTTCGCGCGCTTGCCCTTTTACCGTCCTACAGTTCGTCCGCGTCTCTAATGCACAGTCCGTCGGCGATGTGCTACGGGATCTCGATAAGAGATCACTCGTGGATGGCCACTTTCTACTTGTGCACGGGGACCTTATTTCCAACATGTTGATTGACGGCGCACTGGCGGCGCATCGTAAGCGGGCAGAGGCCGATGCCGCCAACATCATGACCGTAATCCTACGTAGTGGCGGCGATAATGCACACCGCACCAAAACCAATGGGATCTCTCCGATCTTCGTCATTGATGTTTCGACTAAACGCATCCTTCACTACCAAGAGACATGTGCTACAAAACAAACGCTACGTCGATCTCGATCCTGCCCTACTCAAAGAACTCTCAACCGACTTTGAGGTACGCTCTGACCTCATCGATGCGCAGGTAGACATTTGCACTCCCGAGATCTTGCTCTGTGGTCCGAAAGCTTCGACTACGCATTGCCACGAAAACACTTCCTTCACGGAGTTCTCAAGGATTGGGAGTTCAACGGGAAAATAATACACACCGAAACCGTGTCCCAGGACTATGCCGCCCGCGCCAGCAGCCTACAGATGTACGACGCTATAAGCCGCGACGTCCTTGGTCGGTGGACTTTCCCATTTATTCCCAAGAACAACTACCATCCTGATATGTCCTACCAGCGACATGCCGATAGTTTGGTCATAGAGAAGAGTGCCAACCATGCCCCTGATGCCATCTTGACCAATTCTGTCATCGGTGGAGGGAGCATAATCGGACCGGCCTGCAGAATATCAAACAGTATCGTTGGTAGAGGCTGTCAGATTGGCGCAAACGTGGTCATCAAGGATTCTTTCATATGGGACAACACGACGATTAATGATGGAACGAAGATATTGCACTCTATCCTGGGCGATTCGGTGGTCCTTGGCCAAGACTGTCTGGTGTCAGCTGGATCACTCGTTTCGTTTGGCGTACAGGTAGCCGATGGCATCGTACTGGAGGAAAATGCCGTACTGTCAACCGTCACTTGTTCAGGAAAAGCTGTCGCCGCAGATACGAGTCTGCTTGGCCCCAAAACGAACGCTGCTCACTTCGTCGACCCGGAAGACGATGAGATGGACAACGACGATCCGACCCGCGTTCAAAATTATCTCATATACTCACTTGCCGGCCTCAATGTTTCGGCGTCGTATATCTCAACGCTGGGATCTGACGGCGTGGCCAGCAATGACAACATCATCCTGGAGTCTGCGGCGGCGGCCGCCTCTACTCGCTCGCGCCTCTCCTTGTTTTCTTCGGACGACTCATCGGGCAAGTTGTCCTTCTACCACGATGCTGTGCATGGCCTTATGGATGCTCTGCGCGCCCACTCCGGCGACTTTAACTCGGCCAAGGTCGAATTCATGGGTCTTCGCCTAGCCAGCAACGCCTCAGATGCGATGCTGCGCAAGGCCGTCGCCACGGCATTTGCCCGCCGCGCGACCGAGCTCATGATGGCCGAATACGGAGCACTCGAGCCTAGGAAGGCGGCCGACGGTGCGCTGACAGCGCGCCCTGGCGCTGCGTGCTTCATCGGCGAGGTCGGCGTCGGTGACGGTGGCGTTGCCGACCAGGTCGAGTTCATTCTCGCATTGCAGCGCGCTCTGTGGCCACACCCCATCGCATCCGACCAGGTCGATCCGCGCCGGCACCCTTCTGGCTGTCATGCTACAGAAGCTTTACGCACTTGACGTGCTTGAGGAGGACAGTATCCTGGCTTGGTGGAAGGATGGGCGGGCCATTGAGGGCGAGGGCATGACTGTGCTGTGGAACAAGTGCAAAGTTCTTGTCGAGTGGCTAGAGAATACCTCGGAAGAAGATGATGATTACGACGACAACGACGATGGATGCTGAAAATTAGACGATACCCAAGGCGAATGAATCAATGGATACATGTAACCTTCGTGACTCTTCTCAATTTAAGCCTCGTGGACAACAATAGCCAGCGGCAGGTTCGTGTCTCGATCAACAGAGGCGATACCATGGGTACCATTATCATCTATCTAGTCTTAAGACGCCTCTAGCCATGTGCAAGCCATTGAAACCCGACGGCGCAACGAATCTAATTCAGCCTCACAGCCAGTGCAATTCTCATGTCAGCCCTGTTTACCCCTCGGCAAGACATCATCCGGCACTGATTAAGCGAAACAGCATTTGATCATCATGAAACTATATTTTCGGTATTCGTCGGGCACTGAGCTGCTTGGATTGGCCTTGGGCGGAGCGATTGGCGACAGTCGACATTTTATGCCTGGAGTCTACGCCAACGCCGCGTTTGCTGACGCTCTCAATGCTCGAGCCAACACTGTCGGTTATGTCGTGCATCTCGGCACTGGTCCTATGATCTAGCGCTCTAAGTGAAAAACCACGGTTGCTTGCCTGCCACCGAAGCGGAATTCATGAACCTAGCGTCTGCGGGCATATATTTTCTCTGGGCTTCCCATTTGCTTCCCGATACAGGCTACCGACAAAGTTTGCCATTGCTCCTTTTTCCTGATTCGCAAAACGCACTTGAAACTTGTGCTCAATCTGCTGAACAAAGCTCGCACGCGCCATCATGATTTGAAGTATAAATGATTTATCCAGCGAGTTGAAGAGTTTCGATATCAGCTTCGACACATTCGAACTGTTGACATGATTGCCAACGGCTTCACAAAAACCGTTATGGCATCACGAACATGAATTATTTTGTTTGAAAACGATTGGCTGACCACTTTTACACTATCTAGCAATCATGTCTACATTTCATGCGATTCTACACACTCCTCAGCGGCCTTTTTTGCTTTTGGTATCTGGAGGGCTATGTCTAGAGCAAGTGCTTGCCCTGTGTGTAAATGGTGTGTAAGGTGTGCTATGAGTGACTCCACACCTGTCGCTTGCTCGCAACTTCCCTTCATATGAGTATCGGCCGCCCGTCCGCCCTGGCTTATTGTTCAGGTCTTATAGACCGGCATAGCTACGAGCACCGAGCAAGGAGACGATCAGCTCGCCCTGTTCCTCGTTTATTTTCGATATTGTCGACGACCTCTGTATCATTCGTCAAGGAACCTTCTCGTCTGTCTCTGCGCTTTCTACATCGCTTTGCTGCCGCGTCCCGTGCGATTTAGACGAGACTGTTATGCTGTGCGAGTCGCAAACAAAGTATGCGATCATCTTTCCCTTGTTTCTCTGTCCTTGTCCGCCCTCACCAGCCGACGTCGACGATGCGCTCTAGCGTGCGGAAGCCTTCGTGTGAAAAACCGTTCATGATATCGACCTTGTATTGCTTGTCGTCAACGCGCATTGTGCCCCAGCCCATACCGGTCCAGGCTGAACGAACGCCTTGAAATAGCTTGACCAGGACGCATGAAAGGTGGCGGAAGGGTAGCGTCAGTAGATTGTCCATGTCTTGCTTGTACAATTGCGCCTCGCGCTTCTCTTCTTCCCGTTCTTGCTCCAGCCGCTTCAGCTCCGGTACGTATTCTTGCGGCAGAGAAAATCGCGACTTGAGCCGAACCTTGTCAAGGTCCGCGACGATGACCTTGGGGTGGAGGAGTGGTAGCATACGCTTCATCGTCACCTCGAGCCGTGGCTGTGATGCTGCTACTGCCCCCGCGGCAGCCCCGATGGCTTGCCGGTTTTCCATGCTTGCTTTTGCCATCACACCTACGGGGCTATAAGCCGATGGCAGCAGGCGAATGGTGCCCACAATGTTGACTGTCTTGCTGAGGAGAAACATGCCTATTAGGCCAAGGATGCCGTACGAAATGGTGAAAACGCCTCTGACCCAGCGCGGCACGCCAGCCGGCTGG
>KN173723.1:281475-293252 GCA_000758425.1 Nilaparvata lugens yeast-like symbiont | reverse complement strand
GACTTTCTGGTCCGGATGGTTAAGTTCCCAACCTTCGTACACCGGCGCTACACCGGCATGACTCTTACACTGGGGCTTTTAACAGCCTCCAATTGGTCCATTACTTTTTATTGGTGCAACTAGATTCAGCCAATATCTCTAAGGTATGTACATCACCCTTCCAAAAGTTCCGATCACTTCATAAATCACCAATTTTAGTGACTCTTACACACCAACTTCAAAGCCCATTTTTAAAGCCAAATCAAGCCAGAAAAATTATCAAAGAGTAGCAATGTAATTCTGGGAAAATGAATTTCCTTTAGACATTTTCAATATTTTGTATACCAGCCCCGTGCGGCCACGACAGTCTCAGCACGACGGGACATCGAACTTATCAGACTTTCTAACACCCGATCTTCAAGTCGCTCCCACTCAATGAAAGCTGCTGCCCTTAACTTCTCTTTAGACTCATTGTTGCTTTGAAGGTTATAGAGTTCGGGAAATTTCTTGATAATATTTTCCTTCAGCAGCTTCCACAGATTTTCGATCGGATTCAAGTCAGGTGAATAAGGTGGCCAGTCTACAAGTTCAACGCCACTTTCACCCGCAAAATCCGACAGCCACAGCTGTCCCACAGCCGCAGTATGTGTCGGGGCGTTATTCTAAACGAATACAGAGCCAGGCTCGCATATTGTAGGCAGGTATTCCTCAAGACACTCGCGTATAACTCGTCCCGTTGCACCACCCCGTATCGAATCGGGGTCGCCGGGTAATACTGCAAGAGAGGCCCGCCCACTATTGTGGTCAGGAGAGCTCTTTGAAGTCAGGGCACCTCGACTTAAACTGGAGCAAAATACCCACTTCGTCCTTTTATCCTCCTCACGCATGATGGTCATCTCGTCCGAGAAGATCCAATTAGACCAAAATGAAGCTGGCTTTCCAGCGTATCTTTTGGTTCACTCCAATCTTTTTTCGGCAGCTACGTCGGAAAATTTTGGCCTTCAGAGTGCACGGTAATGTTCGATACCGTGTTCTCGGAGGTAGCGCCGCAGAGTTGAAATGCTGCATTCCAGACTTGCTTTTTCAATGCGATTCTTTTATGAGATGAAAGGGTCTGTCGTAGTGCATCTGAAAATGTATCTTTTATGCGTGTCACTCAGTAGTTTGGGCTGTCCACGGCGTGGCAAAGACTTTGCGGAAACCTGTGCCCGATAGCGCTGGACGATCCCGCGTACCGCGGGTACAGAAAGTCCCTCTTTTGCCGCAATCGCTTTGGCAGACAGCCCCAAATCGTATGCCGTTAAAATATTTGTTATTTTATGAGGCGACTAGTGTTTTTTGGGGGGGTTTCTGGGGCCATTGTGTTGCGTGCAATTGAGGATTGAAGGAGGAGAGGATGCCAGAGAGAAGACGCGTTGAGCACGACACGCCCTTCGAGTGATCGGAACTTTTGGAGGCCCACTTGTAACTCAATCTTAGCTCGACGCAATGGCGACAATGGTCGGCTGCTTTGGGAGCTAGACGGACTATAGGGGTGCGTGCCAGCAGACGGAAGAAGCAGCTCAGTATTTGCAAAAAAAGCCATTGAGAGGTGCTCAACAGCGACGATGATTGATGATGATGATGATGATTGATTGAATTATTTTACGTCGTGCGCGATCCGTACTTGTGCACGTGCGCTATCCCACTTGGGCAAACGAAGCGGGCGCACGTGATAGTACGCCCCCCGGTTCAACCGGCCTCACTGCCGCACAGTCTGAAGAGGGGATTCGTGCCGGTCAAGCCAGGCTGATCCGTGGCGCAAGGCGCCTGCTTACGGGGCAGCGGCAGAGGCCGCTGAATGATGATGATGGTGGATTTATTAACGTCGTGCAGCACGTGTCTATGCACGTGCGCCATCTCGATAGGGCAAACGACGCGGGAGCACGCGCTAATCGCGTCTCCCGGTTCAGTCGGCTATCTCACAAGCCAGCAGGTTGTCGAAAGGGGTTCGGGCCCGTCAATTCAGGCCGACCCTGTCCGCAGCACCATCATGGGTGCGCGTATGTTTAGGACTTCCGCCGCTCCCTATTCGTCATGTTCCCAACCGGAATTCTCCTCCACTCCCTCTGAAGCCTGGGTTGGCCCTCTCCCCCAGGTCCGGCGCGTCCAACGACCGCAAGCCGTCCATCATACGAAGGATCGTGAAAAGCCAGGGAAAAATCCCGCGGGAGAAAACCTGGCGAGGTTGGGTTCATGAGCAATACCTTTCGGCGCAGTCGGACCGGTGAGGTGTTGCATCGGCGGCGACGAGATTGGGCGGTAAGCCGCTCAATCATGGCGGATGCACGAGTTGAGCATGTTCGGGCGACGGGGAACCCTCCCAGGAATCCCGTCGCGGAAGCCGTGTGGTGTGTAGTCCTCGTTGTGCCCGGGGGAAGAGTGGTGCTGGTGGTGTTGAGGTCGAGGGCCAGTTGGCTTCGCGGAGTTGTGGCGTGTTAGTGTAGCATGGTGCACAGAATACTGGCACTATCTAAATCTAACAGCAGCGAGAAGCTGAAATTTTTTTCGGGTGAGGGTTGATGATGATTTATTTTACGTCGTGCGAGTATGTGACCTATCAAGTAGGGAACGCGTTCCTCCGCCCTAAGAGCATACGACGTGCTGGCGCTCTGACATTCGACAAATGTCAGGACCCAGCAGTTCGAACCAGGTTTGATTACTGGCAGTTTTCGGCGCAGCGGGGCTCCATGGCGTGTTGGATGGAGCCCTTGCGAGACCACAGGGCAGAAGACGCGCCTGTGTCAGAACATGCAGCGCGGGCCTTACGCGCCTTAGCCGTCTCCTTCGTATCCCACAACTGGGATGTTGAATAGAAAAAGAAACACGCACACAAGGAAGACACCACGAGAGAAAAGGAAGACAAAATGGGAACGCTCTAAGGATAAGCGAAGAAAAAAAGAAGTGGCACGGTCCAGAGGTTGGGTCAGCGGATGGGGCAGACTGTTTGGAAGAAACCAGAAGCCTTGCACCACTCTGCATCCCGTGCCGATGGGATGCGCCTCGATGCTCTTGGCCTAGAGCATACCAACGGGCAGTGAAGGAAATGGTCAGGGGTCTTATCCTGACCGCAACTGCAGGTCAGCAGTGCGTCTTCATGGTTGAAAACCACGTGGTAAGAGGCGAAGTCTCCGTGGCCGCTGCGGGCTGCAAGCAGGCGCCCGAGTAGGGCACGGGGGAGTGAGAGTTCTTCCGGCAACCCGTCCGGGAAGACTATCCCCAATTCTCTGTATCGGGCTGGCTGCTGCGTCCCAATAACCTCGGGCGGCTTCTCGATATCGCTGCTCAGCAAACTCCTTAGCTCGTGCTATGGAGCGGACTGAGGGGGCTGTCAGCGGGAGAGAACACGCCTCCTTTGCGAGGTTGTCAACCATCTCGTTGCCTCTGATGCCGGCGTGCCCCGGGCACCAGCGCACGTGGACAGACCCAAAGGCACCGGTCGTGTAAATGCCACGGTTTCTCAAAGGCCATTGGGTTTTCAGCTGGTAGAATTCTAGCAGCTTGGCGTGGCTGGTGGCAGTGGGCTGTTCCGAATGAAGGCGGAGCGCCGCCTCCTCATTATCGAGGCAGACAGTAACGTCCGTGGCGAATTTAGCCATCGGGCTCTCAAAAGCTGCACGGAATCCCATGACGGCGCCTGTCACTTCGGCTTCGAAGACTCCTGAAGTGTCACCGAGTGGGATACGTCCATGAGAGACCGGAGCCTCGTCTGGTCCCCGAACCACACAGAAGGCTGCCCCTGCCAATCGCGCCTCATTCATCGACCCGTCGGAATAGACAGTCAGGTCCAATGCCCTTCTTGTCTTGGCCCAGTTTCGATGCTCGGTTTGTCCGCTGCTTGTCCCTACAGCTCCGATCTGTAGTTGGAGAGCTTCGCGGACAGTGTTGCTCCATGGGGGCAGAGATGTGTCGCCGGCCATAGCAATATGCTGTGTCGAGCGGATCCATCTCATGCGCTCCGATTCCCATCGGCGGCGGAGGGGATGCTGTGGATCGGAGGCGGCGATGCGGATTGCCAGCCTGTCACGGATCCGGTCAAGCCAAGCACGAGCCGGGGCCCAAGCTGTCTCACGTAGCATAACTGAGACCGGGGTCGTCTTGTAGGCAGGGAGAACTGCCAGGGCGGAACGGTTCATCACAACTTGTACTCGGCGGACCAGATATTTTGGTGTTGATGCAGAATACTAGGTCTCGGCACCATAGAACAGAGTTGCGAGTGCACAGCTTTGCATAGCTTGTTGAAGGAGGCGGGGGTCCACCGTGTGCAGTCGTTCGGAGTCACTATCATGTCGCCTAACCGAATTGAGGGCTCGGCATAGCGTCTCTTCCGGTGGAAGTATTGCACTTCCGTCTTTTGGGCGGCGAAGCTGACACCATTGTCACGGCCCCATTCCATGACGCTGTTGACGGCTTCTTGGAGCGCTGCCCCACACAATTCGAGAGTCTTTCCTGGTCGGAACAGGTTGAGATCATCGGCGTATCCCATCTGAACCTTACCCGGTCCTAGTTCCAACACTGGAGCTAGGAAGAGGAGGAACAGAATGGGGGATATTGGAGACCCCTGGGGCAAGCCACAAAGAATCGGGAACTGGTCAGAGGTTTCTCCGTCCAGCCGGAGGCGGGCGACGCGTTCCAGAGCAGAAGAACTTGGTCCAGTTCAACAGCTCTTCCGGCCACCCTTGCTCGCGGAGCCTGGCAAGCAGGCGACCTTTGAGGACGCTGTCAAATGCCCCTTTGACATCAAGCGTGACAATTCCAGCGACAAGATTGTTGCGCCAGGCTTGCTGTATGTCACAGGCGAAGGCGGTTGTGAGGTCAGTTAGCAGAGCGTCTACTGACAGCGGAGAATTGATCGGAGGCGAGAATCCGAAGCTTCAGCGCTAGATATGACAGCCGGCGCGCCAGCATTCTTTCGAGGCCTTTACCTAGGCATGAAAGCAACGCAATCGGTCGATAAGCCTCGGGCAGGGCCCAGTCTTTCTTACCCGACTTCTTCAGTACCACAACCTCAGCCACTTTGAAGACTTTGGGGTGAACGCCTTGTCGGAGACAAGCCCGAAACAGATGGCATACTCGTGGTCCGATTGCTGACCAGGCTTCTCGGAGAATCCTGGCGGGTATTTCGTCGGTTCCAGGAGCTGTGGACCTAGTCCGACACGTCGCACGGAAGACTTCCTCGTCTGTACACTCCGGCCAAAAAATAGCACGACGGGGAGCAGTGGGTGTGTCGCAGGGGATATCCAGGGCTTCGAGATGCCGCTCAAGTAGCTTTTGGCGCAAGATCTGCATCTTGGCCTCAGAGCTTGTTGCAAGGCCCTCTGGGGTCTGGAGAGGTGGTGTGGGAGCCATGGGGGCATGCTTGTGCCACGCCACGATGCGGTATGCTTCCGGTTGTGACTCAGCCTCTTCCACCATTCTTCGCC
This sequence comes from Nilaparvata lugens yeast-like symbiont, assembly GCA_000758425.1. Lineage (NCBI taxonomy): Eukaryota > Fungi > Ascomycota > Nilaparvata lugens yeast-like symbiont. The sequence continues at coordinate 287,811 of KN173723.1, read as the reverse complement.
AGTAGTTTCTTTTGGCGGCCCGAACCGTGTTTCTGAAGACCGCTTTCTCATCTTCGGATGGTCCGGTAGCCCTAGCCCGGCGCAGTGCGCGGTGAGCAGCTTGGCACTCGGGAGTCCACCATGGGGCCCCGTGAGCTCTCTCTTTTGCTCTTGGGCTCGAACCCTCAAGAGCAGTGGCGACGTCCCTGGTGAGTAGTTCCGCCTCCTCCGCGTCCAGTGCTGCCAGTTCTCCGGCATGTGCGAGAAGCTTCAGCAGACGGTTCACATCGCACCTCCCCACTTTCAGCCGAAGAGGACGAGGCGGGGGGCACTAGCCTCCGGGGATCCTTTTCACGATGGGTTCGTGATCGGAGAGTGTGCGGAACTCATGGCCGATGCGGGCAGTTGCTCCCTCCTCACAGGCAAAGGCCAGGTCGAGAGTGCCACCTCTGTCATGTGTTGGGCAGACCGGGGGGTTGAGAAGGTTTAGGCCATGTAGTCCGGCCCACTGAAGCAAATCGTCTCCGACTGTGGGTGTGGAGTGGACGGAGGCATCCCAGGCTGGGTGTCTGATGTTGAAATCTCCTACAACGACTGGATTAGGGCCGGGATCAAGCCGGAGATGTCGGACACCCTCCCCAGCACCGAAAGAGGCGCCGGGCGGCGCATTATACACGTTCCAAATGGTTACAGCCCGGATGTGCTGTCCTTTGACTTCGATGGCGGTGACGTCTCCTGAAACACCCGCCTGCTGAGTCGCTGAGTCCGCGAACCCTTGCGTACGTATGAGACAACCCGGGGCCGCTGAGTCCAAGCCCCGACTGGAGCAAATGTTGTAAAGGCCGGATGCGTCTTGGTGGCTCTCCGGGTCAGGTCGGTGAGCACCCAGGGTTCCTGGATGGCCACAATATCAATGCCTGCTTGGAAAGCAAGGCTGAGGCCGGCGTCGTGAGATGGCCCTCCCAGACGCACATTTGCCTGCAGAAGCGTGAGGCCAAACGACCTCGGAGTCCGCTGCTTCAGGTGTCTCACCCAGGCTGCTCCACCGGCAGACCAGATCGCCCGCAACTGCATCCGTGTCGGCCGCACCACAGTTCCGTTCTGGCGGCCAGGACGGGCCGGGCAGAGCACGCTGGAGGAGGCGTGCGGTCCAAGGCAGTCGAGGCAGCGTGTAGACGATGCACATGTGCCCTCATGTCGTGGCTTGCCACACTCCGTGCACTTTTCTGGCCGTGCACAATTTCGTTTGTGGTGGAATCCCCAGCATTCCCACACTGGGTAATGGCCATCTTATTTCGCAGCGTCCCGACTGCCACAGCTTGTCCGAAGAGCCGGAGCCTCTTGCCCCAGCCTTTCGAATCTCCAGCCCAGAGGCTGACAAAAAAACCCCATGGGCTTCGTCGCTCTCTTGAGAGCGTTTGGTCCAGCGGGCACGCACTGGCGTGATACCAGTCTGGGCGGCGATCTCCCTGACGATCATGTCATCCGAAACGGGTACAGAGACCACCCTGCTGCTGTCGTCAAGCTGGTAGGTCATCTTGGGGACGCGATCCAGTAAGTACGAGCACCAGGCCTCCTGCCGTTCCACAACGGAAACGCCTAGCGCGCTCTGGATGGCCTCTTTGTGCGTGAGAATACAGGCAGCCTTAGCAGCTGTAGCCGCGCAAATGGCCAGCCCAGAGGGCGTACGGTAAATGTCCTTCACCAAGGAGGCGTCTTTCACGATTGCACCAATCCTGGCCTTGACCTATTGCGGGTCATGCTCTCTGGCAGGATGTCCGACTGGAATGCGGACCATCACTCTCTTGTCCTGTGCGGACTATCCGGTGGGTCGAGAAGCACGCACGAGGGGCTTCGTAGGGGGAGCAGTGTCACGTCCCACGTTAGACTTGAGCGCCTCGGCGAAAGACATAGGGCGTGGGCGGGGGAGCCGTGATGTCGGCTTTGGCGGGGACAGAGCCCCGTACAGCCTGGCTGATGGCTCCGGCCATAGCCGTGGACATCGACTTGGCGATGTCTGGGAACTCCCTGGCCAAAGGCGCGAGGGTATTTTCGAGTGCAGAGGCCATATCTTTGATCAGCTTCTGCAAGCGGGCAGTGCGCGCGGCAGTCTCTGCCGCAGAGGACTCCAAGGCCGACACCAGAGGGCCAGCCATTGGGGGGAATTGGGGACAACAGGGGGCGAACTGGCAGAGGGTAAGGACTCAGTGTAAGTTGAGCTCAGGCAGCTTTCTGGGGGTGTCGAGAGGGCAGGAGACGGCACTTCAATGTCGTCTCTCAGGTCAGGTTTGTCAAACGTCATGGCAATGGCGTCTTGTTCATCGGGCGTGACGGGCCTCGCTCCGTCACTAAGCGACGACTCTCGTCGCCGCTTGCCCGCTCGTGAGCGGGCAGGGTCCATGCTTCAAGCAGGTCCCGGTAGGCAAACAGGGTTGGAGGCCGATTTTGGAATCAAATATCGTCGTTGAAAAAGTCGATTGATTGATCAACAGCGACGATTTGATTTGATATGCTTAACGTCGTGCGGCACGTGAAAATACACGTGCGCCATCTCGAAAGAGCAAACGCGCGTGTTACCCACTGGAAGACGACCCGCCCGCATCCGTGGCGGGCCCAGGCAACCAAATCCTGGGATCCCCTGGATTCTAGGCTCGGCTGAAGGTGCCTTTTCCTTCGGGGAATGGTTCCAAACATCCTCCTTCTTCGAGGAGGTTCGACGCCGCTTCTAGTGGTCCCCCTTTTATGGCGTTCGAGTTTTTATTTTTTCGGCGTCATCTCTCTGTCACCCGAGGAGGCTTAGGGGAAGAGCCTTGCTCGGTTTGGTTCACTTTCTTTGTCGCAGGACCTTGGCTCCCTTTTTGGCCCGGGACCTCTGTAATCTGATTGGCCCCCGTTAGGGGGGTGCTTTCTGCTAACCGGCACGAGATCCTCGAGATCACGTGTTGCGCGCCGGCACGACGTTCAAAAAAAACTGGAAGACGACCCTTTGGGGGGAATGGTTGGTTGATATTTTATCGTATCGGGTTCTAGCCCTGCACTTCTGAGGAGCATGACACGTATGGGGAGGTAGTTGACTAATTATACTCTTCATTTTGATGTCTGGTATTATTATCAGTTTCCCGCTGGATCGAAGCAGTTGTCACCAAGCGTTCACATCTGTGTGCTCGAAAACTCGTAAAATAGTAACTGTAAATACCTTAAGGTACTAGGGGGGCCTAACAAATTGGCCCAAACGATCGAACACGGAGAGACCGACACATAAGGCCCCCTGAGTAGATAGTTGATGACGAGAAAGCATTTATTTACCTTATATGTTAAGGAGACGAAGTTCTGAGGTAGTTTCTTCTGGTTCAAGGTCATCACCGCCAAAGTCGCACTTTTCGGCCTTGATCAACCGACAAGACAAGGATTGACTGGCAAAGTGAGGGATAGTGCTCGCGAGCAGTTTTAGGGAGTAGAAGACATCGTCCTCTTCGATTTTTTCTTGGGGATCCGAGGAATTGGAAAAAATCGCAAGCCTAATTCACGTCTGCGACCAAGACGGAAACTTTGCAGCTCGTAAGATTTTCCTCAAACAGTCCTGTCAGATGGTCTATTTCAATTCCCTAGGCTTTCCATGCCAGACACTCTGGCATGCCATTAAAGGTTTTTGCGGAGGCACGACCTCAGGCATTAATATGTTGGTATGGTTGCTTGAGAGGCCTGCCTTGATGAATTCAGTTGCTTCTCTCAACCACTTGTGATGACCCAAATAGCCCATACTCATGATTTTTGCGCAACTTGGAGTGTAACAAAAGGATAGGGCGATTGGGAAGCGTTTTGCCCTAACAAGTGCATACGCCCCCACAAGTCTGTCCATGAAAACATTGTGAAATGAAGGCACCCGCATCTTCTTAGATCTCAACCTCCTCAACTTTGATAGCATCATATCCGACACTGCTGTCCGCAGTAGCGCAGCTCTTTTGATAACATATTGAATCGGACGTATGTCTTGCTAGGTTGAGGACTCAGGATAATAGCACTCTTATCTCAGCTGTGGTTTTTTGGGAATACAGAACGAAGACTGGGTTCGTCCGACACCCCCATTACTTCGTCGGCCTCCTCCAGCATTACCTCCAGCTCTTCGAAGTCGGTGCAAAATTTGTCTGCAGCCGATTCTGTAATCTCACGAGCAAGGGCCAAGTCTAACAAGTCTTTCAATCTTTCCTGGGCATCCATTAACGCCGACGGCAGGAAGTCGTTCAGTTTTTGGCTTGCCTGTTCAAGAACATGCCTTTTTAAACCTTGAGAGGTGCTGTCTGTAGCATCGTCCAGGCTTTTCAGAAGTGAATTGAGTCCCGACGTGTCGCGTAAATAGCCGTACTGATAGACTACGAGTCTTGTCGCTTCGCGCTCAATCTCCTCGTGAATCTTGGTCGCCCGGCTTCGTGTAAAGTCAAATCTTATCAAGGATTTGGCTGCCGTGGTCTTGCAATTAATGAGGAACATGGCGTCATGTGGTAGTGTCATGGACGCGGCCATGTCTTCGCAAGCCGACAGAAAGGGGTCTAAGGCTTCAAAAAGCACAAGCTCGAATTCGCTTTCGCGATTCTGAGAAGCAGAGAGGGATATCTCATATGTCTCCATGATCGCCTCCAACCGCGAAAGCGCATCCAAAACAAAGTTGGGCGGGCCCAGACTTGACGTAGTCGGCTGGCACTCGGTGTGGAGAGTGACGATGCTATCCCTGATGAGGGCACGAAACTGCCGGAAAGCTTCTGTCTCCAAGCTCTTCACACAGCCGAGAATGTTGGATTCAGTTCCGACCAGCTTTTGAACGGTGACGCGGTAGAAACCGATGATCGTGACCAACCGATAGGCAATTATGGCCTCCTCGTTAGAATGAATGACCTGCTCAACTCTTTGGCGGAGGATTCTTGATGCACCAGCTATATCCCGATCAATTAAGTCACTGAGTGCCTGAAGCGCATTGAAATCACTCTCTTCGCCTTTCTCAGCCACCAGACGCCAAATCTCCGTCTCGCGACCTGAATTAACGTCTCTAGCAAGATCCTCTCCCTCTGCGACGAACAAAACTTCAAGGGCCTCCCGTTCGCCTACCATGGCCGAGTGAATCCATGCAAACATATCGCCGACGTAACGGAGAGGGTCATATGCAATCAGGTCGATAGGATTAGAATAAGGGGTGTCTTCTTCATCTCGAGATTTACCTCCGGTCAAGGCGGCATGAAACGCATTTGAAATAATTCGCTCACGAGCTTCAGCAAAGAAGTTGAGGCAATTTTGAAAGAGTGACGGACGTTCGGCTAGAACTCGCAAGGCCCGCCGGATCGGAGATTTCATTTGTGAATTGTCCAAATTCAAAGGCCGGAACTCTCGCTGAACCCAATTATACAGCTTCTGAAAGCCAAGATCGATGTTTTTAGATGTCTGCTCCATCAAATCCGAGCCGAGTGTCTGTTTCTCGAACCCAAGCAATATTTCACAATCTTGGCTGATCATCTTGGCTCTCGATAGAGCATTAAAGAAGCTGTCTTCAACCGGCTCTGCCGTAGATGTTAAGGCTTTGACCTCGTCCTCAGACATGATGAAATGCCGTTTGAAGGTAGTGAGGACATTCTGCCTCGTCCCCACCTCATCTCGCTGCTTGAGGAGCGATGCGGCCTCTGCCAGTACAGGAAGTCGGAAGATCTACCAACCTCCGCAACACGTCCAAATTCATCGATGATGGCTCCGTTGCTATCAATGACCTCTTTGAGTATCTCCAGTCGGAGCTGGCGCCTGGTCTTTGCGTCATTTTTGATGCCTCGATCGTCAAGGAGAGACAAAGCCTCACGAAATTCACCATCAGAGTATGTAGTGGACAGTATAGCGGCAATCTTTGCGGTGAGAGGGTTGGAATGTTTGGAGTACGCAGTTGCTGACGGACTCGGGAGGGGGCATAAGTCATCGCTTGTGATGGCCGATTGGGGCCGTGTGCCGACGGACGAGGTGGTCTCGGCTGCCATAACGGAGGATGGCAACTTCGGCACAAGTAAAGCACAGTTTGCGATAGAGACAACGCTAGTGTGCAGGAAGTAATGGGAAAGACATTTGCCGCCTCAAGGAAACGTGCAGCCGCGGATCTAGGAAAGCACCAATTTCTGCATACGGGCCACTGATGCCGCAGCGCGTTTTCTGACGCGTCTTCATCGATGACCCGGAATTTATCGGGCCGAGAGCTTTCGCCATGCTTAATGCTGGCACCAGTCCACATTGGTTGACTTCGCCACTTCGAGCCACACTTAGGTTAGGAATTAGCAAAGGCCGCGATCCGCCGGCTGCACCGCGACAGCGTAACCCAACCTGGCGGCTACA
>KN173723.1:246584-281459 GCA_000758425.1 Nilaparvata lugens yeast-like symbiont | reverse complement strand
ATCCTGGAGGAGGCTGTACGATGAGATGCTATAGCGCTCTCAACAACTTCGCAGACGGATCAGAATCTGGAAGTTTGAAGGCAGATCAAATGATCACAGCGGCGCTTCAGAGCACGTGGAGGCCCATGTGAAAGCATAGGCATGGACGCCTCATGTAGTGCATCATCAAGCCATCGAGCAAGTTCTCCGAATTGTACTCCGTCTTGAGGTAAGACAGACATATCGCGTGGCCGCGTTCTTGGTGCGTGATCCAATAAGACCCAAGAAACGGAACAGAAAAGTAGGTCTATGTATGTACGTAGCCAGGGTCTTCGGAGATGAGGAATTCCTTAGTGTCACCCTGAACGAGATCAGGGGCTGTCTTCATACGGCGGATTAAGGGCATTCCGAGCACGCGTTTTGTTTACTTTTGCGACAGTTGCTGTGCCCTCGTAGGGAGGTCACTCGGCGTGGTCCATGGCCGTGTCCAGACCAGCAACAGGTCAGCAGTTCAGACGCCTCAATTTTCCGGCGTCTTTCGAACCAGCTGTGGCTATCCAAAGCAGAAACGTGCAGGGTCCCGCGCGTGTTGCGTGTAGAACGATTTGCAGCCTCCGCCATTGGCCGAGACCTTTGAGGGGCGGCGAGCTGTTGGGGCACCAGAAGCTGGCGTGGCTATTCCCACCAACAGCTCTCCGTGGCATCAAGGGGTCAGTCAAAAGAGCTTCAAAGGGTCGGCGAAAAGGAATAGAATAGACCAGCTGCTAGAAAGGGCGCTTCTTGTGACGGTTGCGTCTCGTTAAGGCGGCCCGGAGCACGGTGATAACTAGATGGTTAATTACACAACCCTGTTGTATGTACTGAATGCTGAGACAACCTGATCGCGCCAGAGCCGCCCAGAGTTCAAATCCCACCCCACCGCCGGGCCCTTAGTTCAGTCGGCGCACTTGGCGGGCAGCAAGCAAGTTAGCTTGGAAGCTTGTGTACCGAATCTTACCTTCTCCCAACGCTGGCCTCCTCCCTTTTTGCACTACACACTGCATATTCCGCTGCTCGTTTTCCTTCAAGCGCACTGCAGCCAGCTTGCCTCCCACGTTGCCCACAATCACCTCCGTAACGCAATGGCCTCCGTCACACGCCTAAGCAGTTCTGTCCTCCGGGCCTCTCGCGGGCCCCGGATGGCGGCCTGGCAGGCCGCGCGCTGCTACTCGGCCAAGACTCAGGTAAGGGTGTTCTGCTTTCCAACGGCCAACCGTTGTCGTCGCTGACCCGGCTTTTGCGTCAGTCGCTCAAGGATCGCTTCGCAGAGATGTTGCCGGAGAAGATTGAGCAGATCAAAGCTCTACGGAAGTTGGCCGCCCGCTCCGGACCAGTCCATCGCGGCCGGTTACTGACCTGGGATGCAGAGAACACGGCTCCAAGGTCATTGACCAGGTGACACTCGATCAAGTGTACGGAGGTGCTCGCGGCATCAAGTGTCTTGTCTGGGAAGGCTCCGTTCTCGACGCTGAGGAGGGCATTCGGTTCCGCGGCAGGACGATCCCGGAGTGCCAGAAACTTCTTCCCAAGGCCCCAGGCGGCAAGGAGCCTCTGCCCGAAGGTGAGGAGGGCGATTGGGTGGTGCGCACATGTGGCGGCAACTGACCCTGGATGCCTTTTGCAGGCCTGTTTTGGCTGCTGCTCACCGGAGAGGTGCCGACCGAGCAGCAGGTCCGAAACCTGTCAGCCGAATGGGCGGCCCGTTCGGATTTGCCCAAGTTTGTCGAGGACCTCATAGATCACTGCCCGACCGATCTCCATCCCATGGCTCAGTTTTCTTTGGCCGTCACCGCTCTCGAGCATACGTCGTCGTTTGCCCGGGCTTATGCTAAGGGCATGAACAAGAAGGACCACTGGGGGTACACTTTCGATGATGCGATGGACTTAATCGCCAAGCTGCCCAACATTGCCTCGCGCATCTACCAAAACGTCTTCAAGGGTGGCAAGGTGGTGCCCATTCAGAAGGACAAGGACTACTCGTTCAACTTTGCAAATCAGCTCGGCTTCGGCAACAATGCCGACTTCGTCGAGCTCATGCGTCTCTATTTGACCATCCACACGGATCATGAGGGCGGCAACGTGAGCGCTCACACGACGCATCTCGTTGGAAGCGCTCTCAGCTCGCCCTTTCTGTCGTTGGCAGCCGGACTCAACGGCCTCGCCGGCCCACTACATGGGCTGGCCAACCAGGAAGTGCTTAACTGGCTTACGGAGATGAAGAAGTCAATTGGGGACGACCTCAGCGACAAGGCCATCACCGACTATCTGTGGTCTACGCTCAACGCCGGTCGCGTCGTACCGGGCTACGGCCACGCCGTTTTGCGGAAGACGGATCCTCGCTACATGGCGCAACGGCAATTTGCCCTAGGTTCGTCTGCTAGGTGGCGAGGAGAGTGTTAGGACGGAGCGGTGCTAACACGGCACACAGAGAAAATGCCCCAAGACCCCTTTTTCAAGCTGGTCAGCCAGGTGTACAAGATTGCGCCGGGCGTGCTGACGGAACACGGCAAGACCAAGAACCCGTTTCCGAACGTCGACGCCCACTCGGGCGTCCTCCTGCAATACTACGGCCTGACCGAGGCCAACTATTATACGGTGCTGTTCGGAGTGTCGCGCGCCATTGGCGTGCTGCCACAGCTGATTTTGGACCGAGCCTTTGGCGCGCCAATCGAGCGGCCAAAGTCCTTCTCGACCGAGAAATGGGTCGAGATATGCAAGAAACTGAAGAGATCGACCCAAGGCGCGACAAATGATGCATGGCACAGACTCGGGCTCTTTGGCTCGGCCAAGAAAATGGACACGGGCCAAGCGAGGACAGACCTGGGCATAGACACGTCGCGCAGTGGCTCGTGTGAGACGATAGCGAACCGGCCGGCCGGCCGGAAATAGACAGAAAAAGAGTGCTGACACTGGGAATGTATGATATCTATCGATGGAGGGGGGGTTATGATGTTTGGGTAGGCTGGCTCCTCTGCGAGTTCAGCAATATGCAGCACCGGCCTGGGCAGTTTAGCCCGGAAGGCTTGCTCAGGAAAGCTGCTCTCGACGCGGACGAGGATGGAGTCGGCATCGAGTCAGGCAGCGGATGCATATGCGGTTCGTTGGGTGCTGGCGGCCCCATGCGCGGCGCCTCAACAATCAAGCACCGGGCCGCCTGCACCATCCAGGGGGGTTGGCGAGTGTTGAGGCGCCCTTCCCACTATTAGTGGGTTTGGCGGGTGGCGGACCAGCCCACGGCCTTTTTGCCCTTGGACGACAAACCCATAGGCCGCCGGCTAGGTAAAAGGTCGCGCATCGTCGAGGGATTCGTTGGTTGAGGAGAGGACAGCGCCATCTGCTCCAGCCGGGCAGCCTCCCCACCCTCAACGCTGAGCGGCACGGTAGCATCCACAGCCATAGAGGAGACACCACAGGAGTCGAGTGTCCGCAGCAGCTTCTTCCTGGCACGCACGCAAGCACGCAAGCAAGCGAGCGACCGGCTCCCGCGTGTCGCATCACGTGGCGTTGCTTGCAGGGTCGGCAGAAGTGACGGGCAGACACCAAAAAAGCAAGCCCACAGATTCCCCGGAAGGGAACCGCGCCTCGTCCGAGCCGCCACGGGCCGCAGCCGCTGCGCCGGCCTCCGTCGCTCGCTACCCCATCCTGACTCAGCCAAAAAAACCGTCCACCGTCCGTTAGTACCGAGCTCTGAGCCATCGTGTTTCTTGTGTTTCTCGCCATCTCTTTCTTGTCGCGGCCTGCTACTCCGTCGCCTCCCGACCTTTGCCCCTTAACCTCTCGCCCTGCAAAGACGCACCCTCTTCCCTTGGTCAGGGTCTTTCATCAATACATCGCCCAGCCCATCATGGTCGCAGCCGCTCCCCTTACCGGCCCGGTCGGAGGCCAGACGCTGGAGAAGATGCCCATCAAGTTCTCCAACCTCCTCCTCGGCGCCGGCCTCAATATGTTCGAGGTCACGACGCTCGGCCAGCCCCTTGAGGTGGTCAAGACCACCATGGCTGCCCACCGTGGCGACGGCTTTGCCACGGCTTTGGGGCGTATCTGGTCTCGCGGTGGCGTTCTCGGCTGTGCGTGCCCTTCTTCGCCTCCTCTTCCCCATCCCTTGGGGCTCTGCTCACTCCGTCTACCCCTCGTCGACAGTCTACCAGGGTCTTATCCCGTGGGCCTGGATTGAGGCCTCGACCAAGGGTGCTGTCCTCCTGTTCATCGCGTCCGAGGCCGAATACTATGCTCGATCGGCAGGGGCTTCCGAGTTCATCGGTGGTATCACCGGCGGCATCACCGGCGGCGTGGCCCAGGCTTACGCCACTATGGGCTTCTGCACTTGCATGAAGACGGTCGAGATCACAAAGCACAAAATGGCGGCTGCTGGCGTCAAGCCGCCCTCTACTTTGCAGACCTTTATGGATATCTACCGCAAAGAAGGTGCTTGCGGCATCAACAAGGGCGTCAACGCCGTGGCCATTCGCCAAATGACCAACTGGGGCAGCCGCTTTGGCCTCAGCCGCCTGGCCGAGGGCTGGATCCGCTCGGCCACCGGCAAGAAGGACCACGAGAAGCTGTCGGCCTGGGAGAAGATACTGGCCAGCGGCCTCGGTGGCGGTCTCAGCGCTTGGAACCAGCCGATCGAGGTGATCCGTGTCGAGATGCAGAGCAAGAAGGAAGACGCGAACCGGCCCAAGAAAATGACTGTCGGCAACACTTTCAAGTACATCTACTCCAACAACGGCCTCAAAGGCCTGTACCGCGGGGTGACGCCGCGTATCGGCCTTGGTGTCTGGCAAACCATCTGCATGGTGGCTATTGGAGACATGTTCGTCTGGTCCCTCGGCCCCTCTCCCTTTCCTCGTGCGTTTCCACAAGCGTGCGCGGGTGCCGCTAACAAAGCATGGGTGCAGGGCCAAGACCTATGTCGAGAAACTGACGGGCGATTCGGTTACGGCTAAGCATTAGGCGGCGTTGATGGGGGCAGGGGCGTACCGGAAACGGTTCTGCGGTTGTGCGTGCATTGTCTGTACGCCTGTTTAGGTGTTAATTTTAGACGGTAGGGAATTGGATATTGGAGACTACGAGGCACGCGATACTGCGCGCTCATCCTTGTGTATGATCAGTGGTCATTAATTGCATCTTGTTCTGGTTGTTTTCACGACTCACTCTGAGTCTTGCCGCGTTGATTCTTGTCACCATGTACTATGTTTTGAACGTGAAACGTGATGTGCACAGCGGATGCACTATCTGCAGATGACGAAGAGGCTTGATTCTCTCGTATAATTGTTTCTGTACGAGGAAGAACCAACAAAAACAACTAGTTTATGCAGAGGGGCTGTATGGCCTTTTCCAATGAAAGCAGAGCTGACAAACTATGCGCGTTAATGTATGATCGTCCAATTTCATCTGGTTAACAAACCCAGTGTGTTTCGTACGAATGACTTCTTTGCATGACCGTGGCACATCCGATTGACTCATTTGTATGGCCTCGCAAAGTAAAAACTGGTTCATCAAATCACTGTGCGCTGATTTTGAAAATCCTGTGAGTCGCAATTCGACGCGTACGACGACTCGCCAGGTATTTCTCGATGTGTCAGCAGCATTTCCTCATCAACATCACTATTTGGTTCAAGTATAAAGAAACCGTCGGCCCGAGAGACAATCGAGCTGTCGACCGTTTCTTTTTCCGCGGAAGATGTGATACTGATACTTGCACAGTTTTCTGCCGCTTTACTTGACAATATTGCTTGGAGAAACGCCTCATAAAATACTAATGTGTCTAAGCCTGGTGTTTCAACTATCGTAGCATCATACTCAAAAGGGCCAGCAGCAGGCTTTTCTTTGTCCTCGTAGAATCTCGTACGTCTCGCACACGAATGATAATCTGTTGATCAGGTAGCCAAATATTTTATACAGTCCGTGTAGGCTTTCCACGCCTACCAAAGAGCCCTTCCAGGCACAAGCAGCCATTTTCCCCAGATTGCACGCGCTTCTGATGGGGGCCTTGTGACGTACGCTCTTGTCAAGGGATGACCTGTGGTCCAGGCAGGCAGGAGAGCAGAGCTAGAGGTAAGAGTTGAGACAGATGATTGTGCCGGAAAGAATAGGGGAACGGTTAGGTTCCCTGTGGAAGAGAGGACCGCTATATATACATGCTGTAGAAGAGGTTTGGTCCCATCACAGCTGTACACTCACACGATCTCAGGTGGCGAATAAATACAGCGCGCAAAGTCGAGCCGAGTATGCCCGACGCGTGCCTGTCATGGTTCCAGGGAGACCTTCTGAAAGGAATCTTCAAGGGAAACAGTAGTTGACAATTGAACAATGAGAGAGATGGTAAATAACTCCTCGTACTGGCATAAATATGGAGCTTTGAAATACACAGATGCTAAGTTAGGCCCTGGTCCTCGGTCGAGCCTTGAAGCACTAGACTAGGGCTCCTTGTCCGTTCACGGAAGCCTCTCAACAAACTTGCCGCCCTACAGGGACTTTGTGCCCTATGGCCATAGAGCACTGCAGGTAATCCCGGCTTCCCAGCCGTTACATCGCCCAGGATATTCGTTTTGTTATGGAGTGTATGGTGACGCAAAACAAAGAATGATACCGTCGTCTTGGAACCAAGTTTTCATTTGATTTAACTTGAATTTCCGCGCATTGTCGAATGCCATGACTTGAATATGGCACGTGCCGGATATGGCTTGTACTTGACTTTTTCAACCACGAAGCAGTCAGTATGCTTCATCTTTATTAGCGGCGAGAAGCACCCAGCGAAACCATGAGAAGATGTCAATCTCGTGGAGCGAATAGTGTTTTCCACCATAGCCAATTGGGCCATATTTAATCAAATCCCAAGAAACGTAGGCCAGGAAGTGACTATTTTTGACCCTTGTTGCACGGTTAACGAGCATGTCAGTCTTGGCGAGAAAGCAAGCTTGGCAATGAAAATCTTTGGCCGTAGCTAGATCAATTCTAATACCACTCTTTTCACCCATATCAAATACGCGACAAAAGCTCGCGCGTCCAAGTCGCCTTGTGCACGATTTCGTACCATATCAACTTTGGCAGTGTTCTCGGAGAGTGTGGCAGCGCAGCTAATGTCACGGTCATTGCTTAATTTTTAACATGCTCATATTATGTGACGATATCATCATTTCCAGCATGTTTGACATTAATCACTGCAACCTTATTCTTCAATTCAGGGGAAGCGACTGGAATCTCCTTTGAAGTAACAATGAGTGTCATTGCGATAGGATGATGCCTATTTTGCGAAGAGTGCCGTGTCAAGGAATGCGGCCAATATTGAGGTATGCGTCTAGGCATTTGCTGCCGTTAGCTGGTCGACAAGTCAGAGTCAGACATAGAGCTATGTGCGCAATTCCTGTTCTTTGTTTGTCGTTATACGCTAGAGTGTGGTATTTCACGATCGTTAGAGAGCAGAGCATCTTTCCTATGTTGAGGCTGTGTAGATAGTAGATACTCCCATAGTTTAGAGGAGAGAATGAAGCAAGCCTCTCCTTCAGTTGATCTATTTTCCCACATTCCGGAAGAGACAAGATTCGACTGAGCCTTCGAGTGTCGAGGAGATTTGTACCGGCGAATCGAATTTTCTCCAGAGGCAAAAATGGCGGTGCCAATGCCATAAGCATTAAGATCAGCATTATTTGCAGCCTGATGTGGTTGCTCTGCAATCGTTGGTGTGAAATGATGAAATCATTTGAGATCATTGACAACGTGGACAGCACAAGTCGTATCGTAGAAAAGCATGCCGGTAATTGTCAGAATGCAGACCTTGCAAGTCGTGCAGGATACCTCTGTCACGAGTCATGAAATACGGAGGCTGGGACTGGTTTACCAGCCACCCGGCTGCAGGTATAGAACTTAGTCGGCAATATGTCGGGTGAAGGCTGGTGACCTTGGGAACGAGAAAGATATAGACCTGGATCCAACCCCCATACATTGGAGAGGAAGAATTTTCTCTCAACACCTAATATCACGCCTGCAACGAACCTCCACACTCGTGTTCTCCATACCTTGCGTGACTGTACTCCGACTGCCCAGGCCGCTTTGCAGCTTGACAGTAATCTCTAGTTAATTGCTCTCGCACTTCAATTAGTTGGCCCTTGCAAAGGTGGAGCCAACTGTCACGGACCGACTGGAAATATTGTACAAAGAAGGGATAGATGGACAGAACTCCATGAAAAGGTCGCACACAATGGGTCGGAGAGATGACTAGCTGACTAGGTGTGCCAGGCTCATGGCACAGCAAGTTGACCAACTGAAAGAAAGGAAGGCTCAGGATTATAAGGACAGTCATTACCTAGATAGTTATCTCGGTAGTCGTCAATTTCATGCACACCTCAACCATTGTTCAGGATTATCTTTCTTGCTTAGTGCAGTGCCGCGCCTTCGTTCCTCTTTAAAGGAAAACCCATTCGACCCAGTTTGGCCTATCCTTTGATAGATCATCCTGTTCGTTGCACCAACGGGCAACGTTTCCTTGCCAAATCAGGGCTGTTATATCTTAAGACGCTCGCACTGTGCATATTTTGTCGTATCCACACTTTTATTTTATATTTGGTATGATGACGTCGCCTCGCTCTTCCTCGCGTCGAGCCCCGAGGCTAGCGTCGATATTGCATCACCTTGAATCTCGGTGTTACCTTTTCCTCATCAGTTTTCCTGATGTCACTTAGCGCTATCATGAGCCTCTCGGTCCTCGGAAAGAACACTATAAATTTTGCCCTTGGTTGAAGCTCTGGTAGATAAGATCATCCATTTTCCGTCCCACTTCGATGTTGCTCTTCATGTTATTAGGAAAAGCGAGAAAACTTACTCTGATACAAAACTAATGTAATCGCACAATGCCTTTGTCTTATAATTCACAGAATTTTCCAAAGCAACTTTTCATTAACGGCCAGGTATGCTTGTGCATGGAAAAGTTGTGTCAACCTTGCTGAATTCCTCAGTATATTTCATCGAAAAATCAACGGAAACTTAGCGTATATAACCCTAAAGATGAAAAGCTCCTGGCAGACGATGTTACTGTTGGGGACAAGCAAGAAGTTGACGCTGCCGTTGCTGCTGCTGCAAATGCTTTCAAGACATGGCGAAAGTCTCCAGCCAAGACACGGCGGGACTGCTTGCTAAAATTGGCGAATTTGATTGAATCGAATGCCATGGCTCTCGCTGAATTAACACGAATATCCATGGGAGCTCAATGGGCCTCCTTTGGCGCTCATGAAGCTACTATTGCAGTTGAGGCCTTACGCTTTTGCTGGCGAGGCCTATCCCCAAGAGGATGGATTTATGAAGGTTGTGAGAAATGAGCCTCTCGGCGTTTGCGCAGGCATTGCTTCATGGAACGCGCCTCTCGCAATCATAGGTTCGTGGTCTCAGATGACTTTGTCACCTTTACTACGACTGACTAACTATAGGTATGAAAGCTGGACCTGCCCTCGCGGTTGGCAACACCTTCATATTCAAACCTTCCGAGAATACACACTTCGCTGGTCTAGTTCTTGGTAGCTTGATTAACGAAGCCGGCTTCCCCCCGGGGGTATTTCAAATTGTGACCGGCGACGGAAGCACAGGGGCTTTATTGGCCAGACATATGGGAATAGGCGTCATTAGCTTCACCGGTGCCTCGGAGACCGGCCGCCTCATCCAAGAAATGGCTTCTAAATCTAATTTGAAGAGGGTTACTTTAGAATTGGGCAGTAAGAGTCCCGCTATAGTATTCGATGACGCCGTCTTGAGCAATGCTGTCAAATGGTGTGTCAATGCCATTACCCTCAACAATGGTCAACTATGTTTCGCCGCGAGTCGCGTCTATGTACAGGATGGCATTTACGACCAATTTTTCGCCGAGTACAAAACAGCTCTTGAGGCTAGAGCTCGGGACGTCGGAAACTCCGACGCAGAGGAGGCAGAAGTTGGCCCGCTGGTAGACCACGCCCATTTCAAACGCGTTCGAGGTTACATCGAGAAAGAGAGGAGTAATGGTACTCTAATTATAGGGGGCGATCGAGTTGGTACTAAGGTGAGCCATTCATCTCAATACATAATTCGTTTACCTATGTTAATGGGTTTCCAGGGCTTTTTCATTCAGCCGACAGTTTTCCAGGGTGTGGCGGACGACGCGGAAATTTATACACATGAATTGACTGCCCCTGTTGCTGTGCTGGGCCGCTTTACAACAGAATAGGAAGTTTTGGCCAAAGCCAACAATTCACATTATGGTCTGATGGCGGGTATATTTACGTAGGACATAGACAGGGCCTTGCGCCTTGCCTCGGACTTGGAAGCGGGCATGGTTGGAGTGAACGCGATCAGCATGCAGTTTGTCACGGGCACCTTTTGGGGGCATGAAAATGTCGGGCACAGGCCGAGAAAATGCCATTGACGCCCTTCGCTCATATACTGAGAGAAAGACGATATTTATCAACATGGCCAAGAAATGACGAAGCCTTTCTACTCCTACTTGCAAGTAATGTAAGTTACTGTCAAGAATGCTGAGAGGCCTCAGACGGTCAATATACGACCGAAAGGTACAGTGACATTGTAAGCCCCGATTTGTCTAGATTAGTCATCTGCACGTGCTAGTCCTGATCCAGTCAGGGCTGTGCACATCGCGCACACACTAGTTTAGCTAGATCATCAACATCTCGATCGCCCTCACAGTTGCCTCTCTAGACGATTTGGTATGACGAAGGACCCACATAAGACGAATCTCTGTCTATACAAAGTCCGTAGGATGTTCAATAGATCAAGACATGCATCCTAAGAATCATCATTAGAGACCCCATTTTCTTCACTGTGCATTCAGGCCTCTGCTTGAGTGTTACCTTATTTGGTAAGAGATTGAAGAATGTAAGCGAGTGGTTCGAAGCCACCTCAAAATGCGCTTTCCAACTTCAACACATCATGGCACCACCATATGAAGCTAGCTCAGGCAATTCTGAGGGCATGATGATATGGCTTGCGATCCAGTGAATCAAACCTGGTCAGATTGACAAATCCTCGCCGCTGTAAAACCCTCAAAACGCCCCATACCAACAGCATCGAAACACGATCTTTCAATTCAGTTCATCATCAACAGAACTCTCTGTGTCGTCTGTAAATTCGTTCGAGTAAGCGACACAAGCTTTTTCTCCGCTTGCTGCTGGTCGCTCAGTGCCCTTATCATTCCCAAAAGCATCTCATAGCGCCGATTCTCTTCCTTCTCAAAATATTGCGTCATTGGCAAGTAATTCAATACCTGGATAACATCAACACTCTTATCTCCGGCTTTCTGTCCGTAGTTCTGCCGGAGGCGTTTGCGCTGTTCTTCATTCGAAATAGACAATGCTTGAATAATGATCCAGGAGCATTTATTCTCAACAATGTCACTGCCCAACTTTCCAGATTTTTCGGGCCTCGCGAAAATATCCAAGAAATTGTTTTGTAATTGAAATAAGCCTCCAAATTCAAGAAGGATTTTTTTACTCGTTGAATCCTTGAAGTAGACACGTTGAGGTAGTAGAGGGCAAATCCAACCGGGGAAAAAGGAAACAATGGCCAGCCTTCAATCTCGCGATACTATCGTACTCAGAGGATTTCCACTCCATCGGGTCATTTTTTGCTGATACTAACGTATCCCAATCTTGTCCTATTTCAGTGATGAGTGTTACCTCGTTGACATGTTCTAGCAGTTTGATGTAGGAGCTATGGGAGTTGAAATGCTTCTTGAGCAAATATATGATCCCTGATCTAATCAAAGATGCATCGTTAACTGCTTTTGTACCTGTTTTGGGGCGCCGGTGCCAGCAAGGCTCTCCTCGTCGAGTAGTTGACCCATCCAAGATGTCGTCAATGATGTAAACATATCTTGTCCGCAGCTCCACAAGCCAACCGAGAATCGCCAGGTCGTGGAATTCCTGTGCTTTGAAAGGCCGATCAATGATAATTTGAGCTGTCTCGAATACTACGACGCCTCGGCCGAGTTTGCCAATCTGGGCAGCAGATTGGAATATCTACGAAGACACTGGTAAGCATTCAAAAACGATAATGACAAATTGACTGCAACCTGCCTTTACGCTTTCGGCCGATTTCTAGGAAGCACCGTTCGCAACAGCTTCTTCTACTAAATATTTGACCAACATGTGAGAAACTGGGTCGAAGTCAAGAGAATTAATGACCTCTTCGATGTCCATTTGAAACTTCAGATTCATAGTCTTGCGTTTGCGAGTCTTAATCTGAAATCTGCGATCAAAAGTCTTAAACAATTCTAATGTGTTAATATCACTTATGATTCAAATAGAGAAAGATGACTTTGATAGTAAGGATAAGTCAGGGGGTGCGTGGGTAACTGTTGTAGGATAGTGTTGAACGGTCTGTGTACGATCGTACAGGTTGTGCAAAAAGCGATTCAATTCAGTATGTTATCTCTATCTCCTCAAAACAAAGAGGAGGGGATACACCCTCCTACTTGAACACTCGTACGAAGGCCTAGGAGGTATGACATTAATGTCATGCCTTCCCACTTCGTACTATCATCGCATGGATTCTAAAGTTGTTCCTCAGGTGTTTTCGCCCGATCCACCAGAGCCTCAATGTGTATGGTCAAGTTATTCGTAGCGACAAGTCGTGAGAGTGCGCCGTTCGAGCTTTTCTTCGTACAGGCATCCGCTGGATTGTCCTTACCATGAATCCAGCAAACTTGAGAAATCTCCTTCCGCTCGTACGACTCGCGTAGTGGCATGATGTCAATAATTAATATTTTCTCACTCGTCGTACCAAGCTTCACGAGACACTCGTAAAGAGATCTCGAATCCGTACAAATCACAAGGGGGATGTCCTGCGCTCCCAAGCTCTTGGTGATTTGTCGCAACGTTGTACTGAGTGCAATGCCGTTATCGATGCCACTTACCATTCCGTACAGCTCGCTTGCGAGCACACTTCGTGTGACACGCTTACATTTTGCCGAGCTCCAATGTACAATATTGCCTCGAATGGTAAATGCATCGTTCGTACGTTCTGTCTCTTCCGCCAAAACAATGAAATCCAATTTGCGATGTTAAGTCTTTGTTATTGGCAAAGGAGCCATCCGTGAACACGAATAGCTTCGTACGACTTAGGTTCAGCGGTACAAATTGTAGCCCTCTTTCGGCGTTTTTCTGTGGCCAGCAAATCCGAACGTTGAGGGCGTCTATATCTGCCTCCGTGTGTTCCTTGATTTGCGCGGCAATTGAAAGATCATACGCGGTTTCTGGTTGGCAAATCGATGCTGTACGCGCCTCGAGCTCGCTGTACGACATACTGTTGTTTTGTATCCTCGGCCTTCGCGTCTACCGTACGTAGCTGATTTGCTTGACCTTTCTGCGTAAAGGCAATCATAATGTCGTCGTGCAGCTTAATCTTGCCGCCGTTGAACTCGATAGACTCGTGCGTTGAGAGGGTGGTCTTTGGCTGTATGCCGAAAGTCTCTGGTCCCTCTGTTGTAAAGAGGAGGCATAGATCGTACGACGACTGGGTCATATGGAGGATTTCCTTGTGGTGCGTATGGTACGTCTTGAACCAATATAGGCCCGACTCGGCCAAGCCGTATAAAGGCTTCTGAATTCGCATTATCATACCCTCCGGATAATCTTGCGCGATCTCTTTCGGTAGTTGCGCGTAGATTTCACGGGTAAGACTATCTTTGGACTGAACATACGCCTGCGTGATGTCCCTGAGCTCGCCCTTCATGCCGTACGTTTGAATAAACGTAGGCCCAAGGGCAAGGATAAGGCGTTGACCCATCCTTTGAACTGTAGGGGATTGTGTGAGAATCGTAGTCTTCTCGTCGTTACCGTACCCTTGCACAACGAGATGTGACTTCTCATAAGGTTTTGTGGTCTTCCCCTTCACCTCCCGCACGAGGCGTGTTTTAAATAGGCGCACGCCTGCATGCTTTCTGGCGTCAAAACAGATGAATCTGAAGACTTGTCGTGCTGCGAGCTCTGTGATCTCCGTACGATCTGACTCCTCAAACGGCTCACCTCCTGTGGTTATTACGCCATCTCGCCGTAGTTGTACGGTGAGGTCGTAGTCAGAACGCTCCTTCTGCGTGAGGAGTTGTTGTGCACGATTCTTAGGGGGCCTGCTCCTCTTGCGTGGGAGTTGTACCGAAATGGGAATTCGAGCCAGACACCCTTTGGTATGTCATCGATCATTTCCTTGACCTCATATCTGCCGCATACCCAAGCCAGCTTCTTTTCCAGCTGCGGCGTTTCCACGTTTTTCGGGTTTAGCCAAACACTATCTCCATGTAATAGTCATGTGTTGCAAAGAAGAGATTTCTACCTAGGCTGGTGTCGCGGTTGTTGATGGCTAGCGATGTTCTGGGCAATAAGCCGACCAGATCGTCCTGCGCGTAAGAAATAAAAGAGCGCACATATGCCCAACCTTCTTGATTCGCACGTTCTGATGCGCCGTTGGGTTCTGAATGAAACCTCGTTGACAAGCCTCATCTTATTGCCCGTGAGGTCAGAGCGTCGTCCAGAAGTCGCCGACCCATTGACCACCACGGTTGGGAAGCCAAGAAGCCATGAAGGCGGCAGTGGCAGTGAAGGAATTGTCTTGTGCATGCTTCAGCATCCATCGTTGTCACCGGTTCGACCATTTATCCCGTGAGGCTGGAAATACGTTCGGGCTCAGAAGACACTGTAGGAACTGAGAAGGATCAATTGCTTCCTGGACAGCCGTGGATAGATACTGACGTTTTCGAAGAAGCCAATACCGAATAGTGCCATCCACCAGGCAATCCCTGGGGTCAGTAGCTGCAGCCCACTCGTATATTCGTCTCGAGCGGCGGAAGTTGGCGGCGCAGGCTGCGCGCTGAGCTTCTGCACTGAAGTCATCAAGTCATCGAGTTCGGACGTTTTTCGAATCAGGGCAGGCTGTTCGGTTATTATATCTTACTCAAGGTCAAGATTTCGATATTCACTCAACAGCTCTTCCACAGCTGATTAACCCATTGTGCCTCTACAGTAGACCAGCGGAACTCAAGATGTAGCACAAGAATTGCGAGGTAAGCAGGGCTATCCTTAGTGAGGGCACAGTACTGGTCGAGCTTCATCCAGCCCAAGTTTTAGTCCATTCGCAGGTAGGACTCATCGTCCCTCTCATGGCGAGCTCCGGACTCCTCGAGGTGTTTCAGAAGCCACTCCATCGTCAGCCAAATGTGGACGATGTTATGCAACCTGCCAAGAAGACCCTTGGATCGTCAGAGCCTCATATCGTCCTGGATCTCTTTCTTGGCTTGACAGTCCTCTTCGAAAGCATCTGCGTTCGTACCAAAAGGATATCCCGTGCCACTATTTCGATGACATGTCCACGGCAGTGAAGCCGCCGATGCTGCTTGTGGAAACCAAGCTCGGTGCTCAGTTCATCGAGACAAGTATCATTACTTTCCGCGTTGTCCGTCACGAAACACCCAATGCGACCCTCGATGCTATCGGGCTTGTAGAAGAGAACGCTGTCACAGGCCACTCGTTGAATGAGGAGTTGTTGAAAACAGGATATTTCGAATGACTCAACGAAAGTTGTTCGTCAGAACTTGAGCTTTCGGTTCCCGACAGTCGAGGTGAACCATGTCAAACAAAGTGCGTTGACTCTCCTTCTGGGACGAGATCGGGTTATCTCTGTTGATATGATGAGATTGTCCATGTGGCTGTCTGCTTGGCTCGTCGACGCAGCGTCGTATATGTCACAACTCATGGCTTGCAGTCGTACGGAGCCGACAAAGCACACAGCCAGCACGGGCAAGACCTATCCAACGCGAGCCAGAAATGATGTCCCACCATGACGCCACACGGTGTGAACATGAGTCTACCGTTATAACTCACGGCATTGCGGTGACCGCACGACCAAGAAATAAGGTCTCCCCGAGAACGCCGGCGCACGGAAGGATTGGGCTCTTTAAATAGTCTATAGATACCGTGATGGTTCCCAGTGTAACGGGAAAGGGATCCCTTCAAGGAAGGAAACACCTAGAAAGAAAATTACCAAGATTCATATGCAGCCTCATTCTGACTCTGCTTCTTACAGTACATTTGTGTGCAGACACTTCTTTCAGTGGCAAACCCTATAAAGCTATACATGACGTCTATAGCCGTCTTTGTCAGTATTGAATCCGTGCTCCCACACTCATCCAGTGCGTGGCCTCTTTCGACGATTGCTGAGATGGGAAAGCTGGATAAGCGAGCCCAGTCAATATCCTCGTCACTCACATGATCAACTAAGAGTTGCGCATCGTCCGATGCATCTAATCCGGCATCGATTTCTGACATGCCTGTACTGAGGCAGAAGCTTCCTTTGCAATAATCTTATACCGCATCTTGGTATCCCCAACTTTTTGCCAGCATTATTCAGACAGTCCCAAATCCTCGTTATTTATTTTGTACTTGAAAGGGTTGAGGGAGAATTGCTCAAAACCTTTATTTCGGAGACGCCAATCGTGTTCCGTAGGGATTGAGATGCGGGCTAGTAGGGTGGCGGATGGGCTTAGGAAAGCGCATGTTCGAGGAAGAAGGCTCTCCGCGATTTATTTGCGGTGTGAAACCGGGGCCTTCTGTGGGCTGGAGATGCTGCATGCCCTTGCATAGAGAAAGCCACCCCCCGTTCTATGTACCGATGTACCGTACGGCGTCAATCTCCCAAGCTCGGGCTGGTTTCATTCCCGCGTTTGTAATAGCTGCACCAACATCGAATTTGCTTTTCCATTGGTACCGTGGCTTCACCATACTACAATATCAAAACGACGGTTGTCTCGAGTCCGTGTGATTTTATATGTATTTTGAGAGATAGGTGAGGATATGAGGGGAAGCTGCTAAACTGAGGCGCCAGACACTCGAGAGCAGCAAGGGGGCCAACTACAACTCGTCCAGGCTCGCCGGTAGCTCCTCGTAGGCCAGTCCCCAGTCCTCTTCGTAGTCGGACAGGAGCGCGCCGTCGAGGCGCAGCGCGCGCCAGAGGTCAGAAAAGTCCGCCTGCTTGAGGAGCGAGTCCAGGTCGCGCCGCAGGTTGGCCGCGTGCCGTTGCTCCCGGCCGCCCGCTGCCGCCTCGGCGTCAGGCTGTGAAAAGGGGTTTCGGAGGCGGCGTTCGGCGCACAGCCGCGGCCCGCGGCTCGCGTGCAAAATTTCCTGCTGCTCCCGCTCGTGCCGGGGCAGCAAGGGCCCGCCCGGCTCCTCGTCCAGGTGTGCCTCGCGCCAAAAGAGGCTCGTCGAATCGTACTCGGGACCCTTGACGGCGCCCACGACCGGGTTGCTGTGCAGCACAAGCTGTCTGGAGTCGAGGTAGCTTCTCGACGGGCAGGCCTTGGTCTTGGCCTCGCTCTCGTCCTCGCTTGGTGGCGCCGGTTCCGGATGCGGTATCAAAGGCCGCGCACACCGCAGTCTGCGGCTCGAGCCGGGTATCGTGGTGAAGTGAGCCTCGTGCACGTCGCGGCTGTCGACTGAGAGCAAGAAGACGCGCCCCGTGGCGTCGCCAATGGCCAGCTTCGAGTGGTCCGGCGAGAAGGCGCCCACGGAGATGGGCCCCGGAGCCTCTAGCAGGTCACGCACAAACGGCCTCTCCGCGTTACGCACGTTCCACACCTTGATCACGCCGTCGCTCGACCCCGTATAGAGCCTGTCGGCGGTCCGGCCCCAGGCCGTAAACTTGACACCCGTGTCCTCCTTCTCGCGGTCGTACGAGAAGTCGTCGATGGGATCGCCGTGTTGGAGGATGTGAATGGGATGGTCGCCTCGCCCCGTATCCCACACGTACACCTTGCCGTCTGTGCAGCCGGCCGTCACGTAGACGTGCACCAGCGAGTTGGGCATGATGGTGAGTTCGTTGATGTCGGCGGCAAAACAGTCCAGCTTCTGGAACTCGCTGTACGCCCCGTCCTCCCGTTCCGGATCCAGCTGAAACACATGAATCTGCGTCCGCACGCCCTGTTCGAGCACCCCGTTAGGCGAAGTAGCCGCAATGAAGCGCTGCAGCTGCGGGTGCCACACGGCTTCAAACACATTGGCCGCGGTGGCCGCCAGGATGGGCACGCGGCAGCCCCGGACCGCGTCCCACAACATGATTTCGCCGCTCTGTTTTTTGTCATCGGGGACGTCGCGTTCGTCGTCAACGAGGCCTCGCGGCGAGTATCCCACCAATAAGAGGTGCGTCGTGCCCGCGGCCCGTCCCCATCGCATGGTGGACGGCCAGTAGGCCCAATTGTCGGAGCCGTCGGCGTCGGTGCGCGTGCACGAGAGAGACACGTAGGGGCTCTGGTCCATGTAATCCTCGCGGATCATATACACCCGAATCGCCTTCGACGGCACGTCCGCCGCCGACGCCACGCGCCCCGACCCGTCACGCGCCGCCTCCACAAAGTTGACGTTGCCGCCGTGATGCCAGGTGGCGACACACGTCATAGACGCCCCGTCCTTAGACACGTCCCATACCTTGACGGTCCGGTCAAAGCTCGACGTGTAACCCAGGCCGCGCACTGCGTCGTAGTCTGACGACACGACCGAGGCGTACACCCACGGGTCTTGGCTACGTCGCATCGCCTCGCTCGAGTTCTCGCCCTTTTCCACCCTCGGTCGCGGGATCCGGTGGTCGGCAAAGGCACGCAGCGTGCCCTGCGAGTTCGAGCAGAGCACCAAGTTGCCCGGTTTGTTGTACTGCTGGTTGTGCGAGTCCGAATGGGCCGTCGTCCCGCACAGCACATTTTCGTCGGGTACCCACGACATGGCCGTAATGTCCCCCGCACAGTCTATATACTCGGCCACGACCATCATGTCATCTTCGAGCGTCGTCTCCAGGTCGTCTTGGAAATTAGCATACTGCCTCATTCGTCCAAAGCCGGCGTTGCCTTCCATTTCTCGAGCGAGAAGTAGAGAGGACATGCGGCACGTGCGTCGGCGTTGTCTCGCTTGGTCACGTTGGTCCTCGTCCAATGACAGCACTCTACCCTGATCAGGAGCAGCGGCTAGACCTTTCATCAGGTCAGAGCAAAAGTGATGTAAATCTTCACATGTACGCCCGGGTATGGCTCCGGACACAATCGAGGCGACATTGTGTTGGCGGCACAGCGCAGCCAGACTGCTCATGGTGGCAGGCAAAAATCTGAAAAAGCTCGTCGGACGTAAAGTCGACGTGGTAAACGACGGGCCACTGAGTGGTGCTTTCGTAGAGTTTTATCGCATTTCGTACTCTTCTAGCGATCAACTCGCGGTCAGCAGCTGGTAGATACGGTCGTACGGGGAGACCAAGCTGCTTCGGTCGCGACGCCTCGTCCGCAACTGTCGCCTGCGACTGTCTGTGGCGTCGGATTGCATAAAGAGAGCGAAGCGAGAGGGAGGCCGGTGTTCCGGTCCTCGAAGGCGGACCGGCCACGTCAGGTTCGCGTGCTCGCTTGGTCAGACCAGATCGAGGCCGCGTGTCTGTAAATTTGGTCGGGGGAGCTCTTGTTTGCAGCTGCATCTGTGGCAGCTTTCGCGCGGCCCGAGTCGCAGGCACCCCAAGTTCCCGACCTCCAAGTGAATCCACAGGCGATGTTTTGGGCTTCTCAACAGCGCCAACAGCCACAGCGGCTGCTTCGGGGGGGTGCCGCGACCACGTCGGCGTGGTCACCTCGTCGGTGGCGGTTCGTGACTTGGAGGTCCGGCTAACGGCCGCAATGGTCTAGAGCACTAAGCTTAGCGCTGGCATTCAGGTCACGAGGTTTGATGAGGCAAGGTCGAGTAATAAACACACCTGCAAATCCACATCATTGACGACGTACTTGTCTCGTTCTAGGCGGCCGGCGGCCTGAAGGACGTGTGGTGGGATGTGCTCTTGCACACAGGGCTTGAGGCTTAGGGGGCTCTCGTCGGGATGTCTGCGTTTGAGTGGCGGCTGCTCGCAGAAGCGCCTCCGGCCGCTCAAGGTCCCGGCCTGTGAAGACGGTGCATCAACGCCCAGGCCGACGCCTACTCTGGAAAGTTTAGCCTCGAGCGGCGGCGGCGACGGCAGCGGTGACAAATCGTCATATTTTGCCAGATCTATATCAGGCCTAGGAAGAGGGCTGACCCGTCAGCGTGACACTCTCGAGGGAAGACCACGCCTAACCCGGCCAGATGCTCTCGCGTCTCTTCTCTTTGCCCTCGAGCAAGAGGAGCTTTCAAGACTCTAGGATGACAAGAGTAGGTCGTCGTGTCCGATGTGATGGGGTAAACTTACCGCATCGCCAAATCCTCCACGCTTTATTAATTTCTCTGCTGACGCATCTAACCTTAGAATAGAGGAAAGAATGATCTCGACATCCTCGCAAATCCTACATCTAGGGGCAAAATAGAGTAATATTCGATTATCTAAGCGGATTATCACATTTTCCGGGCCCATCTGGCATACATAATTAGTTAGTCTCAAATTGTGATATTACACTACAGTGTGTCCTCTTTGCCGAGTCCGCCCCGTTTCGTATTTCAAGCATCTGCTGCTGTCTTATTATCTTCTCTATAGCGACCTTAATCCAACCTATTTTTCAAACGTTTTAACTAAAGCCATAACTTGTACGTTCCTACTCTTTTTTTGTGGAATTCTTTGTCCTAAATCACGTCTTTGGCCCCTATTTATAGACACTCTTCACTTCGAAGGTCTGAGCTGTTTCTGTCATTTTCAGCCTTTTATCAATTCCCAAAGTAACCTCCTCTGCATCCAAATCTAGTGATTTTATTTTTTGTCTGACTGCCACTGCCCGATGAATGCTGCTATGTAGTAGCTGGCTTTTTTTCCCCCGGTTGCCCATATATTGCCCGCAGAAAATTATTGAGGCTACCATGTGGTGGTGGTGGATTTATTTACGTCATGCAGCACGTGTATATTCACGTGCGCCATCTCAATATGGCAAACGACGCGGGAGCACGCGCTAATCGCATCTCCCGGTTCAGTCGGCTATCTCACAATCCAGCAGGTTGTCGAAAGGGGTTCGGGCCCGTCAATTCAAGCCGACCCTGTCCGCAGCACCATCATGGGTGCGCGTATTTTTAGGACTTCCGCCGCTCCCTATTCGTCATGTTCCCAACCGGAATTCTCCTCCACTCCCTCTGAAGCCTGGGTTGGCCCTGTCCCTCAGGTCCGGCGCGTCCAACGCCCGCAAGCCGTCATACGAAGGATCGTGAAAAGCCAGGGAAAAATCCCGCGGGAGAAAACCTGGCGAGGTTGGGTTCATGAGCAATACCTTACCTTTCGGCGCAGTCGGACCGATGAGGTGTTGCATCGGCGGCGACGAGGTTGGGCGGTAAGCCGCTCAATCGTGGCGAATGTACGAGTTGAGCATGTTCGGGCGACGGGGAACCCTCCCAGGAATCCCGTCGCGGAAGCCGTGTGGTGTGTAGTCCCTCGTTGTGCCCGGGGGAAGAGAGTGGTGCTGGTGGTGTTGAGGTCGAGGGCCAGTTGGCTTCGCGGAGTTGTGGCGTGTTAGTATAGCATGGTGCACAGAATACTGGCACTACCGAAATCTAACAGCAGCGAGATGCTGAACATTTTTTCGGGGGAGGGTTCATTGAGGCTACCATGTGTGTCGGAATGCAGACCTTGCAAGTCGTGCAGGATGTCACGGGCTAGACCCATTATGTACTTCCATGGCTTTGCCATGGATGACAATCACAAGAGCCGAGTTTATGCCGAGCCGGAGTGGGGCCGGGCGGGCGCGGGCTCTAGATAGATTATGAGTGGACCCTGGGGCGTCCCTTTCTTCTTTTCTCTTCATCTTGGATAGCTTTTAGCTAAGAGCAGAAATTGGTGAATAACCTACTCTGCACTTCCTTAAACAGGATACCCCTGTCACGAGTCATGAATACGTAGGCTGGGACTGGGTTTACCAGCCACCCGGCTGCAGGTATAGAACTTAGTCGGCAATATGTCGGGTGAAGGCTGGTGACCTTGGGAACGAGAAAGGATATAGACCTAGATCCAGCCCCCATACATTGGAGGAGGAAGAGTTCACACCTAAAATCACACCTGCTACGAACCTCCACATTCGTGTTCTTCATACCTCGCGTGACTGTACTCCGACTGCCCAGGCCGCTTTGCAGCTTGATACCATGCCACGCCCCACTTTATTCGGACTTCGATCTCTCGCACTTAACCATCTACATATGAATGTTAGCCGTTCGTGGCTGTTTAGATGCAGCAAATTTATGTATTAGCTAATTATACCTCATTTTTTTTTACTTTCAAATCATTGGGATTGGATTGCTTTGCAGAAATCTGCTGATTTGGTTGATTTGTGTGACGGGCTGTGGCCCGGGGTTGCCTCGGCTCACGACCGTCGGCACGTGTGCCGAAACGTGCGTGCGCTGGGCCCGATTCGGCCTAACGACGGGGGGCGCCTACAAAACGGCCGCCCACAACACTACGAGATGGCTTTTTCTAGTCTTTTTCTATATCGTAGCCTATTTAGTCAATACGAGTCTTTCCAGCCGCTTTTGCCTGCATACGAAGTAGACCTTCACAATTTGACTTGAACGAGTGGGTTGACCGTCGGTACTCCGTACAAGGTGAGCGCTAAGTTATGGTAGTCCGCCTCGGTCGTTTGTTAGTTGCTGAGGCCACATTTGACTTGCTAACAACCGAATAAAGTGGGACTTGATGCTGAGCTCTTTTGGCGACATCTTTCCACGTACGCGAGTGCGACATTTCGTCGAAGCTGTGTCGTGATGGAGCAAAAGGGGGGGAATTTAACATTGGCCACGGGCTGGTCCAGCCGGGGTACATCATGCGTATACTTTGCATGGCCGAACAACAAGCACCCATCCGTGAATACCTCGTAACAGGGGTGCCCAGGTTCCGGCCCACTCCCAAAAAAACGACCCACACCATCGCGTCGCGTTTGGCAGCAACAACAAACTTTCATCTCCACACCACTCTACCAATTCTGTCCTTATCCGCTTCATTTTTTGACCATGTCTTCCACCGACTAGAGTAGGACGGCGCAGGGTAGGCCATTTGGAGCCATTTGGATGCAGTGTAACTAGCATATTATAGATTTTCTACTTCTTAGTTTATTCTAACAGAATTCGACTTTTGAATCGCCCAAACTGAATTGACTCTGACGTGGTAGATTTGACTCGAATGAGCGATTGACCGAGTTGATACATGATGAACGCTGAAATCTGATATTCTGCCTCGGTGGGGTGTTTGTCGCCGAGGTCTCAGATTAACTCAATTTAAGCGCTTTTAAGGCTCGGCTTGGCAGGCCGTTCCCCACAGTTTCATCCCCCGCAGGTTCGGCACCAGGCATTTACGGAAGCGAAAACCGTAAACAAAGCCTTAAAATTGCAACACCCAGATTCGTACATTCTTCGCCACTCGGGCTCTTGAAAGATTCACATCGAATGGAAAGACTATAAGAGAAGGCACAAAAAAGGTCAATACAAAAAAAACAAAAAACGAGGGAGCCGCACGCGAGCTTAGTTCTGATTTGATTTGATTTATTACTTAACGTCGTGTGACACGTGTCGCGGCACGTGCGCCATCGCGGAGGGCAAACGGCGCGGGGGCACGCGCTAGCTACGTACCCCCAGTTCAATGGGCGTTTGGAGACGCCCGGCAAGAAGGTAGCAAAGGGTTCGAAGCCCGTCAATCCAGGCCGACCCATGCGAGCTTAGTTCTTATTGTTCTTTGAATTACCTAGAGTCATCAGATGCACGTGCATATTCCATCGGAGCCCTACTCTTTCCGCGGGCTTGAGCAATACGGCAAGATAAAAACTTTCCGCAAAATCACATGCATGATCTTGCGTTGCTCGAAATATACCTTCCAGATTACATACGCATCGGCCACTGACAATGTGCCGGAGAGCTAACGTTTGCTGCCGTGGTTCCCAGGAACCAAGCTCACGGTAATCGACAAGGTCACGACTCCCTCATTTATATACATGGCGGGTGCTTCATTCTCCTTTTCGGCGTCGATGATTATTTACAACTTGGAACGACGGGTCAACGACGACGAGTTGGTATTAATCTCCTTGTACATGCGGTCGATGTGGTCTCGGAACGCCTTAGCCGCCTGTGGCCGCTTAAGTTTCAGCCTGGAGAGGGAACGTCAGTGGTGGGTGAGCATGCACGGAGAAGGGAAAAGACATGTCTCAAAAGAGTCAAAGATAGCGTCTGTATGGGCAGTCGGACTAACGTTGGAGTGAGAAGGTCGTTTTCGATAGTAATGGGTCAATATCCAGGTGGACGCTGCGGACTTTTTCGTAGCTATTGAACTTGTAACGCCGACCAATGTCGTCGAGCAGACCCAAAAAAGCCTGTTTGATGATGGGGTTAGCCGTCGCCCTCCTGAGGGCGGCCGGGTCGTTGGCGGACACGTCCTGCTCGAGCACCTTGCTAGCAAAGGGGGCAAAATTTTCGGGGTCGACGCCGAAGACGGCGACGAGGGCCGACTCCTTGGCGTCGCCGTGGACGAAGGCGGTGGTGACTAGGTTAGTGCTGCCGGTGTAGACATTTTCAATGCGCTCGGGCGAAATGTATTCACCCTGGGACAGCTTCAGGACGTTCTTCTTACGATCGATGATCCGGAAGCGGCCCATGTTGTCCACCTCGGCAATGTCGCCGGTACGGAACCAGCCGTCGGGGTCAAAGTGTTTGGCGGTCTCGTCAGGGTTCTTGTAGTACTTTTTGAAGATGCTGTGGCCGCGAACGAGCAGCTCGCCGCGTGGGCTGGGCTTGTCGTCGACCGAGTACTCGAACTCAAGCACGGATTCGAGGCAGAGCTTGAGGCAGGGCATGGGCCCGCCGACGTTGCCGAGCGTGTAGTCGCCGTTGGCCTGCAGCAGGCCGACGGCGTACGTTTCCGTCATGCCCCAGCCCTGAGAGAAGTTGGTGGCGAAGGCGGCGCGCAAAAAGTCATGGACGACTGGGTCCAGCTGAGCGCTGCCACTGACCATGCTGTGTGCGCGGGAGAGGCCGACAGCGGCCTTGATCTTGGAGGTCCAGATGCGATCGTAGAGGAAGTGCTTGTTGGAGGCCTTGCCAGGTGGGGCGCGCATGCCGGCTCTTTTGGAGCTGATGATGTGGCGGGCGAGGGCACCACGGAAACCGTCGGCTTCGATGGTGGCAGTGCGAATGGCAGAGTTGAAGCGGTTGAAGAAGCGCGGGACGGAGATGAAGCCGGTGGGTTGTAGTATCTTCATGTCATCGAGGCCGAGGATGTCACCGCGGAAGAAGCCGATGGCGGCCCCTTCGCCAATGGCCGCCTGATCGACAAGGCGGCCATAAATGTGGGCAAGGGGCAAGTAGGATATGTGGATATCGGAGGAGCCAATGTTGCAGCTCAGACGCGAGGCGGCGGTGGCGGCGACGGCGTTGCCGTGGGTCAGGACGACGCCCTTGGGAGGTCCCGTGGTGCCCGAGGTGTAGTTGGTCGAGATGTCGTCCGATTCGGCAGGGCGTATAGTGCGGCCGGAGGCGGCGCCGATTTCTTCGACTTGGCGCATCGAGTAGACGGCGATTGCACTTTGCGAGGCCATTGCATTGAAGACGACGGCCTTTGTAAGAGGAGCGGGCTCACCATGGTCGAGAGGGTCGAGCGAGACGATGATCTTGAGCGAAGGAATGCGAGGGGCCAGCTTGAGCAAGACGGGAATGTGTGGAAGGGAGCCGACGACGCAGGCAAGCTCGGCGTGATTGATGATGTACTCGGTGGCGTCAGGGCCGAGCGTCTCGTAGAGCGAGACGGTGAAAAGTGATTGAGAGGCGAGGGCAAGATCTAGGCCGGCCGATGTGAGCTTATGTTTTTTGTTTAGGTTAAGAAGGTAGCGGTCTAGGGGGAGGGGGTAGGGTTGTAGAAAGCTACCGGTAATGTGCCACTCCGGGGGGTTCTGGGCCCAGAGGCCGACACCGTACTTGTCGGCGGAGTATCCGGCGCGGTGATTAATCTCAACGAGGCCGGCGCCGAAGTCCTTGCGACGCTGGGCGACGTCGGCGTAGGTTAGTCACTCGAAGTGGTCAGACCAAGCGGCGGCGTCAGGCAACCAGTGACGAGCGCCGAAGCAGCGCTTGTTAGACCGCTTACGGCAGGAGGATTCGAAGATGTGGTGGAGGGAACGCTGCTCCGGGTCGACGGAGGAGAGCAGCGGCCTGTCGCGGAAGCGGTGGTGACGGTAGATAGCGGATCGGCCGGGCCGCTCGGAGCCGGGGATGGGCAGGCCATAAGGCGAGCCGGGAGCGGGGGGTGCTGAGCTCCCGGACGTCTGCGGCGGTCGATGCGGGCGCCATGGCCGGACGAGCGGGCTGGCGAGAGCTGCTGGTGATGAAATGTCTCAAACGGGCGCACAGTCACCCGGCACTGTGGCACAAGGGTCACGAAGGGGGAGAAGGTCGAGGGAGGGGAAGAGGGAGGAGCCGCAGGATGAACCATTGGAGGCGAGGACCAGAGGCGGACACAGGATTAGCGAATCAACAGGAAGGAGGGATAGGGAGAGGGGGAGACGTCGGGAGCCGCAAGGAGCCGCCGTGTCACAGTGCTGCCTAAGCCTGAGGAGAAGGGGGGACAGGGAAGGGGGGAGCGTGGATTAAGATCTAGGAAGCAGCGAGGAAAGGGGATGACGGCGAGGGGCGCAGAAGAGTGCGAGGAGAAGGGAGGGAGGGGAAGCAGGGAGCGAGGTAGGGCGCTGCGATGAGGAGGAGGAGAAGAGAAAAAACGTAGGAAAAAGAAAGCAGGCCGTCGGCATGCTGGGAGGAGGCCACAGAGGGAGTTGCGCTGTGCGGCACGGGACGCGCTGAACCGAGGCTGTAAGCGGGGCCTCGGTATTTCGCAAGGCTTAGCCTAGAAGGGGGGAGGGCCGTGCAGGAGACGCTTTGGGGTCCGCGCGGAGGCTCCCGGCGGCGGCGGCGTCAGTTCCGACGACGCCTCTCGGGGTCAGGTCCGGGGGATCGGCGACGCCTTTTCTTCGCCGGCGGTCCGGTCCGCAGGCGTCGGGCGGGCTTGACGGCCACCAAAACGCCTCCCTTGGCCTATGTCAGGTGTCTCGTCGCAGCGACCGGCTGGTTTGCCCAGGCACGTGGGCACCAAGCCGGAGGCCAAGTTAAGTAGGGATTAATTATTATCCGTCAACCGCTTCGGGACAGGGTTGCATGTGCGCAAGCCGCCACACGACCCTCCATCGTGACTCGGGAACGGAAAACGAGGTCCGGCCAGTTAGCCACCAAACGCCACCTTCGACGGCGGAGCAAAGACAGGCAGATAAATGACCCGAGATGATCGGATGCCGATCCATGAGACCCGCCACACTTTGGCCTGTCCGGTTGCCGCCAGCCTTTTCTCCCTTTCGCTATGCCGTCTTGGTCCCGCCACTCGGCCGCCACTCGGCCGCCACGCCCTGCCGCGCCTCTGGTTCCTGGGTTCGTCGAAGGCCGTCGGCGCCTTGCGCTTCTCTCCATGCTCAACTTGACTGTCCGTCTGTCTTCTATAGTCCTCCGGATAGTCCTCCGGCTTGTCGACTTGGACTGACGGCAAACCACCCCTCTCCTCTCCCCACCCAGCGACCTCCGCCCAGCCGTCATGTCGTTGGTTCGTTTCAGCGCAACCCTCGGACGTCTCAATCTTTGCACGCGCATGAACTTTGTCCCATTCCCCTTGATCTGTCTTCTCTTTTGGCTTCGCTTCCCCCTCGCGATTATCCCTGGAGAAGCCTTGCCTCGCCCTTTCGCCGCTTGTCACCCTTTTGCTCCTGCCCTCCACTTCACCCTTCCATCATGCACACCTCCTCAGGCCTTCCCCACCATCACTTCTTCTCCCCCCCCTTATTTCCTGGGCATTTCTCATTTAGAGAACAGCTTCCCGTGCTAAGTTTTCTTGAGGCCCAGGCTTGCCCTCGCCGTATATACAAAGCTCTCCTACCTCCCGTACCGCTGCCGGCTCCGCCTTCCGTCTGATCGCCGACTGTCAGCTCGTGTTTTGCGCCACTCTGCAGACGACCGCCGCTCCCACCTCCTGCTGCGCTTCTGTCCTCATTCGCCGTCGTCGTCATGAATCGATTCATTAAAACGCTGCATCTCTGCCTCTGCCAGGGCGTCCTTAACGCCGTCAACCTCGGCATCTCCGCCTACAGTACGCTTGCTCTCTTCATCTTGGTCGTCGGAAAGGGCAGGGGCCCTCTCTCGCATGCCGTCAACTGACCACCGTTGTTGCTTGGCGCCGCTTAGGCGTCTACGTATATGCCAGGAACCGGACCACCGGCGCACCCGACTCGCTCAATTTTCTTCTCTTCATGTCCTGCTTCTCGCTCGTCTCCCTGCTCTATCTCGGCCCCGTGCCGCGCCTGGCACCACGCGCAGCCCCCGGCTACGCCTGCCTCGCCATCGAGATCTTCAACACCGTGCTCTACCTGGGTGCCTTGATCGCCTACGCCTACTTCCTCGGCAACTTGACCATCTGCAGCGGCTGGCTGTGCGCCGTCAACCGCGCCAACTCGGTCGTGGCCGCGGTTGCTTTTTGCGCCTGGATCGGATCCCGCCGCCCTGTCCGCCAAGGATTTGATGATTGCCCGCGCCGGCGCCTGGCACCCCTCGACCACCGCCACCGACGCCAAGGATGCGCACATGCGGCAGTTTGCTTGAGCCTATGACGACCGAGGCGCGTACGCGACAATGAGCGAGCACTTAGGCTGTCTACTGACAGCGAACCGAAGAAGTGGCACATGATGACGCGGAACGAAAAGACGAGGTTTTTATTCAGAGGAAAGGGGAGCAGGGGTTTTTGCCGCCTTTTTATTTTTTTCAATCCCGGCCGGTTGTGTATACATGCCGTTGCCCAGCCCACGGCGCGGCCAGCGGGACGCGAACTAATGCATGCCTCTCCGTCTCCTCCGAGACGCTTTGCTGTAGCCTATTATTATTATGGCCTCGGGCAGCGCCGCACCCAGAGTCACCGGGGGCTCCAGCAGCGCTTACATACACACATGACTAGATAATCACTACCTTACATAGGGAATGCCGGTCCATCGCTTCAATGTATACTTATGCCGAGGACACGCGTCACGCGCAGTAGCAGGACCTGTGCCACGAGTTTTGTTTTTAGGGGCCGCAGGACGCGTGACGCCGCGCCGGGACGGCCAGACCGGAAGCCCCGCTCCGAGGGCCCGATGACCCACTTCCTCCGCCGCCGCTGCGCCGCGAGAGCACCCGTGGCCTGGAGAGCGACCTGTGAGTGTGTGCGTCGTGTGTACTTGTACGCGTACACGCACCAGCAGAGCAAGGGGCATGGATGGATGGATCGCGCTTCGAATTCTAAATGCACGACGACGAGGCCCCCAATGGCGTCATCTTGCCGTCCTGATGTCCCCCCACGGTCATTTTTATGAATGTATGCGCAGGACATGGGCAAAACCTGAAGCCAACTTTGACCAAGGCGACCTGAGGCCGCTCGTCGTCCAGTTTGGTACCGGTCGCGTGGCCCGATTTTTAGGCTGTCAGCCCGACGGCGGGCTTGCGTCAGCCGTCGACGGGATTACGAATCGAGCCCTTTCTACGAGGTATCTATAGCTTATATATCTCTACATAACAATAGGCATAAATATGAACATGTGTATATGTATATGAATCATTCGGCATCACCGGCGACTCCAATGCCATTGCCTCGCCTTGTCCTCCGACGCTGCCGCCATGTCCGACCTCAGCGAACACTTCGAGACGCTGCAGCTTCACGCTGGGTAAGTCGCCCGCTCGCAGGCAGCGTCCGTGGCCGTATGGCTGATCATCTTGCCGCCGCCCGCAGCTACGAGCCCGATCCGACTACAAAGTCTCGCGCGACGCCCATCTACGCGACCACGGTAAGACAGGCCTTCGCCCCCTCTCCCCCGAGGACCTCCGCACGGTCCAGCACATTGACGGCGTGACCATGGCGGGCGCAGAGCTTCACCTTCAATGATTCGGCCCACGGCGCCCGGCTATTCGGCCTCAAAGAGTTTGGCAACATCTACAGCCGCATCATGAACGTAAGAGGTCCCTTGGCCGGCGGCGGAACCGCGGCGGCCGTCACTGCTGATGCCCCCGTCCTCAGCCGACCGTCGACGTGTTCGAGAAGCGCATGGCCGCGCTTGAGGGCGGTGCTGCGGCCCTCGCCGCGTCTTCTGGCCAGGCCGCGCAGTTCATGGTCATCAACACGCTTGCGCACGCCGGAGACAACATCGTGTCGACGTCGAACCTGTACGGTGGCACCTACAACCAGTTCAAAGTCTTCCTGCCACGGCTCGGTATCCGTACCAAGTTCGTCGACGGCGACCGGCCGCAGGACATCGACGCAGCCATCGACGCCCGCACCAAAGCCGTCTACGTCGAGAGCATCGGCAACCCGCGCTACAACGTGCCGGACCTGGCTGCCATCGCCGCTGTCGCCCACAAGCATGGCGTGCCGCTCGTCGTCGACAACACCTTTGGCGCCGGCGGCTATTTCGTTCGCCCCATCGACCACGGCGCCGATATTGTCCTCCATTCGGCAACCAAGTGGATCGGCGGCCACGGCACCACAATTGGGGGCGTCATCGTCGACGCTGGCAAGTTTGACTGGGGCAAGCACGCCCAGCGTTTCGCCCAGTTCGTCGACCCGTCCGAAGGCTACCACGGCCTAAAGTTCTGGGACACCTTCGGCGCCCTGTCCTTTATCATCCGCGCTCGCGTCGAGATCCTGCGTGACCTGGGCGCCACGCTCAACCCTTTTGCCGCCCAGCAGCTGCTGCTCGGCATCGAGACGCTGAGCCTACGGGCTGAGCGCCACGCCCAGAACGCGCTGGCCCTGGCGCGTTACCTGGCCAAGAGCCCCTACGTCAGCTGGGTCTCCTACCCGGGTCTCGAGAGCCACCCGTCCCACGCGACGGCCAAAAAGTACCTCAAGCGCGGCGCCGGTGGCGTGCTGAGCTTTGGCGTCAGGGGCGGTGGCGGCGCCGGGAGCCAAGTCGTCGACGGCTTTAAGCTAATCTCCAACCTGGCCAACGTCGGCGACGCCAAGACGCTGGCCATCCAGTACGACCCCGGCTGACCAGCGTTCTCCCCCTCCTCCTTCATCCTCTGCCTGCGCTGACGATGGCGACCAGCCCTTGGACGACGACGCACGAGCAGCTCTCAGACGAGGAGAAAATGAGCTCAGGCGTAACCGAGGTGAGTCGCCGCCGCATCATTACCACATGACGCCAATATGAGTTTTTGATGTGAGCCGGCGCACGCTCTAGGACCTGATCCGCATCTCGGTCGGTATCGAGCACATCGACGACATCATCGCCGACTTCCATCAGTCCTTCAAGGCCGCCGCAGAAGCCACGCGCGACGGCAAGTGCCCAGCCAACGCAAGCACAGCGCCCAAAGCGCCGTAGTAGAAGGCCAACGGACGGACGAGGAAGCAGACCAGTCGGAGGCGGGGAAAAAAGGCGCGTCGTCGACGGAGCCGTGACGTGAATAGATATGAATACCAGTCGATTGGAGGAATGTCTCACTGCTCGCTGTTCCTCTACAACGGCGCTGGGTCTGTACAAGTACATGAGCTAGGTGCAGCTGCTCACGTAACGCCAGCCGCCGTCATTGGCTCGAGCGACCCGCCTTGGCCGCAGCCTCACCGACTAGGGCGCTTCTTCCGTCGTCGCGGACTTACGCCGCGCAGCCTTGACAATGTTGCCGTACTGAATCTCCAACCATGCGCTCCTCGGCCTCCCTCTGCACTCTGCTCGCCCCCGTTATCGCCGCCGTGGCACCGGCGCTCTCGGCCTCGCTGACGTTGTACCTTCCCGCGACGTCCAACCCGTTCGGCCTTCCGCCGCGCACCCACGCGACGCTGGACTCGCTGACCGGCGGCCACCGCGCGGCGCCGCTGTCGGCCGTCAACACCTTCGTCTTCCACAACCTCACGCCGGGCTCGTACCTCGCCGATGTCCACTGCCCCCTCGAGGCCTTTCATCCGCTGCGCATCGATGTCGGCCCCGCCGACGCCGTGGCCGCCTGGGAGACGTTCCGCGGTAATGACTGGCATAACAGAGGCGAAGCCCTTCCCCTCAAGAACGACGGCGCCGGTCTCGGCTTCCAGCTGCGCTCGCTCGGTACCAAGATTTATTTTCTGGAGCGTCCGAGATGTGCGTCCGCCCTTTTATTAACTCCTCACCCTGGTCCTCACCCTGGACGGCGGCAGAACGAGCGAGACTAGAGCATCACGTCCATCTTGCAAGGTCGCTCGCTGACTGGCCTGGGCTGCAGTCTCCATACTTGGCATCCTCAAGAATCCCATGATCCTTATGGGGCTTGTCAGCATGCTCATCTTTATTGGCATGCCCTACCTCGTGGACAACAGTATGTGTGCTTGTCTCCCCCCATCTCATAGCGCGCTTATTGACGAGTAATAAACCGTCTATCCTCGTGCAGTGGATCCCGAAATGAAGGCCGAGTTCGAGGCTCAGCAGCGCCAGGGCGGTCCCATGGCCTCCATCATGGGCGGCGGCCAGCAGGGAGGCAATGTCCTTGCCGACTTCGACATGGCCGCTTTCTTGGCCGGCTCCAAGAAAAAGGACACACCCGCTTCTACCGCCATCAGCGGCTCGGGACAGAATCAGGGTGTGCGGAGGTGATGTTGCATGTGTGCTCGTCA
Source organism: Nilaparvata lugens yeast-like symbiont (assembly GCA_000758425.1). Classification (NCBI taxonomy): domain Eukaryota; kingdom Fungi; phylum Ascomycota; species Nilaparvata lugens yeast-like symbiont. The sequence goes on along the minus strand of KN173723.1, from coordinate 248,837 downwards.
ATGGATTATTCACCCCTCAACTCGATACATATAAGGCCAGACAGGCAGACAAAGGTACTGCGAGGTTGCTTACTGTTGCCATCGACCATGGCCGCCCCTTTCTCTCTCCTTCCCCGACAATAACCATCTTCGCCCGTAACTATGCGCTGTTGGCGCATCTTGCCCGTCTCACGGAAACGTCGTGTTTTGTACAGCCACTGCTCCCAGCGTCGAATAGCTCGTACGCACGAGGCGGGGTCCCAAGCTTAAAAGTCGCCGCCGAAGTCGTCTCCGCCACCAAAATCATTGTCCTGTGCATCCTCTACAGCACCGTGTTAGCTCGGGAGCGCGTGAGAGTTAGAGGCCACGAGGGCGGACTCACCATAACCCTCCATGTAAGCCTCCTGGTCATGGTCGTGGATCGCCTCCGCGATCAGAGCGCCGCCGAGGACGCCCGCGCCGAGGCCAAGGGCGCCGCCGGCAAGCCCCATGCCCATGCCACCCATTCCGGGCTTTCGACCGGCCTGCTGCGGCGGCGGCTGTTGCTGCTGCTGCATGTATGGCTGGCCGCCGTAGCCGCCGCCGGCCATGGTGGGAGGCGGGCCGTAGCCGGGATAGCCGTCACCGTAGTGCGGCTGCTGGGGCGGGGGCGACTGGTAATAACCCTGCTGTGGCTGCGGCTGCGGCTGCGGCGAGAAGCCGCCGCCGGTCTTGCCCTTTTTGAAGAGCTTGCCGAGAAAGCCGCCGACCTTGACGTTATCGCGATCTCGCGGCGGCAGCTCTTGCGGATATTTCTCGACCGGATAAGGGCTGTTGCCGCTGCTGCTGCCGCCGCCGGCGCCGGTCGGAGAAGAATAGAAGCCCGGGCCGCCGTAGCCAGCGCGCGGCTGCGGCCCGCCGGGCGTCGCACGGGCTTTGGCGTCTTCCTCCGCCTGCAGCCGAGTCGCCAGCTTGGCGTCCTCGTCGACAGCGGCGGCGGAATAAGATGAGGCCGCGCCGTGAGCGGTGGCCACCGGTGTAGCATAGGGCTGCTTCTTGTCGTCAGCCGCCAGCGGTGCGTTGCTGCCGGGCTCGTATCCCGGCGGTGGGTCGTGCGGCGCATTTTCGCCCACGGGGAAGACGGGGTCTGTCGGCTTGTCCCATTGCGACTTCTTGGTGTAGACGTTGACGTAGAACCTGGCCTTCCCGTCAGCACCCATCACCGCAGCTCTTGGCCCCCTCCCCAGGCGAACGGGCCTACCATTCCTTGTACTGCTCGTTCCAGCGCGCAACCCAGCCAGCTGGCACCTCAGGCGCCTTGGGCGGCGGGGGCCAGGCGGGGCGTGTAATCGGCCATGGTCGCGATCAAGGAGTACGGAGGAGGTATGCAATGCAAGGAGAGGAGAGAGGGAGAAAGGGAGCGAGAATGAGGGTAAGAGAGAGACTGAGAAAGAGAAAGCAAGATAGAGAGCAGGATGGGCGTGGGGGAGGGGGAGGGGAGGGAAGAAACGCTATGGCCAGGTACACACACCCCCCCTTGCCGATAGTTAGGTAGGCCGCACCGAAAAAGGTGTCGTGACCGCGACGGCCTCACACGCACGTAAGAAAACAGGTCAATCTGTTCATCCACAGGTCAAGTTGTGTCTTTGGGATGTACGAATACAGTCTTCCTTTTCAGGGCCGCCCGCTGTGGGTGCCGAACGCACAGCCCTCGGCGCTGACAGAGCAGGCTGGCTGGCTGCGTGACGCAACTCCGAGCGGCGTGACGTGGCGCTGCTGCTGAGCCTCCGGCTTCGGCACACGTTGTCCCGAGACTCTTCATCGCCACCCGCCCGTTTCTGCGCCGACTGCGCCTTGCATGTACGGCCGAGCGGGCTCGCGTCGCTGCCAAATACGCGCGACGCAGGCGACGGGACAGACGAGGACTGATGGTAGGCTGGAGATGACTCGGACTCGCTATCATTTTCGCTTCTGTCTTTCGCCACGCTGCCTAAATCCCCAAGCAACAACCGTCCTCTCCCAAATTCTCATCCATCACCGGTCGATGCGCATCAAGCTCCCGGTCCGCGTGCTCCGGCCAAAACCGCTACGAACAAATAAACGAGAGACCCTGGTACCCAATGCATTCCCTCCTTTGCTCTGCCGCGCCGCAAACGGCCATCAGAGCCGCTCTCCAAACAGGTATGCCGCCTCGAGGCAGAAGCGGCCGTGGCCCCTTTCCATCCGCCGCTCGCTCCCGTAGCAGATAAGGACGGCGTCGACGATGCCGCTGAGGATACCCTCCATGGCGCCCAT
>KN173723.1:233895-245635 GCA_000758425.1 Nilaparvata lugens yeast-like symbiont | reverse complement strand
GGGTCGTCATCGCCCAGCTGCTGCGACTCGAGGCCAACGTCCACCATCTTGCCCTTGGCGCCATCCGAGTCGACATCATCGGTGTCGATCGGCTCCCGCGGCGGCGGCAGCACTTCCTCGGCCTCCTCCTCGGACAGGGCGTCGCCGCGAGCAGCCTGGGACCTATGCGTGCTCCTCGTGCCGTTCCAGCTGCTGTGAATGCCCCGGCCCAAGGTATATGTGCGGTAGGGGTTTGCGTCGTCCTTGCCCGCGTCGTCGACCGAGGCCTGGCTATTGGCCGACTCGGCACTCTCGGCCAGTTTGCTCGCGGCCGTCACCCGACGCGAACGCTGAAGGGCGAACAGGTCGGCCACCTCGCGCTCGCGCTCGACGTCGTCGTCGCCGTCGCAAAACTCGTCGAGGGTGATGTGGAAGAGCGGAGCGTCCTGAGCGGCGGAAATGCGCGTTGCGAAGCCTAGCTGGCCGAAGCGCGAGCCGGGGCCGTTTTTTTGATACGGGTTGCCGCCGTAGGCGCGAGAGAGAAAGGACCGGCTGGTTGGAGCGGCGCCTCGACCGGCATCGCGATAAGGGCGGCCGGGGTAGGCATCTGGGCCAGAAGACGTCAGCGCTCAACAGGCCAGCCAGCGCCCGCGTCTGCCACACGCACACTCGGAGAACATTTTCCGCTGCGGGTCCTCAGCCGCCTCCGCGCGTCACCAAGCGTCGGACCGGGATGACGAGGGCTCTCGATCTGTCCGTCGAGGCGTCCGCTGGCTATGATGACCGTGGGAAGTTGAGAGGTAGGGTGAGGCCGCAGGACGACGTCGGTCGGGTGACGGAGATGGGCTCGGCACGGCGGCGTCCGCAAACGGAGTCGAGGGTGCTGTGATGCCTAGCGACGATGGAGTCGGGCGCGCGGCGGACATGAAAAATGTAACTAAAGGACGACCGAGACGATGGGACGACTTGACCGTCGGGGCCGCAGTGGGCTGAGGTCAGGTTGAGCTTGGTTGGAGGAAGTGAAGTTCGGTCACGGGGCGCCGAGGGAGTCAGACCTCGTCCCCGTGTTGGGCTGAAGTGGTGACTTGACGCAGGGCAGGCCTCAAGCCACCCCCTTCTAAGTACCCCCCTGGAGCACCCCCTGAAAGACAGCGGTCGAGCGCTGTGCCGCCACGCCAGCCCTCCGCAGCACCCCCCTGGAGGACAGCGGTCGGGCGCTGTGCCGCCGCCTTGCCGCTACGCCCGCCTCCCCAGCCTCACTGACGAGTCCCAGGGCCTGCCCACCTATTCAGAGGTCGTCATCCGACCTTGGCCCCTCCGTCACGCGCCCCGGCACCGCACCGCCGTACCTGAACTCAAGTGCCGCCATCAATCAAGCGCCGCCACCCACCAGCCTCCTGAGTCTGGCGCTCCCGGCACGTGCCCGAAGCCCGGTCCATTACATACTTTCTACCCCCTCTGATCCATGCATGTACACATCGCATGCCGTCCAAACCCTCGGCATCGTCTCCCTGGTTAATAGTGTACCAAGTAGCGTCCTAGTCCGACCTCGCCCTTTCGCCTCGCCCTTTCTTTTTCCTCCTTCAACCCAAAGCTTCCGCCAGTCCGTATCCGTGACCGGCCGCTGCTACACTGCTTTTCCATTAGACACGCCCACCGCCATCGGCTCGCCCGCCTGTCTCCGTCCTCGCTCATACAGCGCCGCGCGCGCCTCGCCCTGTCCTTACCCCATGTCCTCACAGCCGTGGGACTTCATCGCCAAGTTAGTCTGCATCGGCGACTCGGGATGCGGCAAGTCGAGCTTGACCATTCGCCTCTGCGAGGGCCGCTTCTCTGCCCATCACGACGTCACCATCGGCGTTGAGTTCGGATCGCGTATCGTCCCCGTCGGTCCGCCGCACGCAAAACCGCTCTCCTCCCTCGCCCTCGGTGCTCCCGGTGCCCCCGAGGGGCTTCCTGATCCGCCCTACGACACCCGCTCCATGCCCCAAAAATACATGAAGCTGAGCCTCTGGGACACCGCCGGCCAGGAGACGTACAAGTCCGTCACTCGCTCCTACTTCCGCGGCGCCAGCGGCGCTCTCCTCGTCTTCGATCTTTCCCGCCGCCAGACCTTTCAGCATGTCACCGATTGGCTGAGTGATCTGCGCCAGATCGCAGAGCCTGACATCGTCGTTGTCCTCGTCGGAAACAAGGCCGACCTGGCCCATCACGATACCCAAAAGCGCCAAGTCACAAAGGACGAGGCCGAGTCCTGGGCCAGGCGCAACGGCATCATGGAATATGTCGAAACGAGCGCCAAGAGCGGTGAAAATGTTGAAAGGGCTTTCATGAGGGTTGCTGAGAGGATATTTCACAACATACAAGCAGGCAAGTACGACCTCAACGACAGACGATCCGGTGTCAAAGGTCCAACCGCCGGTGGCACGCGCCAAGTCAAATTGACGGCCGACGCCACTAAGACGGCTACATCAGGCTGCTGCTGAAATCAGTCCCTTCGTACAAGCCGAGCATGGACCATGGAGCATGATACCCTAAACACCGCTCATCACCCGCTGCACACATATCCGTATTCTCCTGAGCACTAGAAACAGCCGCCACCGGCCCTGCAGCATCACGCCAAGTCTATACCGTTCCCAAGCTTCTCATCCCCCGGAGAAGGAGAAAGGGGAGAGGGGGAGGGGAAGGAGTTGAGAACGGGGCTAGAGGGGGAAAAAGGGAAGTGAGCGCCATCGCACGCCGTTACAGCATGTCATCTTCTGCAAGCTTCCAGTCCGTCTGTACCTTTTCCATACCCTACCTACCCCTTCATTTCCGCCATCATGGCTTCATCACGTGTCATGATATTCTTCCGGAGCAACTCTACCTTCAGCCGCGATGCCGAGTGCACCATATCAATCCGAAACCCTCCAGTTGTCAAACCACTTCAGATAGCTATACTGCTGATTAGGGCCCGTCATCCCCCAGCAGATGGGCATGAAAAGAATGTAGTGACCTATGACGATGGCGTAAAGCGTGCCGTACACCGTCCACTGGATGGCCGAGTTCCGATTCCGAACCAACCAATCCACCAGGAAGCCGAAGGTGAGAATGGCAAAGTACAGTGCCGGATAGTAGTGATGCACATACGTGATGCGTGCCATGACCACAAAAGGCAGATAGTGCAGGAACCAACCAGCCGCAGGATAAATGCCCGAGTAGTGGATATGATCCGTCTCCTCCGTATTCAGATCTTTGATGCCTCGTTGCCATCGCAACAGATACCATCCCACCAGCAGGCCGATGGCACCGAGGCCGGCCGTCGTGCCCCAATAGACCACCGGATTGCCAAGGAGAAAGTATTTAACGGTGTTGTCATCCCAGCCGCACATGCGAAGACCGACATGCAGCAACGGCCATTGCCACCACTGAGAAGCCAGGTCGTCTTGTTTATCCGAATCCGGTACCAGCGCATTGTTGGACGTCATCATGGCCACATTGAGGTGAACGAAGTCGTGGAAGAATGGCGACTTATAAACGCCGGGGTCGCCTGGGGGTACTGCGAAGCCTGTCAATATCACCTCCAGGATGAATGCGTTCCAAAAGAGCCTTACACTTCTCGTTCGTATGTGCCTCGACATTCCAGTGAGTGTAAGTGTCGCGAGGGTTGTGCAGATCCTGCTTTGGTTTCGCGAAGCCGCGTCGCGGACGACCTCAATTTTCCAGTGGTCCTTGTTATCACCAATAGTCAGATTACCATAGCACGAAACCTCCTTATCCGACTTGGTCATGGGTGCCGGGATCTCGTGCGAGTGCAGGTTGCGGCCCGTCTGCGCATGGATCAGGCGGATGGTAGAACCGTCGCCGATGAATCGAATATCTTCAGACTCGGCCACGTAGTCTAGCTCGTCGCGGTTCGGGTAAATGAACCAGTCGTTGTTGGCATCTTTGTGATGGTAGCATGTGACTTGCTGCTGCTGTGAGCCTTCCGGGTACGTTTGCACGTGTGAATGAAGTAATCCCCCGCCGTAACCCATGTTCTTGAGCGTCGTGCGAGAGCCTATGGCCACCTCCAACGGGCTGTCCTTTCCGACCTCCGTGCCCTTGAGGTTGGCCTGGAACAGTGAGCTCATCTGTGCGTCTCCCGGGCCCGTTCTGTCGAGGATAGCGAAATGCAAGGCGAAGGAGAGGAGATAAATGAGAAATGGAACAATAATCAATCCAACGGCTCGAGTGACGACATGCGCGCCGAGGGTGGTCTGAAGCGACAAGTTAGGGAGCCCTGGACAAAGGGTAACATCGAGTGCTCCGCCAAGGGGCCGACTCACCATTGGCATCTTGGTATCGCCAAATTTATGCCAGAGATCTTCCACCGTATACAAGCCGACCAAGGCAGTGACAAATAGTCCAACGAGCTTGACGCTGCACACACATCCGATGCTCAAACCAGTCATGAAGAGCCAGAAGAACCACTCGGGCTCGAAACTATTGTGGCGTTGGTTGTGAAACTTTGCCCAGCACAGGGCGGTGGCCACGGTGCCGCACAAGAGCATAGAGTCGAGCAGAATAAATCGGCTAATGGTCGTGTACGAGTTTTCGCAAAGAACCATAAGTGAGACAAGCCAGACGGCAGGTCGGCACAGGTGTAGTTCTCGAGCGGTGTAGTAGGCCATGGGGATGCATACAATGCCAAAGAGGGCGTTGAAAGCACGCATGAAGCCGAAGTTGACATCTTCGGGATACTTCTCGCCCGACTTGAATTCGAAGGAGCCGTTGTAGCCGGCGAGAACGCCGGAGAGGCCAACAAGCATTTTGCCCAGAGGTGGGTGAACGTCGAAGTAATATTCATGTTTGATATAGTAGCTGCCGAATTTTCCGAAGCTGCGCAATGAAATATTAGCAGGCGATTTCAGCATACATGTGAATACTAGCTTACTGAGCTTCGTCCCAGGTCACAATGTTGCTCAGCCCAATTTTGTACAGACGCGTGGCGAAGGCGATGAGGGTGAAGATGACCGGGAGGATGATGTGTTCCCACTGCTCAAATTCTTTCCATAGACCCGGTTCCTGATGGGGTTGGCGATCAGAAAAGGGAGCTATCAGTGAAACTATGAGGATATTTGTGGGCGATTCACCTTGCTGGCGTGCTTTTTCTTATCTTCTGGCTGGACTGTCCAAGTTGCAGGGGCGTGTGACGATTCGGTAGCAGGGCGCTTCCTGAGCCCGCCGCCGAGATCGGTGCCAGAGGCGACGGCGGCCTTGTCGGCAGCCATAAAAGCGGCTCAGAGAGGCGATAGGATGACCAGCTGGAATAGATGTGAAGGAAAGGGGAGGGGGTCGAGGTGCGCGTCGCGGTCACAGATGACGCGTGAAAATGAAGAGCGGCGAGCTCCGCTTGGGCGTCGCGGATCAGTGCCAGCGTAGGAGGGATTGAGGAACGATTGGACGAGCTGCGGCACAACTCAAAGAGGGCGCAGAGCGATGGGACCTGCGGCTTGAATCATGTGTAGAAGGGAGAAGCGACAAGCTCCGGGTGTCGATAGGGGGCGAGTGTCACTTGGAATCAGCACACCAAATCGAACTCGTCTATGCCCCTTTACGCAGGTGCAGTTGCCGAAGAGGTCTTTCATAAAAATGCCACCTATCTATCCTTGAAGGGCGGTTGTTTGACGAACTGATGGGGTACGTACCTGAAACTCAACTCAGGCTGCTTATCAAACCAAAAGCCTGATAGATACCTTACAGTGGTTAACTATCTGTCCAAAATAAACGCCTGACTAATCCCGATACTGGCAAATGCGGTGTGGATTAGGCTTTTTTTTGGGTTGCCCACTGTAACTTATCCCCTCCCTCCTACTTCGTAGTTAATGCGCCAAGGCGTCGTGCGGGTAGCTGCCCCACTTAGCCCCCGGCTACCGCCCTGTGACTACTTCGTAGAGGATACAAGAAGCTACGTAGAAACATTTGCTAGCAAAAACGCAACATATCAAATCAAACCATACAATTCATTATGTAGAGTAGGTAATTGCTGGTACGAATATCACGACATAATGCCTAAGAAATTAAGATCTCTCGAAGCCAATGAGGTTCAAGAGAGTCACTTGTCCAGCCCTTGGGTGAAGCCGCGAAGTACCAGTCTTCCAAAGACCCATGTTCGTCCGGGATCTAGTACGACTGGAGGTCCTGACCTTAGAAGATCAAAAGCGGCGTCAAAGCCGCGCCGGTCGCGGAGACGCATTTTACAATTGTGATCTAACAACGCGATCCAAGCCGTTTCTATAAAGTCTCCCACATTTTGGCGTCGCCTAGTGCAAAGTTGTTGCCTCCAAGGCCCTCAAGTATACCCATCTCGTCCACGCTGTAACTTACCGAGACTGGGAAGGGATAGCCTTGATCTCGAGCAGGTTCATGAGACGAAACAATTCTTTGATCATGGTGACAGAAGCGCCGTTGATTCGGTCAGAGTTTATTAATCTGCCCTTGATTATTTTGATCCCAGGATTTCGGGCCAAAAATCTTACCAAGAGGTTGAAAGTCCCCGTCGGCTTGGATAATGATTCGGCCAGTGAATTCCCTGAGCGGTCGAACGTACAGGAAATCCCCACCCTCATGATGACGACGGCTTCTTCCTATCCTCCTCCTGGCACCCAGCTGCAGTCGCCGAGTTCACAGGGATTCCGGCGCGTTGAGACATCAGCTCAAGGCTCTGCCATTGAAGACGACCGCGAAAACCCATATTCGAATGCCACGCCCAAGCTGGTGTTGTTAATACTTAACGTCGCGAATCACGTGCGTATGCACGTGTGCCATCCCGGAAGGGCAAACGACGCGGGGACACGCGCTAGCCGCGTCCCCCAGTTCTGTCGGCTATCTTACAAGCCAGCATGTGTGCAAAAAAAATGGGGGGAGGGGTTAAGCCCGTGTCGATCCAGGCTGATCCGTGGCGCAGCGGCAAGGTGCCTGCGCGTCTGGTCTAGGGGCGATGGGAAGGTGTCCCGTTGCCGCGATTGTGTGTGATGGGGCGCCCATTTAACAGGCTCCTCCACCGCCCCCCCCCAACCGCCCAAGCTGGTGTAGTGTCTCAGGCTGTGAGGACGAGCCCAGAGGTAGCCCAGAGGTGATTGGTTGAACTCTGTGACCAGTACCCTCAAGCCAGACCCTGACTACGCTTGCACTTCAAATACCCTCTGCTGCCACAACCCTCCCCCGCAAAAATTTTCAGCTTCTCGCTGTTGTTAGATTTCAGTAGTGCCAGTGTTCTGTGCACCATGCTACACAACACGCCACAACTCCGCGAAGCCAACTGGCCCTCGACCTCAACCCCACCAGCACCACTCTCTTCCCCCGGGCACAACGAGGACTACACACCACACGGCTTCCGCGACGGGATTCCTGGGAGAGTTCCCCGTCGCCCGAACATGCTCAACTCGTGAATTCGCCACGATTGAGCGGCTTACCGCCCAACCTCGTCGCCGCCGATGCAACACCTCATCGGTCCGACTGCGCCGAAAGGTAAGGTATTGCTCATGAACCCAACCTCGCCAGGTTTTCTCCCGCGGGATTTTTCCCTGGCTTTTCACGATCCTTCGTATGACGGCTTGCGGGCGTTGGACGCGCCGGACCTGAGGGACAGGGCCAACCCAGGCTTCAGAGGGAGTGGAGGAGAATTCCGGTTGGGAACATGACGAAGAGGGAGCGGCGGAAGTCCTAAAAATACGCGCACCCATGATGGTGCTGCGGACAGGGTCGGCTTGAATTGACAGGCCCGAACCCCTTTCGACAACCTGCTGGATTGTGAAATAGCCGACTGAACCGGGAGACGCGATTAGCGCGTGCTCCCGCGTCGTTTGCCATATTGGGATGACACACGTGCATATACACGTGCTGCATGACGTTAAGAAATCCACCACCTCTGCTGCCGCGCGGCTAGACCATTTATTATGTCAGCATAAGGTAACGGGCCATCTCGAACTTATGATGCCTAACCATCAGTCGTCAAAATTCCTCGCATCGATGAGCTTTTGCGAGGCTTAGTGTCCGAAGAGGCCCCGTAATCGCGCACTTGTTGTGCGGCACCTGCAGTATAGAGGCGTCCGTCCAGATGTCGTGAAGCAAACGGGAGCCAATCGCCGCAGTACAACACCAAGTTATGCTCGATGCTCATCTAATGCCTCAAACCATGTGAATCGAGCCTCCCGTCAAGCCTTGTGTCCCTTTTCTCGTTGGTCTCCGAAACATGACTGTTTTGTCCAAACGGGACGAACCCCGCTCTTCGCTGTCGAATGTCAAGTTTCAAGGCCAGGTCGAGGCTGTAGCAGTCGGCCGAAGCTTGGCGCCGACCATCGCACACGCCAAGGTGTGTATTTTCGGATGAAGGCGTCCATTCTGCTAAGATATTGAGGCGCATCATGGAGTCGCACACTAAGGTCGTAGGAACAAGACCGGGTCCGTAGCGACACCAGTCCGCCTGATGCACGTAGGCCCCTCTATCCCTGGGCTTATTCAAACGGCATCAGAAAGCTTATCTCAAGGGCGAATCCGTTTGTCTGTGAAGCTGCCCGCTCCTTGCTGATGAATCAGACAGAGTCGCGGCCTTCCAAACAAGGGCAGCAGTCACTAGGCCAAGGCGGCCAGGGTGGTAAGCTAGTAGTTACATACCTTGCACAGTCACTGCGACTAGGCCAGTGAGACCGTGCGTTATATTCTCCTTTGCTTGTCTTCACGGCCTTGGACCCCTTTCGGGACATGCATGCTGCCATAAATGGGCCGTGTCCCGTGCCCATTGCAACCAATTAGCCACCGTGCGTGTTGCGCCACGTCTTGCTGCCATGACCGATTATGTCATCACTTTCGTCTGTCGTCGACTACGACTTGCGACGGCCCGCGGGAGCTTGGGGTCCAAGCCATCCCGCTCACGTCTTCCATTCTGCTCTTTGCTTCGCTTTCATCTTACCGAGTCTATTCTATAGGCATCATAGAAATGTCTCACAATATATACGTCTGGAGAAGTGGCGGACGTCCATCACTGCTTCACCGTCGGCCTTGGTCGGGCAGAATCGTGATCTTGGGGGAGGCTCCATACCTGCCCGCCGCTCCTGGCACATCAAATGTCTTCCCTCGTCTCTGACTTCATCAACTCGGTCTGGCGCCAGGCCCGCCGTTTGTCGGAAATATCGCGCTTGACCTTTGCCGGTGACGATGAACGCACGGCGGGGCCGCTTCCGCCAGATGACGCTGTGAGCGACACCGGGAACGTGGAGCATAACGCTCCGGAACGGCATCCGTCGAACCCTCTGCCTTCTCAGTCGCCTCATCTCGAGCCGCTGGAAATCACGCCGCACGATAATTTGGCTAGGCAGAGCTTGGAAAGCTTTCCGGAGCCCGAGTTCACCCCGCGAGATCACCTCGGCTTTCCGCTCACCCCCAAGAAGGGCCGTGGCATCCCCGAGGATGACGGGATGCACAATCTACGGCGCCGAATCCAGGCCATCAACGCTCGTGAGATCCCGTCTTCCGAAAAGGCCAGGCTTATGCATGAGGCCATGCTCAAGGGCCATAGCGCTGCTCGTTCCTCGCCCCGTGATGAGACGTACTCGTCCGGTCCGGGCGCGATGGCAGGCCAAACGTGGGAGCACACCAACTCCGCGGGCCCCCTGGATTCGCTCAAGTTTTGGACCGGCTAATTTGGCGACTCTTCGGTGTCCGAGAGCTTCGTCCTATCCGCGAGCGATATTACGCCAACCTATGCCCCCATCCGGCAATCGAAGAGTCCCGGCAACGTCACGCTCATTAAGACGCCGTCTACGCCCCCTGACTTTTGCCCTCCGCTCGGTTGTCAGCACTACGAGCGTAACGTGAAGCTGCAATGTTCAACTTGCCACAAGTGGTACACCTGCCGCTTTTGCCACGACAGCAAGACCACTTCCTGATCCGCAGGGAGACGAGGCACATGCTCTGCATGCTCTGCGGAACGCCTCAGAAGGCGTCGGATATATGCATCAAGTGCGGCGGAGTAGCCACGCAATACTACTGCAACATCTGCAAGCTCTGGGAAAACAGGTCGAGCAAGCCCATTTACCACTGCAATGACTGTGGCATTTGTCGCCGCGGCTTAGGCCTCGGCAAGGACTTCTTCCACTGCAAGGCAAGCCCGGCTCGCTTGGCGTCAGGAAGCATACGGCTTGCTAATGTAGCTGCAGACGTGTCGTGCCTGCATCACGACGTCCATCCAAAGCTCACATAAATACATCGAACGATCGACCGACTGCGACTGTCCCATCTGCGGCGAGTATATGTTCACATCGCCAAAGCCTGTAGTTTTCATGAACTGCGGCCACAGCATACACAAGCGATGCTTCGATCAGCACATGAAAGTCTCGTACAAATGGGGCATTTGTAACAAGAGCCTCGCAAACATGGAGACGCAGTTTCGCAACTTAGATTTGGCAATCCAGAGCCAGCCGATGCCGCCGGAGTTTCGGGACACTTGGGCAAAGGTGCTCTGTAACGACTGCTCGGGCCGGAGCACGGTGGCCTATCACTGGCTCGGCCTCAAGTGTTCCATCTGCAGCTCGTACAATACCGTTCAGCTCCAATACACGGCGAGAGCAGCGAACAAGCCTTGGCGGCCGCCGAGAGCTCAGGGGGTACCACCGATGCAGCACCGCCGGTCAGCCAAGACACGGCATGACCAGCCATTATGTTGATGGGTTCGCATGCTGGAAGCGGAGGACTCTTATCATATAGGCGGCGCCGCTCACTCCATGACGTGGAGCACCAGCATTATATGCCCCATCGAACAGCACGGTCTTTGTCACCACTTGCCTCGAATGCGGATGGGCATCTGGCGCACGCGGCCTCTGAGGTTGACTGGGAAGATGACATGCTCGGGATTTGGAGACATTCATCTGAAGATGCGGATAACGACTCGGACGAATATGACGGATTTGAAACCGACCAAGACGACCATGCGGACGTGGCAGGCCCAGGAGACGACTCGGAAGATGACGAGGATGAAATTGTTCTCATCGGACACGGGTAGGGGTCGGCCAACACCGCTCAAGGCGTGGCCGCTAGGAGGGGGTAGGGCGGCGGAATGGATTCGACAAGCATGTAAGGGGGTTATCATGATTGGCGTTGTGATGCGACTGTTTAGTTCCTACCTTGTCAGCGGGCACACGACACGTCCATACGGGTATCGGCATACCAAGCATCTGAGTTCGATGAAAAGAGATACCCCGTAGGCGGCTTAGAGTGCATATCTGATGGTTGTTTAATGACAGCACCCTCGCGTGTCAGTCGCCAACGCGGTCACCTCCCTGAGGTGTCCTCCTGCGCTGCGGCCTGGGCCTCCTGGCGCAACTCCCTGATGACTTGCTACAATCACATCAGCGGTCGGTATCGGAGGAGTGTCCAGGAGCAGGCAACCAGATGAGCGAAATGGGACGCAAGTACGCACAGCGAGGGCCTCTGGGTTGACGCCGCGCTCGATCATGGAGATGCAGATGGATAGCGTGCGGCGGTCGAGGTAGCAGTTCTGGGCAGTCAGCGAGGAGCGACGGAGCAAACGCGATGGGAGGCGACGTACCAGGATGACGGCGACTGCGTGAAGTATATCCACAGTCTGTTGGGCAGCGGCATGTTTCTCGGAATCGGGCATGGCAGGCAAGGCCTCGGCGAGAGTGGTTTTGTTGATTGATGTTCGATGGGTTTGGCTGATTGGTGGTTTCTTGGGGGAGGAGGGGAGGAAGAACGGCGACACGCGTGTGACAGGGTGGCCTTG
>KN173723.1:151491-233303 GCA_000758425.1 Nilaparvata lugens yeast-like symbiont | reverse complement strand
CTCATCCGCAGTGAGCGGCCACGCGAGTTTCAGTTGTCAAGTTTTTTTATGGGATCAAGCTTCGTACCGCGAAATTATCTCAAAGCTCCTCTACAGCCCTCCCTGGGTTGCCGAGCGACAATAACGGGTCATTTGATTCCTGCTCAGGTTCCCTGTATGGTTGAGCTGCTGACGAGTAGAAGGGAAGGACTCAGTCGAGACACCGAGGGATCATCTGATCAGAAGTATCAGACCCCCCTTCCAAGCTTACGGGCACGCAGTGTGATCGGGCCCTTGCAGAGCGAAAAGTTCTCCACGATGGAGACACCACAAGACAAGGGGAGCGCCACTGCCTGAAGACGCCGACATGGCGCAGCTTCTCTTACAAGTGATGGGAGAATTGCAAGCCCTGCGTGCAGAGAGAGACGGTCCGCGACGAGGGCCGATCTCACATTCGACACATCCAAAAGGCCCTCCCAGGCAGGACGACAATAACTCCCGCTCTTATTATGACGATACGTTCAGAGGCTCATCAGATGGCCGGGTCATCTGATCAACCACCAACAAAGAAGATGGCATCCTCTCCGAACCCAAAAAGTTTTGACGGCTCGAGGAAGAAGCTCCGTCCCTGGCAGCTGGAATTTTCAAGCCAGCTACGCGTGAACGGACTAGTAGTTGGGTCTCCCTCTGACCGGCTCGCATACGTGTTCTCTCGGCTCGACCAGATACCCCAAGCCATGGCCGCGGCTTTCTATGAGAACGGCGGGAACTGCGGCCAGTATGATCCCACCGAGTTCTTTCGGTATCTTGCCTCGTGCTACGGAGATGCAAATGCCGAGTAGGGAGCCCTCACACGGCCCCAAAGGACCAAAAGAGATCTTCGCGTTCCTTCTACCCAAGTTTGAAAGGAGCTCGCTGAGAATGGGGGCCATCGTGGTCTGACTCTGTTCCGATCAACTTGGTGGCTTACGATCTCTCGTACTTCAATACCACTCCCTGGGCCAATGCGCCGCCCGGCACAGTCACCACGCTCTGCTCCACCAATTACTTCGCCAACGCCATTATCCTGCAGGATCGTGATCTGAAGCTGGTCGAATTGGCCACGCCAAGTTTCTCTCACCCAACACATCCAAGCCTCCCCGCAAGGTTCGCGGGATATCAAGGCCTTGAGCTTCAACTCCGTCGACTATATCTTGTACGGCGTTCGGGACAAGGTTCTTGTCACCCTCTCGACCAACGAAGAGGTCTTTCCCCTACGAGACATAAGCTTTAACTTCCCGCCTAAAACCGGCATCATCGATGGCTTGGGTCATTACTGGATTGATGACAATGGCGAGCATTGGGCATCCATCGATCTGAATTCCGCAAATCCTTCTTTTTCCGACTATTTGACCGCTCTGACCTTGAGAAGTTCACAGCCTCCCCTCCCCGAGCCGGACGCTCACAGCGAGCCCATCATCCTGGCCTGTTTTGCCTTTTTCTCTTCCCCTTCTTGGCAGACTTGGCCGTCACGGCCACCGAGGTAGTTGGCAATGGCGCCGCGTCTGGCATCTCAACGTCCTGCTCCTCCATACTGTCGTCGCCTATGCCCTCCATCATGCTATAGACGCCAAGGGGCTGAAATCGTGCCTTTAAGCCCTTGGGCTGCGCGCGAGCGCAACTCTTTTCTGCCACCTTGGCCGAAACGTCTTGAGTACCCAGCTGTGTGATGCGCTTGATTTGCACGACTTTGTCAACCTGTCCTGGTGCTGTCCATTGCTTAGCTGAAGCTCGAGGCAACAAGTCGGTGATTCGCGGTTCAAGCTCACCTGAACAGTACTGTGTTCCGTCTACAGACGGAATGAGTATCTGTATTGAACTCTTGGGTATACCATAGTGTCAAAAGAAATTCCATAGTCTTCTCCGGCGTGGGAAAAGACTTGTTCTCCTTGCTGTTCTCGGTCTATGGGGATCTCCATGGTCTGCACCACGGAGATGGGCAGGTTAGACGGCACGGTGAAATACCAAAGCTGCTTGCCCTCCAGGTTTGCCTGGCTGCAGATGCGGGCCACGTCTTCTCCGTTGGCGCTATTGCTCTTGCGCAGCACGAAACCTGAGGCCAGGTTGGGAAGAGCCAGTTGCTGGCCTCCGTTCTGGCGATCCTCCATGTGTATTGACTCATCAGTAGCTTCATGAATTGCTGCCTTGGGGCTGGTCGAAGATGATTGGAAGGTGGAGAGCCCCGGTTGTATTGCTGTGGGCTTTTCGACGTCGTCGCCTTTTGCGCTGCTCTTGTTGCTGATACTCGCTGATGCGCCGTTGACAGTCAACTTCGGCTTGGTTTTTGTTGGCTCATCGCGTTCAGATTCGTTGTCACTTTCGCTTGTACTGGATTCCGACGTGGAATCCGACCTTGATTGCTCCAAAGCACCGGATTCTGGTCCATCGTCTTCGTCGTCGCTTTCCTTGTCCGAATCAGATTTCGAGTCCGAGTCCGAGTCAGATTCTGAACCTGAGCTCGCCGAAATGTCTTTATGTATATTGTCATGATTGTTGCTCTCCTTCGTCTGAGAGCCATTGCTGGTGATGTTGTCCGTGCTTGATTTGATCTTGACGGCTTGGGATGACGCGGCTTTATGGGTAGCCGCTCGCATTTCTGCATCGCTATCGGAGATCTCATCCTTAGAGCGAATATTTTCTGTGGCGGGAGCTGCTCTGGGTCTATTGGTGGTGCCTACGAGTTTCCTCATAAACTCCTCATCCCCCCCGTCGCTGCTGTCGTCCTCGCTCGAATTCTCATCGCTACTGTCGCTCTCTCCAAAAAAGCTCGCTTCGATCGCGATTCCTTCTTGCTTTGCGCTGGGAGAGACATGATTGGCGCCGGATCTTCGGTTGTACTGTGTCTCGGCGGTCAGGCCTCTTTTGGTATCTTCGATATGCTTACTCAGTGAATGCACGTGAAACGGTTCCTTAGGCACCATGATTGTCGCCTCGCGAGCCTCGACTATGTGAGAGGAGCGGAGAATGATGTGCGCCTCAGTTAGCTCACGGCTGGAAAAGTAATATGGGGCAAATCGAGTCGGCCGTGAAAAGAGTAATAACGTGAAAATTCGGCCATGATGGGACGCGGCGAAGGCAAAAGCCCTGGCCCCACGCAACGCGCCCGCGTAAAAAGAATTTAGCTTATCGGTAATACCTTAACGCATATCTTAAGATAGTCTACCTTATCTTGGAGGTCCATGAATTTCTGCGGCGCATGAACTGTGCACCTGTCGTGTCATTGTTCGAGTGCACCCAAACCACCAAAATGAAGCCGAATCTCGCCCACACAGTTTCTTGACCCTCATATCGTGCCTATTTAGACGATGGCGCCGCTGCCTAGCAAGAGGCGGAAAGTGGAAGGCCCCGGCACGCCCCAGAGTGAGCCAGCCCGCTGATCCCGTTGTCTTCACTGAAACTCCGCTCATGGACTAACTCGATTCTCCAGCGGCAGTGAGTGCCGTGACCGCGCTCGTCGCCCGACGTAAGCAGGCTACGGCTGTAGCGTCAAATTTTCCGGCAGTGCTTTCTACGAACCCCTTCAGCGCTTTGCAGAAGCCCCAGAAGAAGCCTGAGCCAAACACCCCACGAGGCCACAAGACCCGCGATCACGCATCAGCGTTTGTCACATTACCCGTTTTTCTTTTTTCCTTCATCTTTTACTGAAGTTTCATGACCCTGACGTACCTGGGACAGCATCGAGTCAGAGGTAATCGCATATTCATCGTTTTCGCTGTCGGATCAATACCACCGCGCCGGTGAGAACGGCGTGATTGAACTTCGTCTCAAGGCAAATGAAGTGAGAATACATCTTCTCTTCCGATGGTCATGAGTGGCTCACTCGTCCAGTGTTTTCTTGTTGTCGGAAGTTTTGGCCTTCGCATCTTGACAGGCGAGTTGACAATAGCCGGAGCTGTACTGAGGCCTTCAAAAGATGTACATTGGGTTCATGCGCCACACTGCCACTCAGTTCCCGTGCTGAGGACAACAGTCAGTGCGAGCCTTGAGCTCCATAACTATACTGAGGCGGAAAATCTGAGAAAGCTGGGAAAGCTGTCACCGTTGTTTCAAAAATTATGGAATGATACCAGGTCTGAGTCGGTGGAAGACCGACCGCAAAGACAGAAAACCTACCAATTCGTTTGTGACCTTGAATCGTCCGTCTTTGGTGTTCATTCATGACTAACATGAAACAGATTGGCTGCTCGGATGATGTCCCAAAGGAGGTCGTCATACAAGAGCTTATATCTCTCCCGGAATGGAACAGGACATTGGCATCACTAGTCGAGTCGGCACGTGGACGTGAGCCCCTGTCCGTCGTTGTCTGTGGACCTAAATCGGCCGGAAAGTCTACCCTGTCTAAGCTCCTAACGAATCGATTGCTGACGGCCATTGAACCTGGGCCAACCGGGCCTGGACAAATGGCCGTGACAGGCGTGGTGGTCCTCGACCTGGACCCTGGACAGCCCGAGTATGCTCCTCCGGGCACGGTCGCTGGTTCATATATTGCGGCCCAACTTGGGCGTGCCTTTTACACATCCTAGCCTCGATGATGAGGTTTACAAGGTCGTGAGATGTCATTCCTTGGCTTCGGTCAATGCGGCCTCGACTTCAGAGCTTCATCTTGAGTGTGCTTTGGACCTATACAGCTTTTATCGTGATCGGCTGCCAAGATGCCCAATCATCGTCAACACCCCTGGATGGATCCTCAGTCTAGGCTTGGAATTTCTTGTGCAAATGATTACGAAGGTACAACCGGCCCATGTCGTCTACATGTCTGAGGACGGACCTGCAGAGTCGGTTGAGGCATTACGTGACGCCACCAAAAACAAATTTTCTCTACTGCCGTCGCAGCCGTCTGAATACAAATTGGGAACGGCCGCGCAACTCAGGCAAATGCAAGCCATGTCTTACTTTCACTTGTGGCAACAGAGTGGCTCCGATGGGGCGATAAGACTGAGCTGGATGCCGTATGCATTGTCTCGTATGCGTCCGTTCGTCGTTCCCTATTCAGGACGCCATCGGGGCTTTCTCGGCATTCTACGGTACGAAAA
This sequence comes from Nilaparvata lugens yeast-like symbiont, assembly GCA_000758425.1. NCBI lineage: Eukaryota > Fungi > Ascomycota > Nilaparvata lugens yeast-like symbiont. The sequence continues at coordinate 228,252 of KN173723.1, read as the reverse complement.
CCAGTTACCGACGGACCTCATAGCCGATGCGATCAACGGCATGGTGCTTGCTATTGTTGAGATCGAGCAGTCCAAGGCATTCCGTGGCCTTTTGAAGGAGAATGTATCTAGCCCACTGGAGGAGACTGACAGCATGATCTCAGATGGACTACTTTTCTGGTCGCCTGAAGGCATACCGGTCGTTCCAAACCCGAATGACCTGACTCTTGACCCACGGTACTCACGCACAATCGGCTTGGCATTGATCCGGGGTGTCGACACGACGAATGAGTCACTGCAGGTACTAACCCCTACACCTCTGGTGAAGATGGATGAGGCAAAAGGTCGGGGAAGTAGTATTGTTCTGGTCCATGGAAAGTTCGACACGCCCGACTGGTCATATACGGAGCACTTATACGAACCAGGCTGCCCCGGTGATGACCGGGAGCGTGTGCCTGAAATAACAGACGAGGATACTAGCGACGAAGACTCGATGACTGGACCTGATGTATCGTGCCAAACATATGATACGACAGTGCCGTGGGTAGAAGTTCTCAAAGGCGGTGAAAAACGACCGGTCGGATCGAGAATATGGAGGGTGCGGAGAGATCTGGGCCGTAATTCCGGGAATACGGGTGGTTGAACTTGGCCCCGCCATCCATCAGCAGTGCCAAAGTTGCCGTACTGACAGGCCCAGAGTTAGTTGATCCTATACACATGAGGTTGATGAGCAAGTATGAGGAGGCACCGACCTGGTGGTACCTGGGGCTCTTTGCCATCGTCAGCTCCCCTTTTCCCCTCCTTGCTTATCCTTGTGATAAATGACACACTGATTGTGGTGCTGCCTCCTTCAGATGCTCGCCCTCGGCCTCTACACCGTGTTGGTCTACCCGACCCAGGCGTCCCGGTGGGCATTTCTGCTAGCTGTGGCCATCTCATACGGCTTCGCCCTGCCCATCGGCATTATCGAGGCCTTGACGAATAACCAGATCGGCTTAAATGTCCTCACCGAGTTTATATACAGATATATTCAGCCGGGCAGGCCACTGGCTCTAATGATGTGAGTCCGCCTCGCGTAGCATGGCCGCCGACATCTTGATGTCGGAGCCGTTCTAACGGCTAAGGTGCGCAGATTCAAGAACGTTGGATACATCACCATGTTGGCCCCTTTCTGTCTTCACCACCTTGCGGGGGGAACATATATCGCTCCAGCCACATCGCTGACCATGCGCAGCCCTCCTTTTTTCACTTTTTTCCCTCAGGTCGCAAGCGCTTCGCTTCGTCTCGGACCTCAAGTTCGGCCACTACATGAAAATACCCCCGCGCACCATGTTCTGTGCTCAGGTCATCGCCGCCACGCTGTCGTGCTTCGTCCAGATCGCCGTCCTCAACCTCGCCCTCAGCAGCATCAAAAATATCTGCGACAGCCAACAGCGCGATCGCTTCACCTGTCCCGGCGACCGCGTCTTTTTCTCGGGTAAGTTCTCGCACATATTTTACCTGAATTCCCTTTCGGGCTTCCTATTCCACTTCCTATCGTGAGCGCTTGCGAAAGCTCATCGTCTTCATCGGCTAGTCTCTGTCATCTGGGGCCTTATTGGTCCGGACCGCATGTTCTCTACCGGCCGCATCTACTCGGGCCTTTTTCTCTTCTTTATCCTGGGAGCTGTGATTCCCGTCGCCATTTACTTTGGCGCGCGTCGCCATCCCCGGTCGCCGCTCAAACACATGATGGCACCGCTCGTCTTCGGCGGCGCCGGTGCCATCCCGCCCGCCACCCCGCTGAACTTCTTTGCCTGGGGCTTTGTCGGGTTCGTCTTCCAGTACTGGATCAGAAACCGCCACTTTGCCCGGTGGACCGTCTCAACTTCCTTGCCTTGTGTGCCCTCGATCTCGGTCTTGCCCTCGGTACTCTTTTCATCTTCTTCGCCTTCACCATGCAAGGCATCCAGCCTCCGCGCTGGTGGGGGAACGATGTCGTCTCCGCCACCATGAATGTCCAAGGATCTGCCGTGGAGGTGCGGCTGTCAGAGGGTCAGACGTTTGGGCCCCCATCATGGCAGGGCTATATCGTCATGTTACGAGTAGGTGATGGACATGCACAAGGCTTTGCGAAGCCAAGACATGTGGAAGAATATAACTTGTCAAGGTATATTGTTGGACAGAAAATGCATCCAGATCCATTCCCGACTGCCAGTCTATAGTCGAAACTTACAGCGAATTTCAAGTAAGAGCCGAGGTGATGCAGCTTCATAGGGCCAGCCGCCCGGGTTCATTCTCCAGCGTTAGCTTACAACGCTCCAGAAAGATCTCTGCCCTTTTTGCCTCGTCTTTTGACACCGCCAAAGTGAAGATGTTGGCGCCGTTCGATAGACCTGGCAAGCTAGGGACGGCAGAAGACAGTTTGCGCGCGGGTTTGCGTGCTGAAGCGGTGACCAGGTCGATGATGTCGAGTGGCCGGATGGGCCAGTGCGGTGGTGCGGCGCCGGCAATAGACACAGGTGGAACGGCCGACACCCTGAGCATTTAGGCGCACGCGAGCCACGGACAGTGAAACTCAAATTTGAGAGACCGAGTACCTTGTCAAAAAGCTCGTCGGAAGTTGGCGCACGGGGCGTGGTGAGGGGGAGATTCTTGTTGGCGACGTCGGCAGCACGGCTGATGAAGACTGACAGCGGCACAAAGACGCCGAGCGTATCCTGCATCTTCTTATGTACCTCGACCACTTTTTCCAGTGATACGGGTACGTTGATCTTCAGAGGCTGCGGCACCGGCACCGGCGCAGGTGCGGCTGCAGGCTGGGCCGACACGGCGCGCTTGGTGGGCGCGGGAGCGGGCTTAATGTTGCTCAGGTCGAGGTGCGACAGCTTCTCCAGCCGGGAGGAGACGGTGGCGGGGGCATCGGCCTGTATTTGGAGACGGTGGCGGGGGCATCGGCCTGTATAGATCCGAGGGAGGCAAGCACGTCTCCCTTGAGAAGGCGTCCGCTGGGTCCGGTCAGCGTGATGCGGCGAAGGTCGTCCTCGACAAGATGGTTTGCCTGATCAGGTGCTCAACAGCCGGCATCAGAAGATGCTTGAGACCGTGCGTGTTGCCGTCGCCGCCGCGCTGCGGGCGATTCATCGACTGGGGCTCGGCATTGCGCTCCTGAGCTAAAGGCGCAGCGGCTGATGCGTCTGTTTGGCTGGCCGGCGGTTGTTCGGTCGCGGGTATTTCGAGAACCGAGATGTCATCGCTGGGGTCGGCAAAGACGGCGATGCGCGAGCCGACCTGGATGGCCTTAGAGCCGGCCTCGGCCATGATTTTCATCATATGCCGTCGTCCTGAGCCTCGACATCCATGGTGGTCTTGTCGGTCTCAATCTCGAGTAACACATCGCCGGCGCTGAATGACTCGCCATCCTTGACTTTCCAGCTGGCCATGCTATCCTACGTCATCGTCGGCCACAGCGCGGGTATGGTGAAGTTCTGCGCAGCGAGGCATCGAGCCGACATGCTGAGGCCTGCGACCATCCCAAAAACCCTCAACACTCCCCCCTCCCATGGTACGTCAGTATCTCGTGCTTCTCAAAATTGGTTCCCTCTACAGCCAGTACTGCTCCTCTGTTCCATCGTAAATCATCAAATTGAGTCAAGACCAACCAAAATGGTGCAGACTAGAGCTCAAGCGCGAGGAAACCGACGTACTGGTATCCCGACCGACGAGAGATATGACCTTCCAGCCTACCAGCCGACCAATCAGAGCGCCCGATCTGCTGACGAAGCCGCTGACCTCACGCAGCGACCTTCTGCCTCTGCTGCCTCTGTCTCCAGCCCTGAAGATGAAGAGGTTCATTCGACGAGTAAGGAGACAACGGCTGCAACGGCTGCCAAAGCTGGCCCAATTGAGCATACATTAGCGATAAGAGGCATTGCTCTAGAACTTTGGAATCAGGGCCTTCCGACCAATCAGATCATCGAGCGGACTGGGATCAAGAAAAGCACATTCTTTGACCTTTTTAAAAAGGCCAAAATGCGTGGCTTTGAGCGTGGCATGCCTGTATTGCAGGATTATGTGACCAATAAGCCACGCTGCGGCAAGCCCAAACTGGTCAATGAAGCCGTTGGAAAGAAAGTTATTTCAACCTTAACTCGAAATAGCACCACGAGGCAATATAGCCTATCACAGCTAGCTGAGGAAGTTCAGAAGGTCTATGGAATACAGCTCAGTCATATGACCCTATGGCGTTGGCTCAAAAAGACAGGCTACTCGAGTGTCAAGCACACAACAAAGCCAGGGCTGAATAAGCTCCAACGAATCAGAAGGCTCCAGTTCTCCTGGGAGCATAAAGACTGGACTTTAGAAGTGGAAGAAGGTTGTTTGGAGCGATGAGACCTCTGTTATCCTTGGCTCAATGCGGGGAAAACGGCGTGTGTGGCGCGCCTGCCCAGGGAAGGTATTCTCAGCATTGTGTGCGGCAATGTTGGAAAGGCAAGGAGTTTATGTTCTGGGCCTGCTTTGCATACCATCACAAAGGCCCTTGTTATATATGGGCCAATGAGACTGCGGCACAGACGAAGGCATATAATGCCGAAGTGACCTTGTGGAACGAAGAGAACGAGGCTCGGCTTCGAGAACAGTGGGAGACAAACAATAGCATGCGGCGCTTGTGGAATGGCTGCCTAACAACATCCAATGGGTGCTTTATTTGCGTGGCAACAATCTATATAGAGGGAAGTGCCCCACCCGAATTAACGAACCAGGAAAGAGAAGATCTTTATTCGGACATTGAAGCTATTCTGGGTCAATCAAAGCCTTGTTTTCCTGCCATCCCGGGCGTGGAAGAAGGCGTTGAAAAAAGCGCGGAAGATTGGGTGGAAGACTTAGAGGAAGATGTTGAAAAATCCATTTCCTAAATTAGGCAAAATTTACAGAATTGTACTATATTACTCGATTGAGATGGATACAGTGCTATGTAAGCCGAGTTACTTTTTCTGGTCCGGATAGTTAAGTTCCCAACCTTCGTACAGGCCTACGCTTAGCACATACGATGTTGAATTGAGTAACGTCGTGACCCATCTTTACGTGAGCCCCCCCTTCAGTCACCAAATCGCGTCGCGTATCGTAGCCACAACATTACCTTCAATCCACAGTTACTCCACCAATTCAAGCCCAATTTGGCTCAAATATTCGAGATGCATCGGTCAAGACTCCAGCGTGAGAATGATATCGCGAATGCTATTGCTTCTGTACAAAATGGTTCGAGTGGAATATTCCACGTACGACACTAGTCCAACCCAACGACTTCAAGGGAGTCAAACGGCCCGTGCAGCGCAAGAATATGCCCAGAGACTATCTAATCGGCAAGAAGAGCTTAAGAAGTGGATCTTAGCGGAAGAACAAGCGGGCCGGCTGCCTACGAAGCGCGAGGTGGTCGCCTTCGCGCAATACATCGTCAGCCTTGGTAGCGATGACAGGCCATCGGGCGGCACTGGCGCGAGCGCTTCTTGAGCCGCAAGAAGGATATAAAATTGAAGATATCTCTAGGAATCTATGCCACGAGGACCTTGTCCTCAACGGAGGAGAACTTCCGGGCCTTCTACGGCCAGTTAGACCACATCATCAAGACCAAGTCAGTCGGTTCCTCGCGAATCTATAATATGGATGAGACAGGCGTCACAGAAGCCGAAAAAAAAAGCCGGGAAAGTCATAGGCTCAAGCCTAACGAAGCAGGCCACACGAACTATAGGCAGCCCCTGCGCTTGGGCTATTATTATAGAGTGTGTGAGCGCTGTAGGCCGACGAGTCTCACCGCTGGTGATCTTCACAGGCACGAACCTTCAGGGGCAGTGGTTTCCGGATAAACTCCCTGACTGGGCCTATGAATGCAGTGCCTCAGGCTGGTCAAACGCAGAGATAGCACTGAAGTAGCTCCTGACCGTCTTTATCCCGGAAACGGCGCTCCCAATGGAGTCGTTTTGGAGGATCTTAGTGATCGATGGCTCTAAGACTCATACGTCTGCAGCTTTTATGTATGCAGCCTTTAAGGCTAAGATTTACCTCCTTTTCCTTCCATCGCACTCTTACCACGCCACGCAGTCTCTTGACGTCGGCGTCTTTGGCCCCCTGAAGGAATACTATCACCAACAGCTTGCAGGCTTCGTGGACTTCGGTCACACGGCACCATCGCAGAAGCGGCGCTTCCTCCAGGCATACGAAGTAGCCTCGAATCAAGCAATCACATCAGTCAAAATCAAGGCCGGATTTTGAGCTGCGGGCATTTTCCCTACTAATGTGGACAGGCCACTGGCAGCAGTGGTAAGGCCTGCCACCCAGCCGGCTACACAAGACATCCCAGCAACACCAAAAAAGCCCGGATTAGGAAAAAATCGGTATTGGAGAAAGCCTCGTGACGGGAAGGAATTCAGGTAGCAAGCGGCAGGCATAGCGCTCCGCTTGTTCGGCGTCAATCGCGATTTCCGTACGATGGCTAAGAAGGCCAGCTACGCAGTCGACCAGAAGAACGATGAAGTGGCCACTTTGCGTGCTGAAAATAGCTAACTAAAGGCCGAATTGAGAGCTCAGCGCCGCACGTTCAAGAAGAGGGTAAAAATTGACCCTAACGAGACCTTTGCTTCAATTGAAAGCATCTCTGCTGCGAAAGGTGGCTTCCGAGCAGGCTGCTGAGCGCGCACAGCAGCGGGCAAACGAATTCCTCGTCCAAGAAAAAATTGAGTCACATTGTCTTACGTAGCGGACTATCAGGACTATTCTAGTACTGATTTCATTGTGGTAGCTATTTTATTGGATTTACTATAGTCAATTGAAGTTGCTCGCGATCTCGTGTTTTTACGTGACTGAAGGGGGGCTGACGTAAAGATGGGTCACGACGTTATGCCTTACGCCCAGGTTTCCTCCTCTCCACCCTGGCCGGCTAGGAAACCCAGCGATTCACTCCGTCGGAAAATTGTTCAGATCCGGCCACCACGCGCCCGGACCTCTTGCCCCTGCAAGAGAACCTGCCTGCGGACACGTCCGCAGGCACACAATAGTTAGGATGATCACAATCATTTTCCATTCAATAACTTACAAACCAAGTAAGCTTTTTTGCCGCTTAAAAACGCTTACTTGGTCTGCCGTGACCCCACACCCGACATCAACGGGTAACTATCTGTTGCTCTTGCCCTTCAACCACCCTTGGGGCCAATGAGAAATCATTATTAGTCTCCTCCTCGTACCGCCAGACCACCCTGCAAGAGGGGGTCCGTGACAGCCCCGAGATCTATGTACCATCGGCCTCGCGGCATTTGGTCTAAGATCAGTTGGTATGGTCATGTAGTCTTGAGTTCACATACGACGGCTTTGGCTCCGTCTCGCTTGCCATCTGTCGCTCGTCTCCGCAGTGACGGTTGATCCGAGGGGAACCTAGTTTGCTTCATTGGCCAGGTGCAACGAGTCACAACCATCTACACGTGACCTCCGTCTGTGGTACGGTCATGGCAAACTCGACGCCCAGTCAAGCTCTCTTTTCCTTCAATCACTCGCTGCCTTAGCAACAGCGAAAATACATACGGCTCCAACCAGCTCTCGTGTGGGTCGGTAGAAGTTTCATGTATCCCAGCAGCATCGGAGTCCATTTCCGTCCAGTACCAACACACCTCCCTCCTTGGGCCGAGTGGAAATATTCGTCGGCAGAAACGCATCTGGGTCGAGAACATGGTAGAGGCAAACAACGAGGCGGTGCTTCAGCGCTGGTACAGCTCCATCTTGTCGCTGCGCGTCGACATTGTCGGAGACTTTGCCGGAAAGGAGCTCTTTGCCATTCACGACGACTCGTTGCGTCATTGCACTGCCCAGGCGGGCGTCGACTTCACCATTAGGCATATTTACGATGATATTCGGATGTAGCCTATCCTGACAGTCTAAATCTAGATGGATTTCAGCTGCTTCATGCTATAAACGCAGTCGAGACTGTCCTTTTCAAGCTCAGACAGCGAGGCTGTCAGTTTCATATCCTCTGGTTCCACCAGCATGAGCAGCTCTGTATACCCGAAGATGCGACCGGCGAGGCCGCATCAAATTGTCACCGTCTGGTGCGAGCAGTTTTGATAAGGCATCTACCGGAGCATACCCAGAAATCTGTCGAGCCGGCCAGCAGCATCTTGAACTACGAGTTTCAGGATGTCCACTGCCCTGAATTCCGAAAACATCTTACCGAGAATGCTATCCACTTCTTTCTCTGCTCCGACGGCTTTGAAACCCATGGGCGTTTATCCAATAGCGGTATTCAATTTCTCGACTTCATTCATCACATCTCATCTAGCGGCTATAGCGTCGCTCTCATGAATAGTCTTGAATTTGCTAGCTCCAAGGTTAACCAAGTCCCCCTTGATAACACCGTTCAAATATAACACGCGACAAACAGGTCGTCGATTTTTTCACCCACTCACAGTGATCCTGCACTAAAAATCAAAATTCCCCAGCCTGAGTCCTTACCCCGGATCTCCGACTTGCAATGCGGTCTCGATTATTTGCCCGCTGACTGGGCGCCTTGGCATGGCGAGAAGTCCCCGTCTACGAAAGACCTTATTTCTTTCCTTGGTATCGCCAATACTCTCCTGAGGAATCGTAATGACGGTGTAAAGGCCTGTGCCGCTGCTTACATCTTCCATCTTTGTGCTTTGAGGCATTGCCATCTTTCGCAGAGGTCTTGTGCCTTTGTTGCCCTAGATGCACCTCAAAGAGTCCCTCGACCACTTCATGGTATGCTTTGCCGATATCTGTGTCCGCCTTGTTGAGAGCGTACCCGTCTTGGATAGGTGGTATGCCTTCGATCTTATAGATGGCCGGATTCTGCGTCAAATGTTGAAAAAACCACCATCCATGGCGTTCTCTCCGAATATGGCCGGCGAGATCAACTGCTTTGCAAAGGAAATATATGATTTGACTGATGTCAATCTGGTAGAATTTATCCCGACTTGTTCAGGGCAAGTGGCCCCAAGCCCCAGACAACGGCTCACAGTCAGAGATTAGGCCAGTACTTTCTATTTTGCCATTCAGCCATCCTTTTCTGGATAAGTATTTGGAACCTGTTCGGCTCGTCATCGACGACGCGGCAGAGCCCGAAGCAGTTTCCAGGGTATTCCAAGACCTATCTCATTGGCACAACGCCAAGTTGCCCCTTGATCCTAAGCATGTTCCGCGACCTCAAGGGTTTTTTGCTCGCAAGAGAAATCAGCGACTGATGGCCGAAACCGTTGCGTGCTCGGAAAGTCTGACGTATGCTTCCGGCAAAACTATCAACCCGGAGATCATTGTGAGAGCCTCCGCTGGGGAGTGTTCCCGCCAAGTTGGACGTGCAGTCAGGTACCAAGGACACGGAAAGTAGCCGATCGGTAGCTCACCAGCCTCGATCCAAGAACCAGAAACATGCATGCAAAGGCGGTCGAGAAAGCGCTCGACAAGAGGCCCAGAGAGTACAAAGGGTAAAGCTTGAGGACAAGGCCGGTGCCGTCATGGCCTTTTGGGACGAGCATTGTCAAGAGCTTCAAGCCGAAAGAAGTCCGGCTCTGCGCTTGGCCAGAGCTACCAGGTATCTCGACAATTTGTCCAACCAAGACGCGGCCATAGTTGGTGCCGAGGTGTCACTTTATATCTACGACGTACTGGCATCGATGATCGTTTTTCATGGGAAAAGTAAGAGCGCTGGAGCATCCGACGAGCTAAGGACGCACGCAGCGACGGAATCAGGGTTGCTTTCCATGCTGTGGTTGAGAATACTGCAAACGAGCAAGATGCCACTCTCTACAGACAGCCTCTCCCGACTCGACAAGTTCTCAAAGGCCCTGGGGATCCAGCTTCCGGCCTCTATACCTTCAGTCCCCGGGCGAAAGCTGCCATTCCGCAGTGTAGCACCGGTTGTCGAGCTCAAGCTTCCAGGGGGGGATAGTCTATATTTCTAGTTGAAGCACTGTGGCCCCTACCTCGAGGGGAGTTTCGACCCTTTTCCGGACGCCCGAGTGCCTTACTTTTTGCCGGACGCTTGGCAGCGAAAGGTCTTGGACGCCATCGACAGCAAAAAGAGCGTGTTTGTAGTGGCGCCAACGTCAGCTGGCAAGACGTTCATCTCTTTTTACGCCATGAAGAAGATTTTACGATCGAGCGACGATGACGTTTTGGTGTACGTTGCGCCAACGAAGGCGCTCGTCAATCAGATTGCCGCCGAGATCCAAGCTCGCTTCTCCAAGACGTACACGCGTGACGGACGGTCGGTGTGGGTAATCCATACGCGAGATCACCGAATTAACAATCCTACAGGCTGTCAGGTCCTCGTCACCGTGCCACACATTCTTCAGATCATGCTGCTGTCGCCTTCGAATGCGAGCAAGGTGACGTCATGGTCGCGGCGTGTCAAAAAAATCATATTCGATGAAGTGCATTTTATCGGCCAGGCGGACGATGGCGTGGTATGGGAGCAACTGCTGCTGATGGCCCCGTGCCCTAGAATTGAATTGTCAGCAAAAGTCGGCAACCCGTTGGACTTTAAGGATTGGCTTGAGGCCTCGGAAAAGGTCAAGGGAATTCCGCTCGAGATGATTGTTCACCCTTATCGGTACTCAGACCTTCGTAAGTTCCTATACAAGCTTCCCGAGACGAAATTCACGTTTCGTGGGCTCGCGTCCAGAGAGGGCCCGCGTATTCCAGGGCTTGATGAAGTGGAGGGCGGTGCACCGTCGTTCCCTTGAATTCATCCCGTCGTCAGCCTGGTCAATCGGTTAGTTCTGTATCCTCTACGTTCTACTGCTCAGGTCGGCACATGCTCACAGTGGCTTGACAGCAACCGGGGGACTCTTGACGACATTCATTTAGAATCAAGAGACTGCCTTTCGCTATGGAAGTGCATGTCCAAGCATCAGACCGAGGACTACCCCGTCGATGGTTCCCTACATCCGCACAAATTCTTCCAAGCCATCGCACACAAGGCCGACGTGGTGCAATGGGAAGCAGAGCTGAAGAAAGTCGTAGGTGCTTGGATGCGAGATGTGGAATCCCCATTCGCGGCTGTGCGAAGCGAGCTCGGAGCGTCTCTGCTCACAGCGAAGCCGACCCCAGCCCCGGTAGCACCAGCTGGCGATGGCACCGGCTTCGGCATCGAGTTCGAAGTCAGCAAAAAGAGTCTTTGCTCACAAGCGCTCCCGCTTTTAACGGAACTGCACAAATGCGGCGCATTGCCGGCCATCTTGTTCCACTTCGACCGCGATTACTGCGAGCAGACGCTTTTTGCTGTTGTGGATGAACTGACACAGGCCGAAACGGCGTGGAAAGAGTCGAGTCCCGAATGTAGGAGGGAAAGTCGCCGAGTACGAGAAGTGGAGCAAAGCCAACTCGCAAACTAATCAGAACAAGAAAGACAAGACGCCCAAAAGCCGGCCAATGGCGGAATCGGGCCTGTCCAAGATGGACCTTTTGCAGGAGGCGGCGAGCAAGGAAAGTGGCAAATGGGATAGTTTCGATCCAGAAGCGCATCTCGACATGTTCTCCTTTGCCAACGGCACGAAGCTTTTGGGCTCGGAGCTGGCGGACCTGGTCCATAGACTGAGGGACGTGCATCTGGATCCTAGAATCATCAACGGCCTGCGCCGAGGCATCGCCGTGCATCACGCCGGTATGAACCGGGGGTATCGACAAATGTGCGCAGTCCCTCCCCGTCTCTCTGCTTGTGGTGAGGCGTGTGGTGTGACGAGGATTCTGACTATGGCATAACCTACAGCGTCGAAATGCTTTTCCGCAAGGGCTTCCTGACTGCCGTTGTGGCCACGGGAACCCTGGCGCTGGACCTGAACATGCCGTGCAAGACAATCGTCTTCTTCGGCGACTCGGTCTTCTTGACGGCGCTCAACTATCTCCAGGCAGCGGGACGAGCGGGACGCCGAGGCTTCGACCTCGGCAACGTCGTATTCGCCGGGATGCCTATGGAGCGCGTGCTGGAAGTCATGTCGTCACGACTACCCGACCTGAGCGGCCACTTTCCACTGTCGACGACGCTGGTTCTGCGCTTGCTGAGCCTGCTACACCACACGGACAACTCGACGTACGCGGCGAGAGTCGTGGGCGCCCTACTGTCACAAACGCGCGTCTACCTGGGCGGGCCATCAGACCAGATGACGATACAGCATCACCTGCGCTTTTCCATCGAGTATCTGCGCAGGCAGCATCTCTTGTCTCGCGAAGGCACGCCAGTCAACTTGTCGGGGCTCGTTGGACACTTGTACTTTGTGGAGAATTCCGCGTTTGCCCTGCACTCGCTCTTGAAAGGGAGTTACTTCCACGACATGTGCGAGGCCATGGACGACGATGCGCAAGGTGTGCTGCTCGACCTAGTGCTCGTGCTGTCACACCCCTTCTGTCGGATCCCCATGCGCAACGGCGGCGCGGAATCGATGGCCGAGACGATCTCCAAGTCTCCATCGGTGATCCTGCTACTGCGGTTGCCGGAGTGGGCCGAGGAGCTTCTCGTGGAGCACAACCGCGAGGCGCTGGACACCTTTCGAAAGTACGTGAACAGCTTTGTGGATCAGCACCTGAGCGACAAGCCGGATACGCATCTGCCATTGTCTGGCTTCGGCGTGGGCCCGGGGCCGGAAGAGGCGGAGGCGGAGGCGGAGTGGCCGGCGCCGGTAGAGCATTTGCCGGCCACGAAGCTCTGCTCGCCGTTCGCGGCGCTGTCGGGCTTTACGGACGACTTCAGTTCGGTCCACGCGCTGTGCACGACTGTGCGCAGCGGCGTATTCCTCGAGGAGTCGGCGGTGCCGCACCTGCGCATCTCGCCGCGCGACACGGCGCGGCGTGCCGTGGAACGCGTACATCTACGACTTCTTCAAGCACGGTGACCTGACGGCGCTAGTACGCGACAACGGCATCAAGCGTGGCGACGTGTGGTACCACCTCAAGGATGTTTCGCTCGTCCTCGCCACCATCGTGACCAGCTTGACCAATTTCTTGGCGGGCGCCGAGTCCGGGCTCGCCGACGACGATGACTGCGCTATACTGAACCTGCAAGACGTGGGAGACAGACTCGTGGAAGACCGCGACGCGGCGGTGGGAGCGCCTGGCCTGGAGGCCGACAGCACAGAAGAGAGGTCAGCGACAGCAGCACCGGCGGCGGCTGCCGCGACGTTGGCCAAGAAGGCGGGCAAGCAGACGGCGAAAGCGAAGGCCCTCGTCAGCTCATGGGAAGATGCGCTCAGCGATGAGTCGACTCGGCAGATAAAGAAGGGGAGGGGGACGAGACGTCGGGCGTCGCATCGACGACGACGACGACGAAGCCGAGCGGCCCGGGCACGACGGATGGCGGTGGGTGGTCAGGCCCATCGTCGACCCTTGGGTCAACGGCGCCTCGTGCGGATCCAGAGCGGCGGTCCGAGGGAGGGGCAAGCCTGGTGCAGGTGCTGGCAGCGTTCCGGTGGCTGCAAGAGGAGTTTGACGAGAAGTTCCGCAAGGTGTGGGCCTGAGCGGGCTGCTGCTGCTGCTACCTGACGGCCAATGCTTCACACATCTACGATAAGTGGATGGGAGAGAAGAGGGTCGAGCAGAGTCGGCGAGAGTAGACGCCCGATGGGAGACGATGGCCGCTCCATAACTCTGCGGCCTGTAGAGGTGGGGGGGAGGGGGCCGCGTGTGCGTACATGTGTAGATGAAAGAAGAATGGATGGATAAAGATTGGACCGGAACCTGGTTGATGCCTCTCTGCGTCCAGCCCCGAACAGCCTCAAAATATCGGCCGGGCTCGCCGGCCCGCGACCTGCCGTCGCCACTCGCAAAGCCAGTAGGTAGTCAACTCAGCCACGCCTTTCCTCCCTTGACCCCATGCGCACGCGTATCCCAATCCCAGATGGCGAAGAGGAAAAAGAGAAGCATGCACACATGCAACACCCGGAGACAAGACCAATCGTGTAAAAGAAATAATTACGAAAAGAGGATCCAGAGAGATGGACAGAGAGAGATGGACAGATGAATAGGAAGAGAGAGAGGGGAAAGAGGGAGGGAGAGAGAGAGTCGCTTGCCGTCCCGTCCCGTTTCGTACGTCCTCCCCTCGGCGCCTAGCCTGCGCGGGGCCGGCCTCTCTCGCTCGAGCCGGCTCAGCGGGCCCCGGACTCGGCGGCGGCCGACTCTTCCTCGTGCTGGACCTTGGCGGCGACGGCATCCCACCAGGGGCTGTGGGCGGCGCGGTCAACGGCGCCGACTTTGTCGAGCAGGTCGGACATGTGGCGGACGCGGTCGACAAACTCAGACAGGCCCAGGCTCGCCAGCTTCTCGCCGGCCGTGTTGGCCGCCCTGACCTTCTCGCCGGCCGAGCCCGGGGCCAGGCGCGCCAGGATGTTGCCGCGCAGGCGCGTCAGGAGCAGGTGCAGGACGGGCTCGCGCGGCTCGGCGCCGCCCCCCCGGGCCATGTCGCGGCCGGCAGTCAAGACCTTGGTGACGAGGGCGCGCAGGTGCGTCTTGGTGGCGGCGGGCATGCAGCGGCCGGCCTCGAGGGCGGCCATGGTGCCGTCGACGGTGGCGGCGAGCGGCGCGGGCGTCTGCTGGTGGGCCTTGAGCACGGCCATGATGCGCGCCGCCTCCGTCTTCCACTGCGTGCGCACGTCCCTCTTGAGCAGGTTCTTGCACTGCAGCAGCACGGCGCCGACGGTGATGATGCGCTGCACCGTCGTCGACACGTCGTTGATGCGCCCCAGGTCCAGCCGCAGCATCTCGGGCACCTGGGCGGGCGCAATCGGCGTCGGCTGCGTGAAGACGTCGACGAGCATCTGGGCGTAGAACCGGGCCGCCATCGGCTGCGACCGGACGTGGCCGATGCCCTCTGGGTCCCGCCGCTGCACCTCGGCCATGACCTTGCGCCGGGCCGACCTCCAGGCCACCTCGGCCGCCACCAGGCCCGCCGGGCCCCCGTCGGCGACGGCGGCCGCGAAGCGCTTGGCCTCGTACTGCGCCGCCAATTCCATCAGTTGCGGCGCGGCGATGCGGAGCATGTAGTTGATATAGTCGCAGAGTATGACGTCGATGAAGCGGTTGAGGGCCTCGAAGCGGTCCATGACGTCTCCGTCGCCGAACCGGCTCTGCACGAGCTCGTTGACCTCGTCGTCGCGGAAAGGGGCGCACAGTTTGAGCAGCAGGGAGCCCATGGCGGCGAAGAACTTTTCGTACGAGAAGCTGCCCACGTTGAACTGCCGAACGGCCAGGTCCGGGTCGAGGATCTCGCCGATGAGCTTGTACATGGAATTTCCCGGCTTGAGCGGCCGCTGCAGCTTCTCCCGCATGTTGCCGGCCATGAGGGTGAAGATGCGCGAGTTGAGGTCGGCGTCGCCGTTGGCCAAGGCCGCGCGCATCTGCGCGTAGAGGGGCCGCGCTAGGACGGCCTGCTCCTCGACATAGTCCTCCCACGGGATCTGGTACTCTTTGTTGATGGCGAGTTCGTGGACGACGACCTGGTTGTCGGGCAGCAGGCCGTTCAGGCCCGTCCTGGCCACGGCCGGTCGGGCCGCGTCGCCGTTCCGGCTCGCCGAAGCCAACGCCGATGCTGGCTCTGATGATGTTGCCGACGCCAACGCCAGCACTGCCGTCGTTGGCTGCTTCTCGGCCCCGGCCTCGTCCGACAACAGGACCAGGCTGCTCGCCGTCGCCGAGGCCTCGCCCGACGCATTCTCCGCCTCGCGCGGCTTAGTGTCTCCCGTCTGCTTCTTGCCGTGGCGCGTCCTTCTCGACTCGTTGACGGCCTTGAATATCATGTTTTTGCCCCTCTCCACCCCGGCCAGCGTCTTGATCCTCACGATGAGCATCAGCTGGCTGTCCTGGATGCTCTGCCGGTAGAGGACCGAGGCGGCGGCGTCGCCGGTCGTGTCCTCCTTGACCGTCTGCAGGATGGCGTCGAGCTCGACGAACTGCATGAGCATCACCTCGACCAGCGCGTTGGAGTCGCGCGACTTCCAGGCGATGAAGGCGTTGTAGAAGACGGCATAGGCCTCGGGCAGCGTCTTCTTGAGCATCGCAGGCATCGTGTACCGGTTCCAGGACGTGAGGCGCAGCAACATGTTCTCAAAGGTGATGAGGAGGTCCTTGGCCTTGCGGATCAGGTCCTGGAGTTGGGGGTTGGCCAGGTCGGCCGACGGCAGTCTGTGGGCGGCGAGCAGGTCGGCCCCGTGGTGGGCGGACGCGTCAGCGGCCTCGTCAGCATCCAGCTTGTTGCCGAGGACCTGGTTGGGATGTCCGAGGATGAGAAAGGCGCTCAAAAAGGTGCGGACGGCGGCCATCTCCTCGACCGAGCCAGAGTCCCCCTCTTCGAGACCACAGATCCTGAGAAGACGGGCGGTAATGGTGAGCACCTTTTGGCGCGCCAGCAGCTCGACAACGTCGTCGAACGAGGTGTCGCGGATACCATCGACGGACAAGCCGAGGGCATTGAATTGATGAATGAATTGGCCCCGGACGCGGCCGCGCCACCAGCCCTGGATGCGCGTTGCGGCGGCGTCGGCGTCCATGGCCGGCTTCTCGTTTTCCTTGAGTTGCGGCATGAGGTCGAAGGCGACGGGTTTGCGGGCGACGAGGCTCAGGCCACGGCTGCGCGCGGCGGGCGGCTTATTGCGAAGCTCCTCGCGGCGCCTCTCGGCTTCGACCAGGCGCTCTTCCATCTTGGCCCTCATCTGGATCATCTCCTGCTCACGCTTTTCTTTGGTCAGCTCTGCCACCTGCTTCGCCTTGCGAACTTCCTCGGCGCAGTTGGCGACGATCTCGGCCAGGTTACGCTCGCGAGCCTGCTGGGCGGCGAGAGCCCGTTCCTCCGACGACGGGTGTCCGCGCGGAGCGGCCTTTGCGACGGCGGCGCGCAGCCGGACCTTTTCGGCGTGGGCGGCCCTGTCGGCCAAGCGGGCTCGACGATGCTCGAGGAAGGAAGCCCGACGAAAGTGCTGGGCCACGTACTTGCTCTGGTTATCGTCGCGCGAGGTGGAGCACTGGATGGAGGAGCAGCGCGAGTGGGCGGAGGATATGGAGTTGCGACGCAACGAGGCGGCCGAGTCCTTGCGACGAGCCTGCGACGGGCGGTAGAAGCGCGCGGCGACGCGGGGCGGCGGCGTGTAGACGCGATCTTCCTGCTCTAGTGCATCCTTGTCGGTGAGCGGCATGGCGAGATCGACATCGAGGGCCATGATGTCGTCGGCGCCGAGGCTGTCGGGCTCTGGGAGGCTGCGCGAGGAGTCGGACAGGTCGGCGGGAGGGCGTTGCATTGTCACGGCCGCGGATCAGCGTCATGCGCGAGCCGGACTGGAGAAGGACAGGTCAAGAAGGCCGCGGCCGGCGGGCGACGCATGCACGTCCGGCAAGCCGTGGGGGAGGTCAGAGGGCGGCGACAGGCGATGGGAGCCCTGCGGCCGAGGTCGGACGTCGAGGAGGGGTGACGAGCAAGTAGAGCGCCGCTGGGCTCGGCGGCCGCGGCCGTCAAGAGGGAGAGAGACGGCGACAGCAAGCGACGAGGGCAAGAAGAGAAGAGGCGCGAAAGCCGACGAGAGAGGGGAAGCGGGGGAAGGGGAAGCACAGGGCGAAGGAGGCACTCCAAAGAAGAGGCAGGGACGATTGCAAACAAAGCGAAGGCGAAAAAAAAAACAAAAATTAAAAATAGAAATAGAAAATGGCAGCGGAGGACGGCGGCTTCCAACAGGAGGGGGGAAAACGAGAGACGAACGGGGTAAGGAACCGGGCGAGGCAGCGGGCATTCGTCGCAGACCCAAGCGCTGCTTGCGGCACGGCGACGAAGGACAAGGGCCCGAGAGAATCGCGCGGCGGCGGCCCGAAGGGAGAGTAGGAGGAAGAGGAGGAGGCCGAGGAGGAGGCCGAGGGCGAGATGCTTAAAGGGCAAAAGGCAAGCAAGGCGGCAAAAGAAGCGCAGAGACGCCGAGCAGCTGACGGGCGATGACGGGCCGGCGGCATGGGGCTCCTCCGATAGCGGGATACCTGAACGACAGGTGCCGTGCGTTGTCTCCGGGCGCTTTCGTCTCCGTCCGCCAGAGGGGGGAGGCGGCGCGCAAAGGCGGCGAAGCGAGCGGATGCGGACGCGGCCCACGTTTCGCGCCTCTGATTGCCAGTGACTTGTGTATTTATTGTTCTGTTCCTCCCGTCTTTATAGGCTGGGTAGAGCTCGGGCGTCTTTTTCCTTGCGCCAGCCTCTTCTTCTACTTCCCTCTCTCCGCGCAGCGGCACCTCCTTACGCCGCTCATCGCAGCCCCTTTCTCTCTGCACATCGGCATCTCACTCACGCTCCCGCACACGCCTCGTCCCCGCCCCCGGGAAAAGAAGAAAAGCTTCAAGCCGCCGGCTGCTTGCTAGGCTGACCGCTGCAGATCCCCGAGTTCCCGTAGAGTGATCATCATGCACTTTCCCGGGCACCGTATCCGGCCGGTATCTATGCCTGGCGAACAAGCCGCTCGATACAGTAGCTACCCGGTGTGCCGGTACCCCTCCTCTGTAGCCAGACGCCCCCCCGCCAGCGGTTCTCTTCCCGTCCTCTCCCTCCACCGGATCAGTCAGTTAGTGAGTGACCTGGTCAACGTCACATGTCGCTGTCACTCCCCTCTGCCTCACCGCATTTGCGGCGAAAGCGGCAGATACTGGCCGTCGTAGCTCTCATCTCGAGAGGTCATGGCCCCCTTTCTTCTTTCGCAGTTCGCATTCAGACGGGTAAAAGCACTCTTCTCTCGCTCAATTGTGCCATGCTCTCCCGTCTGTAATAGTCTTTCTCTACCGCACTATACCAGCAAACGTGCTCGAGCCAGACGGCCTCCATCAAAAAGTCCGAGTCCCGACAGCCAACGGTCCAAACCCCTCCACCGCCTCCTGTCTGCCTGTCTGCCGGTCTCTCTGTCTTGTCTTGTCCTCGTCAGCTTCATCGGGCACTCAGGAGCTGCTGAAGGCTGCCGCTCCGCATTCGGTCCCCCAGCGAGCTGGCCGTCCTATCGCGTATGCGATTGAGCCATTCCAGTATCGTCTCGTAGCACAAGACGTACTGGCGAAGACTCTGCACCATACTGAGTCTCTGCTCTCGAAAGTCCCGCACCGTTTTCTGGATAAGGTCTACGGCCTCATCTCCTACCCAGCTCATGTCGCATCCTCCCGGACCGGCCGCTTCGGCATACGCCGCCGATCGCCCGGCCACGGCGTCGAAGAAGCCCGAGTCCGGTCCGCCGACGGCTTGGCGGCTCCGCGGAGACACGGCCTCGTCCGTTGCCGTCATGGGGCTGTCCCCCCGCGGCTCGCCCGCGCGCATCGCCGCCATCTTGGCCCGCCGTTGCCACTTCAGCATGTCGATGACGCTGTCGACGGTGCAAAAGGTCCCCGTTCGCCCGCAGCCTGCCGAGCAGTGGACCAGCATCGGTCGCGCCTGACTGTCCACCTCGGGCTCGTCATACCACGCGAGGGGCATGCAGTCGACGGCCTTGGCCCGGCCGCCGGCCGCCGAGGCCGCCTCCTCCACCGGAGGCGCCGCCCTCTGCATCAGATTGGCGAGCTCGACCAGGGCGAGCAGGTGAGACGGCTGCGCCGGAGCGCCAAAGTCGGGCCAGAACGGAAAGCACAGTTGGGTGATTTCTCGCGCGGGGGCAAAGGGCTCGGCCGAGTGCGATAGGGCGAACTTGCGGATCATGACGTATGCCGCCTCGGTCTGTCCCTGGCAGCCGGCGCAGTTGGGCGTCGTCGTCATGTTGGCCCGTTTCCTACCCAGGTCCGAGGCCGGGTTGGCCGAGCAGGTCGGACATTGCTCGGTCCGGTGCTTGTCAACGTCTAGCGACGCCTTTTGCTCCGAGAGCTGCCTCATTCTCAGGGTTCCAAAGTCCCTGCCCTTCCAGTACGAATGGCACTTGAGCTGTCCGCCCTCGGTCTCGGCTGTCAACATGACGATGACCCGCACATCTTGATCCCAGACGACCGACCAAAAGTCCTACACGCACGCACGCACAACACTGGTTAGCGCCGGCTCCGGGGGGGCCAGGCCGTGGGCCTCGGCCGCAATGCTTCTCACCTCGAATGTGGCCGGCAGCGGTCCCTGCGACGCAATGTAGCGCTTGTTGCTCATCGATGCCGTCAAATGGCTAGCGTTGATGTAGTCGCACGACCCGGCCGGTCGTGTCTGCAGACGGACTCGGGCGTGCTCAAAGGGGAGGATGTCCTTGTATCTGTTTTTGCCGCCCTTCTCGACGCCGCATAGCCGAAGGTTCTCTTGTTGCTCGAGACCGGGCTGGAAGGCAGCGTAGGCGGTCTGCATCCGCGCCTGTTCTTCGAGCTCGATGTGCAAGAACTTGTTGGACACAGCTTTGCCGTGGTCGCTGATCGAGGCCGCCTCGCGGAGCCACTGCGGCAATAGCGGCGATTCGAGATCCGCGGGGCGCGCGATGTCGAGCTGGCCCACGCCGTCGGCCAGTTCCAGGTTCTGCCGAATGTTGGAGAAGAAGGGATCGACTTCACCCGTCGACCGAGGTAGGTGCACTCCGCCGATGACCGGGGCCAGGCCGCCGTTGCCGCGTACGGCACATCCGCTCGGCGAGGCGGCCGGCGGCGCCAGGGCGCCGTCGACGAGTTTCGGGTAAGATTTGTGAAAGAGACTGAAGCCGCCGCGCAGGATGGCGGTGTGGCCGGTGAAGCCCTCGTTGATGAACTTCTTGACCATGTTTTGCGCCGCCACAGCATCGCGTTTGTCCGACGCGTGGGCGTCGTAGACGACGATCCACTGCATGCTGCGCCAGGCCGCAAACTTGGCGGAGCCCCGACCTCCTTGAAATGTCTGCTGCAGCTTCTGGATGTTGAAGTTGGGTCGCTTGAGGAGCGTGGTGGGAATGCACAGGTTGAGGGCACCCTCGATGCGTGACTGGGCGTAGTTCTGCGACGATCTAATGTCGAGGACGAGTAGACGGCTGTCGTCGACCGTCTCCATGAGCTCCTTGAGGCGTGCGGCCGAGATCATGGCCAGGGGGCCGGCATCAGGCTTGGACGGCAACGTAGCAGGCGGCGACGCCTCGGCACTGATGTCCGGCAACGACAGCCGCGCCGTCAGTTCGCCATCGGTGGACGCCAGTGTCGAGGGCCGGCGCGTGACTTGTAGGGAACGCGGGGACTCGAAGATGGGCAAGGAGGTGATATGGGCGGGCGGCAGAGACGACATCGAGCTACGCTTTGACTCGGACGAGACGTAGGCCGAGTCGTGCTGGCTTTCGCGACCGACGGTGTCGGTGTTTCTGGACGCGGGCTCCCTGCCCGAGCCGGCAGACGGGGCCACGGACGAGGCATCCGAGCCGGCGTCGCTGGTCCGAGTGTGCCACCTGGACGGATGCGGTCGGCCAGAAGCCGGCCTCGGAGCCGGCTGGGCGAGGGCGAGCTGCGAGGCGGGTAGAAGAAAGGCCTGAGCCCTGTTGAGGTCGGCCTGACGCCGGAAAGCCTCGACGTCGGCCGTCGGTTCCAGCAGCATCTGCTTGGGGAGGGTGGCGGCGAACGACTTGACGGACGAGGCAGCGGGGCCCCAGGCGTCGCGGCCCAGGCCCGACAACTGGCGAGCATCGCTGGCGGAGTCGACGACGAGGCCGAAGTAGTTGGGACTGGCGGCACGGCCATCCGGTGGGCGGCTGGGCGAGAGCATCGGCGGCGTGGTCTGGCCGCCCGAGAAAGGCGGGTGAGGCGAGGCTGTGGGCGTCGAGGCCTTGGCCGGCTTCGAGGTGCGCGGAGGATGGGTGGCGGTCTGGCAAAAGGAGCTGCTGCCCGCGGCTGGAGAGCGACTCGAATGAGTCTTCATGGTGCAGCAGCTGGGCATGCGGGTCAAGGCGTTGGGGGCATCGGTAGGCGAGCAAACGGAAGCAGAGCGAGGCGCGACGCGGGCATCAAACGGCGGCCAGGGGGTCGAGGCCAGGCTGAGGCAGGCAGGGTCAGGACTCGGTGGGCCACAAGACTTCAGCGCGCCATGGCCGCGCGGGCGAAACAGCAGGAGGCCAGGCGATGATATAGCGGATGAGGAGACGAGGTCGACCGTCGACCGGCGACAGTCAGGAAGGAAGCCGGTCGAGGGCGCTGGAGGAGGCGAACGAAGGCAGCCTTTCCGGCTGATACGTCAGATGGCGCGGAAAGGGGGGAGCGGAAGGACTGGGGACCCTGCTTAGGAACCCTGAAGGCAGAGCCCAGGACGAGAGGCACGCCCGAAAGGTGGCGACGAGATCCGGATCCACGGGTCGCCTTTTTGACGGGCGGGGGTGAGATGATCACGTTCGGCATAGGCTGCCTGCTGGATGCTGAGAAGCCACCATTGCGGAAGGGCTGATATCGGAGGCCAGCCCCCTTGTGTGTGGCATGGCAAGGTGGGGGGAGGCTTGCCGACTAAGGCCAGCCACTACACATGCGCGGTCACGGAGATGCAGGGGCCTCTTCCCTTTCCCACTCCCCTTCCTGTCTTTCACCCTGCACTCCCCATGTACACTACCCGCAGGCACGAAACGGGACGATGAGGAGGGCCCCAGGACAGGCAAGCCGCCTGCCGCGTCAGGTCCGCTGCCGCCGTACACGTGGGCGGGACGAAAACAGCCGGCTGGATACGAAGGCCTTTGGGGCAGGGCGGTGGGCGAACCGTACCGTCTTCTCGACTTTTGGCGATTCAGGCTTGCCGTAACAAGCACTTTGGCTGGTTGTCTGCGGTAGGGATCGACCCTCCCTCCCCTCCTCCCCCCTTTCCCCTTTGGCGCTGCCCGGGGGTTGGCGGATACGCGCAGGAGCACAGTACGCGCGTGGCGCGCTGCGTAGCCCGTCGGCACGGAAGACATGATAGCCGGTGGGCGTTATGTGGCCGAGTAGTTGGGTATTGGCAGGGCGAGGCACGACCTCTTCGCACGCTTTGTTGGGGAGCACGAGCAAAAAAACCCAGGGTAGCGGTTAGTACCGTCCGTCGTCATCGAAGCGTCACGGCCGCCGTTTATTTCTTATTGTTTTTTTTTCAATAGAAAGGGGGCGCCCGCTCCGCACCATGCTGGGACGGACTTGTCCCGTACTCGTGCCCGTTTGTCTCGATCTAATGACGTTTCCACCGGCCCTGCCTGCTTGGCTTGTCTCGCACTGCCCGTCATGCGAATTGCCCAAGGAAACACGCAAAGCAGCATGGGCTTCTGGGCTCGTCCATCGCTGTCTTTGCTGGCTGTTTCGGAACCCAGTCCTTCCTTTTGCGTCTCCGCTTGAGCGATCACGCAAGCCCCGGGCCCGGGCTTTTCAGCTGCCGCATGACGTCACTGGAGCGTCTCCTCCCCCCCTTTCCCCTTTTCCCCATCGCTCAAGGCGCTTTTATGTACGCAGCAGCGCCGTTCAGCCGAGTACGAAGGATCCGATATACGGTGCTCCGAGAGGATAACTATCCGCACGCCGCCCTATATCATGCCCAGAAACAACATCGTCGCAAAGGGCACCCTCTTTGCCCCTCCCCCACTCTTTCGACCCCTCCCCCCTTCTATGGACTGCGCCTGCTGTCGTGTCAAGCCAGCCCCAATCGCCACCTCTGGTTCCCTTCCATTCTTCCATCCTCCCTGGAGCTGACGGGATGACAGCCGGCCCAGCATCGCCTTCTCCATTCCCCCATCCCTTAATACGGTTCATCGCTTGGGCACATCAGTATTCTGGGGTAACTTTCCGTGTAATGCGTGTACAGTCCTGCGATACAGGTCGTACGGGCTTGGCTCGAGTCGGGGAGAGTGACGCCGTGGAGCAGAGCTTCTGCCTCGACCTGAAACGTGGCCCTCATCTATGCGGCGAAGTAGATCGCAGCCATCGGGGTTTCTGGACCGACAATAGTGCCTCTCGGCCGACCTTGTCCGGACCCTGGGTGCATGCTGCAGTGGTGGTGATGCTGGTAGTTAGTGGCCGGGATCTCGCTGGGCTTTCGTACCCGCAAATTCTCTCGCCGCGTTACACTCTTTGTCACCCGCCCTCGAAAAGGGGTAGAGGGGGAGAAGAGGGAGCAGGGGGAGAAAAGGCTTCTTTGGCCCCCTCCCCCCCTACCTTCGCGCGACATGAGTTGGTCGATGCCCGGCCTGCGACTCTGAGACGACAGATAAGCAAGCAATGGAAATCTCCCTAGCATGCAAGGACAAGTGCTCCGAAGAGGTGAACGGCGCACCGTATTACCTTACTGCTTGCCATGCAACCTTGGACGTGGGCCGTGGAATGCAAAAAGATGACCAACTCATTGCCACATGCGGGGAGCCTCGTCGCACCAAGCTCTGCGAGATTGAAGACAGTAATATGTGTGGGCAAAAAAAATGTGTCGCAAGTTACACATATCGCGTGAGTGGGGGTGGCTGCCCGCTCCCGGTCAGCCGCAGCCCGCAGATCTAGGTTGTCAGCAAAAAGCTGAGTGAGAGCTGTCGTAAGTTCGCTTCGTTTCGCCTCCCCCCCCTCGCAGCCTTTTGCCGCCGCCACCGCTTCCTCGTCTCTTCGGCTAGATGCATCGTGCCAATCCTCGTCGCAGATGCATATCGCAGAAAGTGCGGCGATGAAAGAAGGGCAAAAAAATAACCGCCCCCCCTTTCCCTACCTCAAAAAAACCCAAAGGCGTGTGTCCTCTCGGCTCCCTCGTCGGGACGCGCGTTCGAGACCTCCCTCGACCTTTCGGGGTCGGAGGCGAGAGCGGATGCCGAGATGATGGCCCCTGCATCTTCCCCTTCTCGCCTGCTTGCTCGTGTAAAAAACCATCCGGGCCTTTGTCAACGAGTCAATCCGTGGAAGCGAAACATGCGACGACCGCTCCACCCACAGCCATGGGCTTAAAAGTCTCCGCCCCACCCCGAAAGCCCCAACTGGCGCCCCGGGTGCTTTCTACGTACCACACCTAGCACGTGACTCTCGTGCTACGGACGCAGCAAGGGTCGAGGTTTTCTTGAGAAATGTCATGGCGACTGGTTGAATCGCTTTCTTCCGGGGTCTAGTCCTCGACAGCTCGAAGCGTGCTGCAAGGCTCGCCAGACGGGATAAAGATGAATGCTTGGGTGTTTACAATAATTTCGAGAAAAGCTATTTAAACGCGTTTTCCTCCAATCCTCACACCCGATACAGGGGGGAGAGAAACGAACCCGGGTAGGCAGGATCATGGGCGTCGGCCGTGGAATGCCCCTCTTGCGCTTCGAGCCGCAATCAGCAACGCCAAGGGCCGTCGAGAAGCCTAAGTCCATGCGCCGCTGGTACAAGACTGGCATCTCGAAACAGCCAAGGCCCGGGCCAACGGCAGCTGCATGTCAAAGCGATCATGGAAGCTTGTGTTCTTCGATGCACGCCTCGGCGCTTACTTCCACAACTTGCCCAGCGACACCTCCTTGTCATCATGCTTGTTGAGGATCTTGGCCGTGGCCAGCTCAAAATCCTCTTGCGTCACGTGAACTCGGCGCTCGCGCAGGGCGTACATGCCAGCTTCGGTGCAAACGCCCTTGAGCTCGGCACCGGAGCAGCCGTTCATCTTTTCGGCAATCTTGTTGAGGTTGATGCCGCGCGTCAGGTTCATCTTGCGGCTGTGGATGCGGAGAATGTCGGCCCGGGCCTCGACGCTCGGTGGCGGGAACTCGATCTTGCGGTCGATGCGCCCGGGCCGCAGCAGCGCCGGGTCGAGAATATCGAGCCGATTGGTAGCCATGATGACCTTGATATTCTTGGTCGGCTCGAAACCGTCCAGCTGGTTCAGGAGCTCCAGCATTGTTCGCTGCACTTCGGAGTCGCCGCCCGACGAACCTTCGACACGGGACGAGCCGATGCTGTCAATCTCATCCATGAAGATGATGGACGGCGCATGCTCTCGGGCCATGATGAAAAGCTCGCGCACCATTCGACTGCCTTCACCAATGTACTTTTGCACCAGTTCCGAACCCGAGACGCGGATGAACTTGCAGGCCGTGTGGTGAGCGACGGCCCGCGCGAGGAGCGTCTTGCCAGTGCCGGGCGGGCCGTAGAGAAGCACGCCTTTGGGCTGTGCGATGCCCAGGGATTCAAAAAGCTCCGGATGCTTCAGTCCGAGCTCAATGACTTCCTTGATCTCCTTGATTTGCTGATCCAGACCTCCAATCATGTCGTATGTGCTATCCGGCACCTTTTCCACCATCATGAGAGATACGAGAGGGTCGACGGACGATGGAAGGAGCTTTTCAAGCCGGTAGCTATCGGAAAGGAGGGTGACGCGTTTGCCGGGAGTCAGCTTGGACACGTCAACGCTATCGGATACATCTACGACTGCAGCGGCCTGTTAGCGCATCGGCTTCCAACGCGCCGCTTCCGGGATCCGGGCGAATCGAACCGTATTTTCCCTCGGGATGCACTTTGACGAGTATCTTTTTGGTGCTCATGACCTTGACCACTTCGCCCACGTACGAGCCCGGCTGTTGCAGCAAGCCCCAGCTCCTCTCTCAATAACCTGACCCCGGGAGTTGTAGTCGTTGCGCTGGGCCTCGAGGCGACGGAGAGCAGCTTGGCCTTTGAGAATCTCGAGCTTCATCGCCTCGATCTTGTTGTGGTAATATTCGTCGAGCGCCATCTCGGCGGTGCTCTACTCAAGGTCGATCGGAGGCGGCTCGGGGGGCGGGGGAAGGATGGAGGCAGAATAATGCTGTGGACAGAGGCTAGAGCTGCGAAGGAGACGCTCTCCCGATGAGTCTGAGCCGGAAGGGGAAGCACCGTCGGGAACCGAGTCTCGGAGCGGTCTCTGGGCTGCGTAGCGCGGTCGCGGTGGTAGGAAGAGGAAGCGTTGGCGAGGTCCGTCGTAAGTTGGCTAAGAGCAGCGGCCTCCTAAGGTGTTGGTGTACGTACTTGGAACGTCCCCGAGGCGCACAATCTCTATGGGCCAGCACCAGCTGGCTACCTGAGCCCAGACAGGCCGACCGTCGGGACGGAAAAACATCGCACTCCGGGCGGCGGACCTGCTCATAGCGGACAGCGAGATGAAAAAGAAGTCGGCACCTCAGTGCGTATCCGTTACCATTAGCAGTTCATGCGCGCACGGGACGGGGCATGTAGCTAATACGATACGCCGACCGTTCCATGGCCACCAGGGAAGGCAGAAGAAACGGGCAGTGGGACTGCCTGCGGGCGCTCCTCTTGTGCAGGCGAGGCACCCGGGGTGCCAGGGAGAGAAAGATAGGCGGAAGACGCGAGCGCGGGCGCCTCTGCAGGAAAAGTGCCGAGTGCGACACGCGGGAGACTATGCCGCCGTGAAGCGGGCCTCGCAGCGAGGTGACGGACTCGTAGGGGGAGAGGGTTGCGCCCTCACGCATGGCATGACACATGATGCCGGCATGCCAAGCTGCAGTGGTCAGCCAAGGTCCTTGGGCCAGAGCGCGGGCGCGCATGTTGAGTGAGTCGTTTGCTGCTTGGGGGCAGCCTCGCGGGCGGACCTCCTTGGAGGTCACGGGGGAACCGCGGCGCCCAGGCGGCGGATCCCAGGGCCAGGGCCAGGCCCGAGGCGACAGGCATCAACCCAGCCAGTCTGCAAGCTTGTTTCTACTGTGGCCGTCATCAAGTGTCCGCCGAGGACCAGGCAGCCGTCGTGCGAACCGGCCGGGCCCCCCGGGCCTGCTTTGGGCTGGCTGCCTGGGCCTGGCTTTTGCTTGGCTCGCGAGCGTTCCCCCCCCCGCCCCAGCGGGCTGCCCAGCTTTGTGTCCCTCATTCGGCCCTGCCTCTGCTGCACGGGGGCGCCCGCTCGGCCGGCACCAACCATCGCTGTCCGGCCGCCTCGCGCCTCCTGCCCTCGCCATCGACGAAACTCGGCCCGCGTGCAAGCATCCCCTGCCAGCCCTGCCAGTCCTGCCAGCCTCCTCCACCCTTTCTCCTTCTCTCGCCGGTCCGCAAAACGCTCTCCTCCCTCGCCCGCTCCCTCGCCTGCCCGTCACCCGTGACTCCGAGGCAAAGATCCCGCGGCCGTCCTCCATCGTCGCTCCGTCGGAGCCCCCGTCCAGCCGGTCAACGCTCCTCCGCACGCATCGCTCTCCTTGTCGCCCCTTCCCTCCCTCCCTCCCCAAAAGGCTGGCCCGGCACCACGATGGATCGAGAGGGCGCGTCCGGACGGCGTCATCCGACGTCGCCCGTGGACACGCGCGGTCCCGCCCTGAGGGTCGAGCTTGCCGATAGCCTGTCCGAGAGCGTACAGTCCAGTGACACGGTGCGATGCCGAACCGACGGCGCTGGCTACGGTGAGGGCCCCCCTCCCCCCCGGCCTGCGACGTGGTTCCGCCGTCGACGACCTCGTTGCTGACGTGTCAGGACCGGCACCGTCTCCGAACCCGAACCCGGCCGCGGCGGTCGGCAGCAACCGGGCCCTCGCTGAGCAGAAAACCTCGGTGTTGCAGACCCGTGCCGGCGCCCCGAGCCCCGATCGCGCCAAGTCCTTTTCTCGCCCGCGAAAACCGCCCCTGTCGTGCCGTATATCCTCCAACACGCCCCACCGGGGAGAGATCTTTTCCGCCGACGACGACACACACGAGATCGAGGCGGATGCCGCTCACCGCCAGCGCGACATGCCCTCCGGCTACAGCATGATGCGGCGCCAGCAACAGTCGGCGACGTCGCTGCGCCTGCCGTCGTACCGCACGGGCACCGCCGACGACGAGCCGGAGACGGACACCGGCGGCGTGCCGCTCACCACGGCGGAAGAGGACGAGGGCGACGAGAGCCCGGACGAGGACCCGGTCTCGCCACTCAACGAGCACATCGACTGCGACTCGGCCAGCGACCTGAGCGAGGCCGAGAGCTTCACGCTCAAGGACAGGCAGCAGGCCATCAACCAGACCCACCCCTTCGGCATCCGAGTCTGGAAGCCGGCGCTGTACAAAAAGGACCGGTCGATCCAAAAGTCGGCCCAGGCGGATATCCATTCTACTCCCGGCGGCCACGTCAGCAGCTGGCTCCTCCTCTTCAACCTGGCCTGGACTCTGTGTTTTGGGTGGTGGATGGCCCTGCTGGCCGCCGTCGGCGCCGTCGTCTGCCTCCTATTCTCCGCCGCGCCGAGCGGCAAGGAATACGGCATCATCCTCTGGGGCTTGGCCGGATACCTTTTTTACCCGTTTGGGAAGTTCGTCCGGCTGGAAAAGGACGAGGCCTACTTGCATGAAGACGCCGATGAGGGCCGGAGCATCTCCGAGTACGAGCAGTGGCAGAGCGGCGACCTCGAGTACGGACGCCTCTTTTTCGGGCCGGACCGCAACCGGTCCATCGTCGGGCGATCGAGGAGGAGCATCGACTCGGAACCCAGCGAGACGGACAGTCTGCTCGGTCGCCGGCGCCGCGGCGAGGCGGGCGAGTCGGGCCAGTCCCGGGCGAGGACCACGAGGCGGAGGAGACGGCTCTTTGGGCGCGGCGAGTGGAACATTGGCCGCGTCATCTTCTTCATCTTCTTCTACTGCCTCATCTCGCCCTCGCTCATCGTCGTGTCCGCCATCTGCTGGTTTCTCGTCTTCTGGATTCCCATGGGCAAGGTCACCATTCTCCTCTTCGACCACCTGCGACGGCATCCGCTTGCGCTCTCCTTCGAGGCGCACGTCAACTACGCGCGCACCGAGGACGCGCCCGACTCCTCCATCCTGCTCTGCACCTACCGGGCCGTCGGCTCCAAGTACTGGAAGTATACGGTCGACGGGACCAACATCTTCCTCATAAACCTCATGGCCGTCGTCATCTTCGTCATCTTTGACTGGCTCGTGCTGGACCGGGTGCTGAACATTGGAAACAGCATCACGTCCCCGGCCTTCCTCTTCACCACGGCCCTGCTGTCCATCATCCCGCTGGCCTACTTCATCGGGCAGGCGGTGGCGTCCATTTCGGCCCAGTCGTCGATGGGCTTGGGGGCAGCCATCAACGCCTTCTTCGCCACCGTCGTCGAGGTTTTCCTCTACTGCGTCGCCCTCAGCCAGGGCAAGGGGCGGCTCGTGGAGGGCAGCATCGTCGGGAGCATCTTCGCCGGCATCCTCTTCCTGCCGGGCATCTCCATGTGCTTCGGGGCCATCAAGCGCAAGACGCAGCGCTTCAACGCCAAGTCGGCCGGCGTCACGTCGACGATGCTGCTCTTCGCCGTGGTCGGTGCATTTGGCCCGACTCTCTTTTACCAGATCTACGGCACACATGAGCTCAACTGCCTCGACTGCGAGGACTGGAGCCCGGGCGGGCCGGACGGGCCAAACCAGACGCAAGACTGCCACCGCT
Organism: Nilaparvata lugens yeast-like symbiont; assembly: GCA_000758425.1. Lineage (NCBI taxonomy): Eukaryota > Fungi > Ascomycota > Nilaparvata lugens yeast-like symbiont. The sequence continues at coordinate 198,063 of KN173723.1, read as the reverse complement.
GCTACTTTTCGCAGTCGCCGGCGCTCGACGACCGCTTCTACCTGGAGGCGGTGCGGCCCTACTGCTACCTCGCGGCCGCCATGCTCTTCTGCTCCTACCTCATCGGCCTCTGGTTCACGCTAAGGACGCACGCGGCGGTGATATGGAACGCGGAGATTGAGGAGAAGAAGCACGAGGACCACTTTCAGCAGGCGAAGGCGATTAAGAGCACGCAGCAGCAGGTGTGTGGGGCCGAGGCGACGGGGACGGACATTCACGACACCCACCTGTACAAGCGCATCCTGGGCCAGTCGCTGAAGCAGGCCGGCCTGCAGCCGGGCACCGACGAGGGGGCCCGTCAGGCGTCGGGGGCGACGCTGGAGGTGCCGGCCAACGGGCCGACGGCGCACGTGGTGCCGCCGCGGGGCCACGAGGCGGTGCGGTCGACAGTGCACGTTCCCGGCCTCAGCGCGGCCGAGAACTCGGCGCTGGCGCGCGAGATGGCGGAGACTGTGGCGACGGTGGCGACGTTTGCCTCGCGGGACCGGTTCGCACGTAAGATTTCGATGGTGCCGAGCGTATCGACGACGACGTCGCGGGCGCACGCGGCGCCGCGAGCCGGAGTCTTGGTAGACGCGATGGGCAACGAGACCGGCACGGTGGCGGAGACAGGGACGGCGCCCGCGGGAGGCCACGGCGGCCACGACGCGCCCAACTGGGCCGCACCAAGAGCTCGATCATCCTGCTGGGCGCGACGATCCTCTACGCCGTTATTGCCGAGATCCTGGTCGACACGGTGGACGTGGTGCTGGAAAGCTTCTCGATTGACCAAAAGTTCCTCGGCATCACCCTGTTTGCCCTGGTGCCCAACACGACCGAGTTTCTGGTGAGTGCCGCGCGCGGTGCGTCCCGGGGAGGCCGAGGCTAACGCGGGACGGGGCAGAACGCGATATCCTTTGCCATGAATGGCAACATTGCGTTGTCCATGGAGATCGGGTCGGCCTATGCGCTGCAGGTGTGCCTGCTGCAGATACCCTGCCTGGTGCTCTTCTCGGCCGTCTACCCGACGGTGGCCAGGGCCGGAGAGACGGGCGACACCTTCTCCCTGCTGTTTCCGCAGTGGGACATGGTCACGGTCATCCTCTGCGTCTTCCTGCTGAGCTACGTCTACGGCGAGGGCAAGAGCAACTACTTCAAGGGAAGCATTCTGCTCCTCACCTACCTGGTGGTCGTGACGGGCTACTTTTTTAGCGGATACACGTCGGCCGTGACGGGCGTGTCGCGTTTCGACGTCATGGGCAAGGACGGCACTTTTCAGACTTTTAGGACCATGGGCCGAGGGAGGAGCGGACGGGCCTTTGCCACTTGAAGCATCAGGCGTGCGGCTCGAGGATTGATGCTGTCACTTGTCTATGGAATTTTTTATTCCCCTTTTTTGTTGTTGCGGGTTTTTTTCCTTCTTCAGTGGCTACGAGGTACACGTCGGTGGTCGATGTTCCTTCTCGGGGGTGATGCGACAATGTGGAAAGGGGCAAGGCGGGAAGGGTAAGAACTTGAACGTGTGGTGGCGGGAGAGGCGGCCACACCCGCCCTCTGTCTGTCTGTCTCTCTCCCTCTCCCTCTCCCTCTCTCTTTCCCACGGCCTAGCTTAGCCCAAGAAAAAAGGAATAGGGTCATGGACTTTTTTTAATTGATTTTATTCACAAAAAGCGTTTTTATCAACGTGGCCGAGGAGCATATAAAGGATGGTGGTGGGGCCACACCACGAGTTAGCCGACGTGATGACGCGAGAACGAGCAACATGATTGGAAGAGAGGGGCTTTCCCGATTAGGCCGGACAGGGTGAGCTCATTGGCGGCTCTGGCGGATTGGGCGCGGGGCTGGCTGGCTCCATGGAGGCTAGGCCGAGAGACGAGCCGGGGAATGGGATTGACGATGATGATTCACATGCCCACATCGGCCATCGGCTCGGCTCGGCGGGGGGCCAAGCCAAGCCGACGACGATGACGACGGGCCCGACGGGCCGGGCGAGCGAGAAAAGAAAGCTCTTTGACGCCTGCCTTTGCCTGCATTGCCGGTCCCGCCTGCCCTGCCGGCCGCTAGGCCTTCACAAACGCACCGCCGCCGCCGCCACCACCACCTCACTCCCACTCCCATCTCCCTCCTCCCACCTCGTCTCACCTCGCCGCCTCCAAAGGCCTCTGGCGCGTGCCTCACCCTCACCCTCCCCCTAGGCACGCCGTCGGCCTCCCGGAGCACACGTCCGAGGAGCGTGCCCGTCGTCCTGTCGCCCCCGGTCGTTGACAAGCCCGAGGCCATGGCGCCCGCCCACGTCAGGTTCGCCATGCCCGACCAGTACCGCCACTTCACCCTCTTCTCGCGACTACTCCCTGTCGAGCTGCGCCACCAGATCTGGATAGCGTACCTGTGCGACTGTTCCGGCGTCGACTTCGTCAAGATCCAGGTCCAGGCCCAAAGCCTCGCCCGGCTGCGACGGCGCGGTCTCGTGCGGACGCCTGCGACGGCCTCCTGGACGCCCAGCCACGCGCCCGGTCACGCCCCGGGCGATGACGAGGTTGCCTCGCTTATCGAGAGCGAAACCGAACCGCCCGACTGTATCCATGCCACGCTCGTTCCCCTCAGCCCCGATTGGAGGTCGGACATGTCCAAGTACGAGGCGCTCTACCGCCGGCTCTTCATCCTCTCCGCCACCTGCACCGACTTGGCCCGCCTTGTCAACAGCCTGGTGGTCAGACGAGGCGTCGTGCACTTCGCCAACGGCAACATCGTCATGCTGGATGCATCGCCCGATCTCCTCTTCATCGAATACCTCCCTCTGGAGCTGTACGAGCGTAACTATATTCTCGACACCATCATCGCCTGCGCGGGCCTCGATTTTGTGCGACGCGTCACCATGCGCTTCTCCCACGACTGGAGGGTGCCCAGCTCGCACATGACATGCCGTACCAGCAGTACTGTCAAACCCGCGACCAAAACGACCCGGACAGCAGCCCGACGCATGTGTACCAGTTTCTGGCCCGCTGCCTGCCGAGCCTCGAAGAGTTTTACCTGGTCGACTACTTTAGCATTCCCGCGGCAAGCGCCGCACCCGGACCGTCCAGGTCTTTTAACCACCGGTCCGATCCAGGGCTGTTGCCGAGGTACACTAGACTGACACGGCTCGCACCTTGACCAAGGGGCCGACACGCTGACTTGACGAGCACAAGCCACTCGGTCTCCGCGGATATTTCGAGCCAAGGACCGAAATTTCCACCCAAGTATGCGACTGCGACGCCCTCGGATCGACCTGGAGGCTCGGCCCGGCCGTCTTCGCCGTTCGCGACTCTTTGTCCGGCCTACGTATTCGGCTCTGGCGCTGGGGACGGTTTCAACTTTACCTTTCGGCGATCCTTTCGGCGAGCTTTTTGAGTCTCTAGCCACGTACAACGGCTTCGGTACTTGACAGGCTGAGATGGAGAGGAGCGGGAGACTAGGGAGCGAGAGGAGGATCGAGGGGAAGCCAGGAACCATCGCCAAAGACGATAGCACCTACGAAGCAGCTTTTAGAGAAGATGGAAGGTAAGAGGGGGAAGGGGGAGTTGACCTCGCTTTGCCAGAGACTTTTGGCCAACCCTAACTTTTATTTTCCAGGGGCTTGTACGGCAGGGGGGCAATAAGGCGTCGCGACTCCTAGCATGCATCCAAAAGTGAGAGATGACTGGACGATAAATAGTTTTGGCAAAAAAAAAGGGGGTGTAGAGAAGGCAAGGGAGTTGGCGGCGCAGCAAGGGCGCAAAAAGCACGGCGGATTCCTGCATAAAGGTCACGTAGAGACTCGGGTAGCACGTCCTGCCTAGTAGTGGAGCGTATATACGATGCACCGCGTGTGGATGGTCTGGGGCAAAGCTCTCGGATTGATCTATCTAGTGTGCTATGAGCGCCAGAGGGGGAGGAAGATGTCGGCTTTTTCGATATGACGGGCCTCTATTGAAGCCCATGATAGATAACTGAAGCCGTAGATGATTGTCGGGGATGGGAGGAGTCGCGCACAGCAGTTGACCTAACCTTTGCGGACCGTCTCCGGCTTAGGCGGCCTTTTTTGCGCCTTTCCGGTTGGCCTTGGCGGCCTTGTTGACCTTGGTGGCTTTTTTTTCTGCCCTTGGTGGCCTTGGTGGCCTTGTTTGTGCCATTGTTAGCCTTGTTTGCCTTGGTTGCGCCCTACCCATTGGCATTGGTAGCATTGGCCTTCTTCGTGGCCCCTTTTTTATTAGGGGATCGCGACTCGAGGTTGCTGTCCGCAGTGTCTTGCTCGGAATCTTCAGCCAGCAATTCGGCGGCGGCTTCGCTGCGCTGCTCGGGTGAAATGGCGGCCTGCTCTGCCTCATCTCGCTCTTCCAGGTCCCACCTGGCGGCCTTCTTCTTGGCCTTTCCCTTCTTGGGAGATCGAGTTTCGAGATTACTGTCAGTCGCCTCGGCCACAAACACGACCTTTCTGTCCTGCGGGGCTGAAATGGCCTGTTCTGCCCTCGGCAGGTGGGCGATGACGCCGTCCAGGTCGCCACTGTCACGGGCCTCAAGAGAAGCTGTTGGACAGACGAAGAGGTTAACCAATCAACGTGCTCGAGACCTGGTTCGGAGCAAATGTTGCCAAGGAGGCCCTACAGTCTGAAAGAGGCTGGCCAGTCGCCAAGGGGTTAGCCGACAGGAGAAGCATCAGGCCGACGGCCGAGGCGGAGGAGATATGAGAGGGATCTTCATGATGACAAGTTGGTTCTGAAAGAGACTGGATTCAAGTAAGAAGGTGCAAGAAGCGAGGGAGAGTCGAGTGTCTATAATAGCCGCTGGCTGAAAGTCGAATCGAACGTCGGAACCTGCCCGTGAGACTGAGTGTGTGCAGAGAGAAAAAACCGATACTGGCGGATCACGACGGGCATTTTATATCTGGCCACGGAAAAAAAAATGGGGGGGAAGGGAGGGAGGGAGTAGGAAGCAGAGCCCTGGTGGTGGGATCGAGGCCTGTCGCGAATGAGGCTGTGTTGATGTTGGCCCAAGCGGCGCTGACGAGAAGCGGCGGACGTGGGCAAGTTTCAAAGCGACTCGCGGGACGCCACGGGCGGGAGATCTGACTTGATGCGCCGGTAGTCGAGGGCATCGTGAGGGACGGACGGCTGACTGGCGGTTTCGAGCACAACGGCTCCCACCCAAGGCAACCAGCGTTCCTGGTTTGCGGGGAGGAGAGGGATTGGCGAACGGCCCGACGTCCACGACTCAGCCCGCGAGGCGCCGCAGCCAGGCGGATCGCTGTCCTCGACTTATGCGCGTCCAGCCTTCCCCCCTTTTCTTCTTTGCCGTGGGTAAGACTGACACCGGCGATTCCTTGCGCTGGTGCGGGAGAGGCTCCGCAGGGCGATTGAGCGAGGGCATCATGGAAAGGATCTTGCCGCCCGGCGTCGACTCGTGAGCTTGCGGGGGTTCAAGGAAAAGGAAGGGGGGAGGGAAAGGCGGATTTCGCGCGCCGCCGCGACGCCTCCCGTGCTTAAACGGCCGGGCCGCCAAGGCATCCGCGGCTTCGGGGAGGAGAAGGAGGGGGGGGTTTGGGTTCGGGCATACTGGGGAAATAGGCATCATGGGCAGGTCTCATGACATGTGTGAGACAGAAATTTCATGCTGCTCGACGTCGCCGAGTCTTGGCGTTTGCAGGGAAAAAATATGAAAATATATATTTTGTTTTGTGGTCAATCTCTATATGAGAGCGTAATTGGTTTAGTGGTAAAATTCTCCGTTGCCATCAGTGTAGCCTCGGGGAGTCCTGGGTTCGATTCCCAGATTACGCAGAGACTAGTTTCTTTCACCTTCTTTCACCTGTCTGACGGGTCCTTTTTTTCCCGTTGACGCGGATACACAAAGCCTTAACACGGTTGGTCTAAGCTCTTAGCAGACGCGCACTCCAAAACGAGGTGTGGGTTATTGCAAAACGAAGCCAAGCTCATCCCGATCTACCTTTAAAGATCAAGCATAAGCCAGCTCCTACCTTGATAACTGACTTGTCGGCCGGCGAGTGATAAGGTTGAGCTTTCTGCCCGCCGGGCACCAGCACGCACCCCTGTACATCCACCCGTCCTGGATCTCCCACCCAGAGCAGCACGAAAATGACGGATAAGGAAGGACCGGAACTAAAAAGGAGACAGTGACAAACGTAGGAGGCACGTCTGTGCAGAAATAGGGTTTTACCAGGACTATTTAGTTTTGTCTTCCTCTTTTTCTCTTTCTGGACCGTCTAATGCCTACCGGACATGATTCAATGAAAGGCGAGGAGGAGGGGGAGAGTCGTTGCGCCCAGGTAAGGCGCGTTCGCCTGCCCTAGGCACCGCGAAGCTGCCCTGCCGAGACCCCCCTTTTCCCGACAGAGGTGCCGGCGCCGGCGACTCGAGGATTTTTCGCAGGTGAAACTCGGGGCCGAGGTCGCAAAGGAGGGAAGGCTAGAGTCTTGGGGGGAGGCGACCCCAGCTCAGTAGTCTCGTACGATCTTAACTAATGTGCTCGCCGATTGTGAGAATGCGGCCATCCGGGGCTTGAGTTTAACGGAGGGAGGGAGGTTATTTTATCGGTCCGAGTCCGTCCGCCTGCCCGGCTGAAACCCGCTGGAAAAGAGGCAGCTCGTGCCGTGGGTTACTGGCCGCCGGGTCGGAGGAACGGCCGAGAAGACGGGTCTTGCGTGGAGGCGGGCTGCGGTTGGAGCCGACTGAGGACGGACAGGAACGAGGGGCGATGGTCACGCATAAGAGATAACACGTAGAAATTGCTGCCTAAGCTATCCGCCATCCAGTGTAAGCGAGACCCATCGACCATGGCCCGTTGCCGCCAGGGTTCGCTCAGGCTGTCCATGGCCGGGGATACCTGTTGTCGGGGGTATCATGGCCGTTCTTGGGGGAGGCGTCCTGGGGAGAGGCGTCCTGGGGAATTCCAGCCTTGGGAAAGCAGTCCTGGGGAAAGCCGTCCTGGGGAGAGGCGTCCTGGGGAAAGCCAGCCTTGGGAAAGCCGTCCTGGGGAAGCCGTCCTGGGGAGAGGCGCGGTCATATGGCCAGCCGCTGCCCGGAGGCCAGTTACTCTCGACTTCGGGCCAGTTTTCTCTGCGGCCAGCTGTCGCGACCGTCGGCCGGCGGGGGCGGATAAGGAGGCAGCGACGGCAGTGGGCGCGGCGGCAGTGGCGGCTGCGGCTGCGGCTGCCCGGCCATGGTCGTCGTCGATTTCCAGGGACAGCACATGCGAAAGTGCTGCGGATCCTCGGGGTGGGTGAAGCCCTGGGGGATGAAGAACAAGACGCAGTGGGCGGCGTCGTGCACCTTGGCGAGCAGGGACTGGCCGCATTGGCTTGACCAGCGGCGCGCTGCTGTCTGTTGCCTGCTGTACGGCTGAGCTCACGGAGCCGCCGACGAGGACGACCAGCACACCGAGCTTCATTTTCGAAGAGACAGAGAGAGGAGGGGGAAAACACCAAACGGACGGGCGGTCGCTGCCGATGGCGCAGGAGCTCGGCGAGAGAGAGCGGGCTCACGCAATCCCTCGGCTCTTATACAACGGCGTGTCGCTGCGAGATGAGCTCACGGCCGCCCGAAGCGAAGAGGCCGATTCAAGGCTCGACGGCACGTCCAAGACCTTCATTCCTCCGCCGGGGGGGGACCCGCTCTGTGCTCGAAAGGTCCAAAAGCCAGAAACCGGGGGTCTCGACGCGGCATCGGGCCGCTCCGCTCTCTTCCCTTCCCTCCGCGACCCGGACCCCCACAGACGCCGGGAATGGAGGCAGTATTCCTGTCCTGGTTCTGCTCGGCACATCTAAGACCTTTTTTTTCCTTCTCATCAAGGAGCGCATATCTTTTTCCGCCACATCTCCGAGACGAAGAGCAGCTGGGCCCAGCAGTCTTATTCGCGATCTTCTGCCTGCCTGCCATGGCGGTGCATACCACGCATCTCAGTCGGTGTCACGGTGCGACGGGGCCGTTCAAACCCCAGAGACCTCTGGAGATCTTGGCCTCGAAGTGCATCACTCGAAGGGCATCAGCGTCACTGCTAGGCAGCACAAGGGCAAACGATGCGTTTTGTTTCTCATCTTCATGCCCGCTTTGCGTGCCGGACAGAAGGTATCCGTGGGCCGCGTAAATCTCGATGACGTTGAAGCCGGCATCAACGGACCGGCGGGCGCCTGCGGCAAACGCGGCGACCAGGCCTTCGATCTCAGCCTCGGACAGCTCGCGCGGCACCGCGTGGGCGCCGTCGTAGGGCCTGGCCGAGGGCGCCACCACGTCGTCGGGCCAGCCGCCGTCGTCGGCCGTCGCCATGACGCGGCCCTCAGACTTGATGCGCCACGGCACCAGGGTGCTGGTCTTGCGGCCGGCGTGCGCCAGCTGGATGCCGACCTTGTGGCCCTGCGCGTGCACGAAGTCGACGATGCGCCGCAGCGGCGCCACCTGGGAGTCAGCCCAGATGCCTAGATCCTCGGGCGAGATACGCCCGCGCGCCTCCACCGCCGTCGCCTCGAAAAACGTCAGGCCCGCGTCCGCCAGGGCGAACTGGCCTGGGTGCACCAGGTGCCAGTCCGTCGCCTTGCCGTCCCGCGCCGAGTACTGGCACATGGGCGAAACCGCCACCTGGTTCGCCAGTCGCACATCGCGCACCTGCAGCGGCCGGAACAGCATTGGCGCCGCCGCCGGCTCCATGGCCGTCCCGGTCGGCGGCTCGTGAGCTGGTATGCGGCCGAGTATCATCGTCCCCGTTGCCGAGCTTGCCGAGGCCATTGCCGCGCGCCAGTCGAGTCCGTACAGGTCGTAGTCAATATACAGGTAGTTAGCAAAACAAAAGCCGGTCTCGCCCTCTCACTTTACCTGCCTCCGCCGAGCGAGAGGCACCGGCCCTTTTTATCCACCAAGACACGTCCGCGCTCGGACCATTCTCGGAGCTATGACGACGCCTCTCCCTGCTATGGCGAGCGAGCGACACGAGTTTCGAGCTGTCTCGACGCCCACGAAGCTCGAATGGAGCTCCGACGGCGCACAGGCTCGCCAAGAGTCCACCTCGCTGGCCTTCATTATTAAATGCGCACTGTCATGTTGAGCCAAGTTGACGTGACGAGTTGCTTAGTAAATGCACTGATCCGTTGCTTCGCCATCCTTGGCCAACGAGAAAAGTCTCTGCCCGGCTCAAGCTTAGCAATACACGCGTACGAAGTACTTCGCAGATTCCCAAAGTTTCAAGTCAATTAGTCATAAGTCCGCGCCGGTTAATAATCAATATCCCGGCAACCACGGATGATCCAGAAGTGCCGACATCTCCGTCGCTCGGCCGCCGCCCGATAAACTTCAACGTCTGTCTCCCGCTCATGAGGGGACTCGAGTCCTCACGTGGGCTCACGGTGACCCGAGTTGCTCTACGGAGCGTTGTCTGTCTCGGTCCGTGGTTAGGTAGATGACCCCACTTTTCCGGCTTACTCAAGGCACACCGATCCGACCCCTTCCCGGGCGGACAGTCGGCCATCACGAGACAAAATAAACAGTGGCCAAGCCGTCGTTCGTCATGCCTCGTCTCGCAAATTCCGCTTTCCAAAAGAGTATTTTTTCAGCGTCGGCCCCTCTCCCACAAAAAAGACTCGCCGTCGTCTCCCAAGGCATCTGCTCAAACGTAAGCGCCTTGATTGACGTCGAGCATCGAATCCCGTCCACGGCCCCGCCGCGCAGCAGCCTGCCAGAGCGTAGAGAGAAGAGCTTGACCGTGCCATCGCTCTGGGCCGCGGCCACGACGCCGAGATCCAGGCACACGTCCCAGCCGATGTCCAAGTAAGCATCGTTGCGGTATGCGGGGAAGTCGACCAAGGGTTTGGCTCCGTTGGGCGGCTGCCTGATGAAGCGCAAGTCGTACAGCGCCATGCTGTCCTCCGGACCAGCCACCAGAACTTGGTTCGGGTTGACGCTGCGCACATGTGCTATGGAGCTTGCATGCGGCACGTGCATCCACTCCGAAGCCGGCGTCCGCAGGTCCGTCATCCAAAACCTGGGCTGTCGTCCGCCGGCAAGGACCACGTTGTGATTGGACTGCACAAAGTCCTGGTCGAAGATCTCCCGCGGCTGCACATCTCCCACAGTATTTTGGGGAGCGATCCAGGCCATGGTCTCGTTGGAGCAAACCCGGTGGATGCCGACGTTGGTGCCGATGATGCAGATGAGGTCAGAACTGGCTGGAGCCGGCGTGCTTTTGTACACTTGCCACTGGTCCTGTGAACGATGGCGGATAGAGAGGCGCTGGTAGTGATTAGCTGAGCCTGCCGCGCCTCCCCGGGGACTTGTCAGCGAGCGAGCCGCCTGCAAGCCGTGATCGGTAAGGGGGATGCGTTTTGACGCGAGCTCGACATACTCTGGCCCAGGAGCCACTGCGGCTGACTGTCATCGGCCGCCAAGAGGTGAGGGGAGAAGAAGTACAAGCCACAGCTATACTCCGGTTCTCGTGATGTCAGGAGCATCCTGTGCGACGGTTTGTGATAATTGATGGACGATATTTGGGGACAGTGAATCATCTCGGCATGAAAAAACAAGGATTGGTCTAGTGTTCCCGGTCGTTCCCGTGAAAAAGAGATGCTGAACCGGCAGCGTCAGCGCGACGCGAACCAGTCCGCGTGGTAGAGCAGCGCCTGAGCATACCAATCGTTGTCGTCCATGGACATGTAGCTGCCAGTCAGAGTCTCCTCATCCAGAGCTGCGATTCCGCGAACTCGTCGGTCAGCTGACCGACCTGACAGCAACAGCAACAATAGCAGTAGCAGCAACAACAGCATCTCCATCATAAAAATTCCCATCCCTCTCCACAGAGCAACTCACTGACATAGGCCATGCCAAGGCCAGTCTGGTCGTCGTGACCGCCGACGTACATGCACGCTATGTTGGCGTACTGCGCCGACGCAAAACTGGGCACGTAGGAGATGCGGCCCTTTTCAACCACGCCGCCGGCCCAGGCGGCCGCGGCCAGATCATGATTATCTACCTTGGTCCAGTCGGACTCCGCCCCCGTCTCTCGAAGGAGCAGTCCTGACGCGATGAGATCTCGACGGAGAGGGTGACGCCGGATGTGACCGCGGAGCATCACGGCGCGCTGGCGCTCTGCGCAACGAGCCACGTGCTCCGCCTTGCGCTTCCTGACCGCATCGGCGGACCATGCGGCAGCCGAGGGCGCCGTGTGCGATGCTTCGATCTTGAAATATTTTCCACGTGTCGCGTCTGAATATCTTGGGTGTGAGCGCATGGCTATGGAAAAGAGGGCATGAAGAGCGCGCGTTTGGACTTAAACTGCAACTCCCCTCCCCCTCTGGAAGCGATGGGACCCAACCTCACCGTAATAGTAGCCGGGTATTTCGGAAGGCATCGTATTTGTGGCCGCCAGCCGGCTGAGGCTTGGCCCCGAGTCCGCGGGTGCACTGCAAGAGGCTGATGGCCTTTTCCGGGCACAATGAAGCTTTCGGGCCGTGACCTGAACTCAGGCTGTTCTTGAGATTTCGGGATGATGATGGCGGTCGCGAGTGTGATCATCAGCCGACCACCATCTTCAGCCGACAACTAAAAATTGCGTGGGAATCCTCACCACTATGGACACCCTACCTCGGAGCCTCGCGTGATTACGTAAGAGAACTCTAAGGCTTTTAACTTACTAGTTGCCCAATTATCAATTTGAGGGGCGTTCTTCAGTCCAATCTTTCATGCTCTGGGCTCACTGCGTGGCTGTCAGACTATCAGACTACATTTATCATTATAATACCGGCTGACGCCTGGTGCAAGTGGAGATTGAAATCAAGTTAGGCCTTTAAGACCAAGAGAGGGGGGGGGAAGAGCTGGAGAGTTTTGGGCCTCCACGGGGCTGTAACGAATGTCTGTCGACAAATGACGAGCTCAACGGCCATTGTTAGGGACTAGCTGTGATACATGAACAACTCTGACTTGACCATATTTAATAAACATCTGCACAGTAACCTGGTGGGGCTCTGGAAGCTGACGCCGTGGACCGCCTTGATGGTCTCGACAGCGCCGCTGAAGGCAAGAAGAGAGCGGATCCGAACCCGAACAGACGGCTCATGACTCTCAACAAGACTTTGGAAGATAAGGAAGTCATTTCTCAAATGAGAAGCCAAAAAATGTTCATGGCCGCTGAGTACTGGCACAGACGCGGAGGTGTTAGTGTTAGACGCGAAGACAACTTCAGTGGTGAGGCTAGGGTGGTACCCGAGACCCTTCCTGTCACGGCCAGAAGCGGCAGGATAGTAGGAAAGCGCCGGTACATATAGAGGCATCCATTTATCTACGGAATGGTTTAGTTTTGGACTTGTAATATCGAGATTTAGCTACATTTCGAGTAGTTTAAATGATAAACTTTTGGCGGGGAGTTTCTCAATTGCATTATCGAAAGGGGGGGTGGGGTGATTAAGGCAAAGGTCCATAGGGACCTTCCTCGAGGTCCGGACAACCCGGTCTCTAGATCCGAAAAGGCCGGAAGAAAGTGGAAAATCCATGGCTGGACTGAAGCGTACAAGTATAATGGCTTGACAGCCAAAAGCGTGGGACTGCACCTCACATCGTGTCCATTTACTCTGTTATTCAACAGAAAGCGAAAAAGGTCATAGAAGGTGCTTTTTGAGCACCCACCTACCTCTTACTCCTGTGAACCAGGCGAACCCCGTCATCTCCCTGTTGCTACGTCAGGAGAGAGACTGGACCCGAGAGAAATATAGAGTCCAGTTCCGACGGCGGCATCTGGGATGAGAATTCTCGCCGCTCAGCTATTGCCGCTGGTAGTGGCCCAGGCTGGAGCAACCTTGGTGCCCGCCAGAGCTTCCTTTGACGGACACAAGGTCTTTCGCGTGCCCGTGCGCAACAGAACCCAGCACGTTGAATATGTCGTGACCAAGCTTGGGCTCGACGTTTGGCAATCCGCCTCTGGCAAGGGTGCGTTTGCCGATATCCAGGTCCCGTCCGACAAGCTCCTGGCCTTCCGCCATGCGCTGGAAGACCTTGAGCTCATCGCGATGCATGAAGACCTGGGCTACTCCATCTCTGAAGAGGCCGCCTTCCAAGCCTACTCTGGTACGTCGAAGGAATGGAAGAGAGGAAGACGATGAATCCTCGAAGATGACACTAACCGCCGGTCGCTAGAGGGCTCGGTTAACGACACGTGGTTCGACTCGTATAATGCGTATGAGGACCAACTGCAATTCCTTCAAGACATTCAGAACCAGCATCCAAACAATTCGGAGATTGTTACCTCGGGCCAGTCGCTCGAGGGCAACGCCATAACGGGCATCCACATGTACGGAAGCAGCGGAAAGGGCTGCAAGCCTGCCATCATATTCCACGGCACCGTCCATGCTTGCGAGTGGATCACCTCGATGGTTCGTTCAAGGGCTCTTTTGTCGCCTCTACGCAGTTCTGCCGCGGGCGAGTCCGGTCTCTTGACTGACGCATACCGAACTGCTCCATAGGTCGTGGAATACTTTGCGTACCACCCTGTTGAAGGGCTATGAAAACGACGCCGAGGTGCGAGGTTTCTTGGACACGTACGATTTGTACCTGTTTCCGATTGTCAACCCCGACGGTGAGCCCATGATGCAAAAGTCCCACGCGCAGCTGTAGCTTCAAGGCTCACGCAGACTGCTTTCCACCTCCCCTCAGGCTTCAGGTATACACCCAGACAAGCGACCGTATGTGGCGCAAGAACAGGCAGAAACACTCACAGAGTAGCTGCATCGGACGCGACCTCAACCGCAACTGACCCTACAAGTGGGAAGAGCCTGGCTCGTCGGAGAACCCTTGCGCTGAGAGCTTCCGAGGAGAAAGCGCCGGAGACTCGCCCGAGACCAGGGCGTTCATCAACTTCATCCAAAAGGTCAAGGACGCGCAGGGCCTGAAGCTGTATATCGATTATCATGCCTACTCGCAGCTCTTCATGATACGTATGTCTTCAAACTCCCTCCCAGGTCCCCTCCAGACCCCTTTCGGTCCGCGCACTCCGCTGACATGTGATGAGTCATGTAGCCTATGGCTGGACTTGCAAAGACGTGCCGCAAAACAACGCCGAGATTCAGGCACTGGCCAGCGGCGCCGCCAAGGCCATCAAGGCGGTTCACGGCATCAGCTTCGAGACTGGCCCCATTTGCACCACCGTTTACCAGGCGTCGGGAAATAGCGTCGACTACGTCTTCGATGTTGCGCATGTCTCCTTTCAATAAACAAAAACACTGTGTTGAAAACCCTAGGGGAAGCAGTATTAAAAACAGCAATACCTGGCTGGAAGCGGTTTAGCCTTCTCCATGATTCAATGCCAGTCATCAAGTTCGCCAGAGACATTGCGGCTTTGCCACCATAACGGACAGCCACCTGTCTTCATCTACAGCCAGCTCTCCCTGCTTCGGTAATGCCACTCGAGACACCTCTGTCATAATGTATCTTCGCCTCACGCGCTCACACTACAGGGAGGACAAGATATTATATTTTTGACAATTCATTACTGAGACGTTTCTCTAGGTATATGTGGTAGTGGTAGTGGCTTTCCTCGCTCGTCCACACAGCGCTGTGTCTTTACGCTGGGCTTAACAGTCATACAGGGCAATTTTGAACAACCAGAAGTGAAAAAGGAGGTGGTGAGGGAGGCGCAGTAGCTGAAGAGGATGAAAAAAGGTCGCAGGCGCTGAATCACGCGGATATGTAAAGCAAAGAGCCCTATTTACTGAGACTTCTCATGCTGTGTCGAGACACGTTGCAATGAGACGACTGCCAGCCAGCGTTAGCCATCTAGGACATTACCGTCCGGTGGAGGAAGGGGTGGCAACTCACCAAAGTCTTCCAGAGATCGCTGTTTCTGGTTGCGCTTGGGCGATTTGCCGTGCATCAGGTTGTCGAAGCCGGCAGACCCCTGCATGAAGTAGTACAGGCCGCCCATGACGGCGAAGATTCCAAAGGAGAAGATCCATATACGGACTACGGCGACGATGCTCGTCTGGTTTCCGTTTTCAAACCAACCAAAGATGCAAAAGAGAGTGGCGATGACGTCCACCACCAGGATGGCGCCGCTGAGCTGCCAGGAAGGAAGCGAAGACCAAAAAGGGCCATTAGCACGAGTAATGAAGATGAGCCAGTTCTCTGTCAACGAGATCTCGAGGAATATGACCTCGTCGAGGTTGCCAAAGTTTTGTACGATGCCACCGGATGGGCTGCTGGCGTACATGGTCGTCAGTGCGATCCAGGTGCCGATGGCAAGCACGACGCCGAGCAGGACAGACATTCCCCATAGCTTGGGTAGGTTCCATTTGACGGGTGTCTGCGAGAAGGGAGCATTGTCGTAGGCAATAGCTAGCGTAGCGATGTCGGCAAAGATGGCGATGAAAACGACCAGGTTTAGGTTGAGGGTACGATTGAGAATGGCGACCCAGAGGCCCAAAAAGATCTCCATGTGCAGTGACAAGGCGATACGATAGACGACGTAGGCGTACATGCGGTGGAAAATCTGGCGAGAAGTCTTGAGCGCATCAATAATGGCCCCGAGACCGGGGGCGAGAAAGACAATGTCAGCAGCCGAGCGGGCGGCGTCCGAGGCACCCTCGACGGCGATGCCTGTGTCTGCTTTCTTCAGCGACGGCGCATCGTTGACGCCGTCGCCCGTCATGGCCACCAGGTAGCCTCGCCGCTGCAGAATCTCCACGACCGAATACTTGTGCTGCGGGAAGACCTCGGCGAACCCATCGGCAGCTTCAACGAAATCGTACACTTCAGAACCGGGCATGTCTCCGCCGCCGCCGAGACCGAGTCGTTCGGCATTGTAGACATTGGTGCCGAGGCCTAATTGCCGGGATGTTTCTCGAGTGATGCCGACGGCATCACCAGTCAACATCTTGATGGACAGGCCAAGGTTCTTAGCTTCGTGAATGGTACGGGCCGTGTCGTGCCGCGGAGGATCAGAGCAGGGCATGATGCCCAATATCTCCCAAGCACCTTCACCGCGCTTGCGGGCCACTCCAAGAGATCGGAAGCCACGGGTCGCAAACTCTGCGACACAGTTCTTGTAGGCCTTGTCAATCGCATCGGGAATCGAATGATCTTCCTCAACCGTCTTGAGGACGAACAAGGGAGCACCTTTGACACAGATGATACGTTCGCCCTGAGGAGACTCAACGAGAGCCTGGACTTTCTTGGAGACGGGATCGAAAGGATGAAACTCGAGCACCTTGTACTTGGATAAGACTCCCTTGGCGCGGGGGTAGTACTTGAGGGCCTTAAGGAAGGCCTTGTCGATGGCGTCGATACCTTTCTTCTTGCGAGAGGCGGCCAAGCAGGCGGTTAGCATCAGGTCATCGGGGTCGACACCATGGACGGTGAAGGGTTCCGACAGAGAGAGCTTGTTCTTAGTCAGGGTCCCCGTCTTGTCAGAGCAGAGAATCTCGACTCCGGCCAAAGACTCGATGGCAGACAGCTTTTGGACGATGGCTTGCTTCTTGGCCAGGTAGGCAGCGCCCACGGCCATGGTGGTGGTGACGACGGCGGGAAGACCAACGGGAACACCGACAATAGTGATGGCCAAGGTAAATCTCAGAATTTCGACTATAGGGTTGGAGCGGTAAAAGGACGAAACCCAGACGACCAGTAGCGTGACGACGACGAGGATCAGTAGGACTGTGCCGATGCCGTTGAGCACCTCGGTAAAGTGGCCGTTACCGCCAGCGGACTGGGAAACAAGGGCAGCGGCGCGGCCGACAAAGGTGTTGTCGCCGGTGGCGGTGACGACGACGAAGGCCTCGCCGCGCTTGACGGCGGATGAGGCGAAGCAGTTGTCACCTTTGTGCTTGTCCACGGCGAGCGACTCGCCCGTGATGGCCGACTGGTCTACCTGGAGGAAGGCATCTTCGGTGACGATGAGGCCGTCGGCGGGAATGATGGTACCCTGAGGGTTAGGGAGCGCGCGTATTAGCACAAGAGCGGGCCGGGCTGGGCGGTGGAGGGGAGTAGGAGACGAAAGGACGGAGACTGCTCACCTCCTCGACCTGCAGGATGTCACCAGGCACCACTTCGGGGGCCTCGATCTCCTTGAGTGTACCGTCACGTAAAACCACGGCCTTGAGGGCGAGCGTCTTCTTCAACTCGTCAACGATGGAACCAGCCTGGAACTCCTGGATAAAGCCAACGCAGGCATTGAGCAACAGCAGGGCGCAAATGACGCCAAAGTCGACCCAGTCCTGTAGACCGGCGGCAAGGACGGCAGCAGCCTAGTGGAACGAGCACGGAGCCAGATTAGCGCGCCTGCAGATACTAAACTAGGGCATCGAGCGGAGGTATGTGGGACGGGTAATCTGCGCTGCCCCGGAGCGAGCGCGAGGGGGGGCCAGCGAGAAATGCAAACAGTGGGCAAAAACATTGGCCGCAAGCCAGACAAGCCGGGGTCCATGGCCGACCAGAGCGAACAAGAGGCTAGGGAAGGGGAGGGGAAAGAACAGTCGGTATGAGGATGCGGCTTACCTCCATGACGAATTGAATGGGTCCCACGAAGTAGGAGAAGAACTTGAGAAGCATGTTCTCCTTCTCCTCCTTCATCTGGTTGAGGCCGTACTTGCGGCGGCGTGCAACCACCTCGGACTCGGTGAGGCCCGTGCGGCTGTCGGTTTGCAGCATGTCCTCGGGTACGGTGCGGCCTCCGCCAGGCGTGCCGTCTTCTTCCTCCTCCTCGAAGCCGCCATGGCCATCTTGTGACTCGAGGTCCTCTATGAGCGCGTCAATGTCCTCGTCCTCGTCATCGTCGGCGGCGGCGGGCGCGGCTGCTTTCTTGGGTGGCTGTTCGCCATGGTGTGCCTGATAATGCTGCTGGGGCGGCTGCTGGCCCCTTTTTTCGTCGAAGCGACCCGGCTCAATGTCGGTGTTGAGCGCGGGCGCGCCGGTGGATCGGTCAGCCATGGCCAGGAGGGGGTTCTGTAGAGCTGCTGTCTAGGTCGGAGGGCCGGTGATGTTCAAGGCTCCTCTAGGTGTATCGGGCGAACTAAGAGATGTCGCGCGCGCGCTCCGTCCACTGTGTTCCCACAGAGACGATGCACAGGGACAGGAGGCCAAGAGGAGTGATCGGCCAGGCTGGGCGGAGAATATGCGAAAAAGACAGACGATAATGCCCAGGGCAAAAGACGAGGGAAAGAAGAGGGCGCCGGGTTGGGGGCAGGGGAGGCACGAGGGAAGGAGGGAGGTGCAGCACCGCACGACGGCAGATGACGGTGCCGAAGGCCACTTATGTGCGAGGCTGCGCTGGGTGAGGGTTAGGGAAGGAGAAGGAGAAGAAAGGGGGTCGGAGGAGGGCCCTGTCGCGAAAGGGGACAGGAGGAGGACCGGCTATGTATTTCAATCCCAAGCCCTTCTACCCTCCCCCTGGGGGGAGTGCCTAGAAGCGAGGGCAGAGGGAATTACAAAAATCCTACACCGGGGGGCCAGGCTCAAGTTTTCCCGCGCGGCAGCCATCATGGGGAAAAGAGGTCGGTCCACTTTGCCCTCCTCAGCCGCCAGAAGCTCTTCCTCTCTCTACCTTAGCGCCCCGCCTGCTAGGCTAAGAAGCGGAGGTACCCGTGCCGTCCACAGCAAGTGTCAGGTACCTGTCGTCCTGCACGACGGACGAGGCTGGCCAAGTACTCTTATCCTGAACGGTATTGGGGCCAGGTATGAGCGCGAATAGGCACACACCCCGAAATCAAAATGACACGCCAGCTGGCTACCCCGGGCCTGCGTCTTCTCTGTCTTTGTTTTTGCTTTCCGCCTCTCGCTTTTTTTCTCTTGGCCGTTTCGTCTTTGCCAAGGTCTGAGTGTCTGACTGCCGGAATACCTGACGGCTGCCGGTCGCCTGGGTGTTGGGGTCCCAGGCTGTGCTGGCGACATGCCTGCCGCTGAGGCACCGCCCACCGCTTCGGCACCACTCGCGATGCTCGCCGGTTCAAGTACCGGCCTGAGTCGTGAGGCAATTGGTACGGAGCCTGTCCGTCATCCGTCCCAGCCGACTTCAGGTACCTCGCCTGGTGGGGTGTCTCAGGCAGACGACACCGTGTGGAATGCTCGGCTGGGTACGGTGCCTGTGGCGCATCGACCTGATGGGGTACGGAGCATCTCATACCCAGTTTTTCTGTGCTTGTGCGCGTGCGCTTGTGTGTGTGTGTTTTTTTCTCCAACTGCCCTCCCCCCCTTTCCCTCCTCCCTCCTCCCTTGCCTTTATCGGTCGCATAACGCGGCTAGCTCGAGGAGGCTTTCCAGACCCTGCTCCAGGGCTCATTACCGGGCATCATTACCTTAGGCAGGGCAGCGGAACGGTTATTGTAGAGAGCTAGTGACGCCAAGCAAATAACAAATCATTATGTCTTCCCCTTCTCGCCCTCCCAAAAAAATAAGGCCGGTAGCCCCCCCAAGTATCGAGAACCGATGAGTTCGACGGCGCTGGTGGAGCCGGCGACTTTTCGGCACCAGTACTGCATACCTAAGTAGGTGCGGGGGTGCTCTGTTCGCCCATATCTGCTTAGGGTTTTTTTTGCGGCGCGCAGGGTGGCCGCCGCCTCCCTACTCCAACTTAGGCCTGCCTCTCACTGCCTTGCCGGTGCTAGCTACAGTGGGCGTATGCGACCGCAGAGGTGCTTCAGTGGGTTGCAGGGTGTGTCCATCACCACCTTGGGATTATCCGTCGAAGCATCTGGCGCATGCGGAAGAGCCTCGACACCCCCAAACAACATCAAGCCTGCACTGAGGAGGGAGGGTGGAGGGGGGCCGCAAAGACTCCGCACTTTCCGGGGGGCAGGCAACCAACACTAGCAGCAGGTGTTCGGCACGAACTCGTCGACTTCCAGCACGGCCAGGCGTTGCCATGGTTTTTGCGGACACGGACACATGCCCGAGCCGTGCTCGCTTGTGTTCGGCAGCTGCTTGTGATGAGCAGCGATAGGTTCGGGGCACAGCACCCCAAAGCACGTAGGCGCCACTTGGCCCTAACGCTGCCATCACGGTAAGTCGGATTTCACAGCGAGGAATTCGGTCTCTTGTCAGCCAGCCGGCCCCAGTCGCCCGGCCGACGTCAGAAAACGGGACGCGTAGGCGCACACGGACAGCCCTTGCCGTCATCCCGGCCGCATGGAAATTGGCCATGATGACGGACAAACCGATGGCACAAAGCACATGGCGACGACAAACTCGTCAATCGCTAGGGGGTGTGTGAGTGATGCCGTATCGGGGTGTACATGGTGCGATACTCCACCCTCGCCCGCCAGCTCGGCTACGGGCAGGTACCCGAGCCTAGCCCGTCGGCAGCGACAGCGCGCACACACACCATACCACAGGCCAGACACACACAGACGCACACCTAGGCACACACACACACACATACATACGTAGCCACCAAGCAAGCCGTCTGCCGAACATGTCAGGCATGTAACCGCATGTAGACCCAGACATCATCAAGCCGGCCTTTGTCTCTGCCCTCAATGGATGGCCCTAGCGCCGATGGGGGCCATTGCCAGCGCAAGGGCACGGGCATCAAGATCAAGCGGTTGCAAATGAGTGCCACGACTGGGGGGGCCCAGGCCAGGGTCCGGCCGCTCCGAGGGAGGCCGAGCCGGACACAGAAATATCAGAGATGGCTTAAAGTTCGGCTGCCTGGCAGGCCAAGCCGGCCCGGCTGCATCAATTGACGGGAGCGCGGTCTGGTCCCGCGTGACCTATCTCTATTCACCTGCATGGCAGCTTGGCTTGGCGTAGCATCGATAGAAAATGCCAGGACGAAGAAAAGGCGGTCCATGTGGCCGGCCTTGAGATGCGGCTTATGTGTGTGAGTGTGCCGTGCGTGTGTGTGTGTGCGTGCATTTTTCCATGCATTTTCTAGACAGCTTCTACACGCAAGAGCTCTTTATCCAATTCATATCCGTAAATTTTCTTGCGCAATACGTTTTCCCGATAGTTAGAGGCGATGAGAGAAAAAAAGAAAAAGTATCGCCTTTGCCGCTCGGCTCGTGCGGCCGGCCGACCATGCGCGCTCGTTCACCTTCCTACCGCAGAGTAGTCTGAATAGCCGTCGCAGCCCATACATCAGCATCAGCAAGTGACGACCTGTGCAGGCATCGTCACACCGCAACAGACACGTTGCCGAGGGCGAGGCAAAGTAGACATGGGCTGGCGCAAAGGTTCAAAGGCAACCGTGGAATGGGCTCGGGACGGCGCAACCAGTCCGCCGAGGCCCGCCGAGGCCCGCGAAGCGGAGAGAGGGCCAGAAGGACAGAGAAAGACGAAGAGGAAGTGAGAGATCTGCAGTTCTGTGGAGAACCCTGTCTCGGCCCTCATGGACCACGATGTGACGCTTGCCACAGCACCTAACACACACTCGCACTCACACTCCCGCCACACACGCGGCGGCCAGGAGGTGGTGCCGGTCGAGGTGCCAGGGGAGCTCGCCGAGGGCTGGTAGGCAAACGCTTGCCCACCGAGGTACAAGCAGTGGGGTCTCGACATGGCCCGACCCCGTCCACCGGAGCTTTGCCTCCCCAGGAGGGATTCTGACCCGTCTCTACGCGGCCCGGTCAGGCCACGGCGACTTCGCCTTGGTACCACACATGGCTCAATCACGAGGACGCCGTGCTGCACTGTGCCTGCGACCGCAAAAAGACCCCAGGACACTTCTTGGAGTGACGGAAGGCCCTGGCCAAGTGGAGAGACTCAGGTTGAAGTCTGGTCCCGGTGGATTTGTGTATTGCGCGTCAAGCGCGGAGGATCCGGGCGCGTGGTGGCCGGAGCGGACTTTGGGGTTTTTCTTTTTCGTAGGATCGACATTGGCAGGGCCAGCTGGAGGCATCGGGATGGAGCGGGGGAGAAACTGGGAGCGAGGCCCGTCAGATTCAACATCTGGTCGTGGCTTAGTGTAGGCCCGGTACTGCGGGCTGGGACGAGGCTGGCCGGGAGGCCCTCGGGCTTCCCTTAACGCCAGCCCGGCCCCACCGGTGGGCGTGCCTCAGGACGCTGGGCTTGTGCCTGCCACCCAAAAATTCACAACTCCCGCCACACACAGGCGCGCAACTTTTCATGCGCCAGAGTGCCGGACTGGTTCTTCTATCCTCTTGCTCTTTCCCGTCTAGACGTGCATGAAGGACGAGGCCAGGAAGGACGACGGGTTGTAGCTTTGTTGGTCAGCCTATTTTTTTCACCCTGCGTGACGCCTTCTCGCCGACCACCCACCGCACGGCTGAGGCATTTTCCTTCCAAGTTTCACCAACCTGGGCCTGTCCGAGAGCACGCCCATCCCCTGCCGGGAGCAGAGCGGTCGCGGCGCCTTGTGCTGCCCTTGTAGCCTGTCAGCCTCGCGCCCCTGCCTGGCTCACTATGCGCGCGGTCGGAGCTGGTCCGACGTGGTGCGATCACAGGTCACAGAGACTTTGAGCCTCTTGGGTTGACGCACTGCGTGCGCCACATCCGGGAGGCCACCCCAATCCCCTCCACTGTCCCGAGAAAAGCCAAGAAAGCCGAGCCTGAAAGCAGAAATAGATCCCTCCCTTTATCCCGCCTCTAAAAGAAAATGATCAGGGGCCGCGGCGCAACAGATCAGTACTCGATCGGTGCCTGAGTCGACAGAGAATGCGTCTTGTTTGGTGGGACGGCCCCTACGAAAGAAAAAAACTAGCTAATTACGCATTTGCCCCGCCTTCTCCTAGGAGATATGACTAAAAAGAGCCCACCCCTTTCTTCTGGAGGATGTCCTCTTCTTATCTCGACAAGGCGACGGGACACGAAAAAGGGGAGGGGAGGGGGTAGGAGCCGGCGCCACGGTCAAGACGTAAGATCGTCGCATGCATGTGCCTGGTTCAGCGGCTAAAATTCTTGGCGAGGCCGGGCCTCGTCGAGGCTGCGTGCGCGCTCAGGAGGCGGCGAGAAACGGCGAAAAGCTGACGACGGCAGGGGAGGAAGGCATAGAGAGCGAAAGCGCGAAAGGAGGCACAAGGCGAGAGAGACAGCTCGCTCTAGTGTATTAGTTTTGCAAATTGTATCGATGTGAAGCAGCCCCTCTATCGGTCGCTTTGCTTACTCATAACTATTTTTGGATATGATTTTTTTAAATAATTCTCATCTCATCAAACTCTCCGCTTGGCTTGATAAACGGAGGTGGACGCGAGAAAAGGCGGACGGACGGGTTCGAGGTCCGGCCATGTTTATGCAGCCATCGTCTCCAGGTAGGTCTGACTCGGAGCAGTTCGAACCAATAGTGCAATTCGAGCTCCTCTGCGGTGGGGAGGGGCGGAGAGACCAGAGCTCGCCCGCTAGAACACGATCCCCCCCAGCCGAAGAAACAACGGGTTACACGGGGCCTCGCTGCTACGTCACCAGAATGAAGCTGAGGCGCCTCGGCTTGCCGTCTTCGTTGTCCTGAGCCCCCGCGTCCCGAGGCCGGCGGCGGGCGTGCAGAAGGGATCATGTGGTCATGGCGGCAGCTTTCCGGTCTGCCGCGACGTGAAGCACGCACAACAGGCCTTGACCGGCCACCGCAACGTGCCCGGAACGAGGGACGGGGGGAGGAGGTTCGAGAAATTTCTCCTCCGCTTCGCTGCCTCAGGCGGAAGACAACCATGGCCAATCAGACCGTGGCTCACCGGGGGTAAAAGCGGAGATCGCCGGGACAGTTAGCCGCCAATTTCCGGCCATTTCTTGCCTCGCCGAGCGGGTCTAAAATCACGTGATACAAATATACCGCCGCTGGCAAACTGCTGCCTGCCGGCACAGCCTGATGCAGTCAGTCCCGTCCCCGAGCTTCGTCCGCGTCTCACGCCCTGGCCTGAAGGCGCCAATGAATCCATCGTGCGCCGTGCCCCTACTGCGCTCGTCGCTTCTTCGGTCTCTTCCCGCGTCTCATGGAAGCTTGTTCACTCGTGATACCCAATTCGATTGTAGTGTCAAACGTCATCCTGCCCTCCGCTTCTCAGCCGGTGCCGGCCGACCGACAGCGACCTGGTCGGCCAGCGCGGCAGCAACCAGCCAGCCACCCTTCCTCTCCTTTGCCCTGTCGGAGACCCCAAGAGTCCGACCCGTATCGACGATTCAGGTGACACGCATGGCCCAGTCCATCTACTCCAATGACTCGACGGGACGCACCTCCCAAGGCCCTCCCCCTCCCCCCCCCTGGTCTCCCTGAGACCAATACAATCGACAACCCTGTTTGGACTGACAAGATTTTCGCCGATGAACAGACGGGCGAGAAAGAGACATGGAGCCGGGTTCCACCATCTTGACTCCCTGCTTTCCCGTCAGCGATTCTCGGATGTCGCTTTCAACGCTCTGCAGTTGAAAGCCTCGCCGAGGCTGACATCGGCCACACCAGAAAAGAGGAGAGAGGAAGCGAGCAACTTTGCGTAATAACAAGTGAGAGTTAGGATTGAGCGTCAATAAGAAAAAGTGAGCGAGGAGAACAAAAATTTCGAGATGACGCGCCGGCCATGACGGTCCTGATGAAACACGCGCTGTCTTTACCATCTCGCCGCGCGATCCCGGCCTCCGCCGACGACGACACGTGTTTCACGCCGCCGTCGCCCGATCTTCCGACGATCGTGCAAGACAAAGAGTCCGTCACCGCCGTTCTTTCGTCCAACCTCCTGCGGAAATCCCCTGGCCCGGCGCCGCCTAAAGAGGGGGCCGGCCGGCGCGCAATACATACAGCCAGGACTTTGAAGACCGGCCATGAACAAAGCCCGGCGAATCCGTTGTGATGCCATGGCCACCGTAACCGGCATTCTCTGCAGCAACAGCCTGTTTGTTACATTCCACACAGCCTTGACTCGTCGAACCCACTTGTCTGCCCATCCATGACCCCCCCTCTCTCCAATTTTGTCTGCCTTCCCCCATTCCTCGCACATCACAAAGCACGCCAAGAAATGGAAAGAAAAAAACATCGTCCCGGTTAGAAATTTTAGGGACGACAAGAGGTGTCGCCATGCAGACCTTATTATCAAACTCGTTCCTTGGCCGGCCCCCATCGACCTGCATGAGAGATAATTTGCATGCACCGTCCGCGCTCCGCTCCTCTTTCCACCACGTCCATCACAACAACCGCTATTATAGCAAGCACATGGATGCCCCCCTTTGCGAACCCGCTGCTCGCCTCAGCAACGAGCGCAATTGGGCCGCTTCTATTGTTTGATATTGTGCGTTGCTCATAATCATAAAACATCACGAATATCGCGACGGCAAATCCTCATGGTCGTGCACTATCTAACACACCCGCTTGGCCTATCTGCCATTGCATAAGAATGAGGGAATTGATTGATTGATTGAATTATTTTACTCCCCCCGGTTCAACCAGCCTCACTGCCGCACAGTCTGAAGAGAGGGGGATTCGTGCCGGTCAGGCCAAGCCGATCCGTGGCGCAAGGCGCCTGCTTACGGGGCAGCGGCAGAGGCCGCTGCCCTATATGTGTGTGTCGGGGCACCACCTGGGTAGGCTCCTCCGCCGCCCCCCAATAAGAATGAGGGAAGACAACATAAAAAACTTTCATGTTAATCTGCTATCCACTTATCACGTGTCCACTCTGATGCTGCCATGAATCGAGTCTCCCACGCTTCGCACGACGGATGGCAGTATTTAGATGAGCAGATCGAGAACCGGGCCGCCGCCAGTAATACAACCGACCCGACTTGCTCTGTGCTGTGCTGTGCTGTAGCGCTGTCACAAGTCAATGTATTACTCTCCCGCATCGCCGCATCATTGTCGGCCAAAGCCTCCAGGCCGCCACATCGCCTACTCTCCAGACAGCTGCTTTCTCTTTCGCGTGCTGAAAACAAGATATCGACAAGGTAGCCAACCAATTGACAAGACACCTTGGTCGGGTCGTGGGTATCATGTATCACTCATACTTGTTCGCCTGCCTTCAGTTCCCGCCTCCAGTTCCGGCATCGGGAAAGGCAAAGCCGTTGGTGAAGTTGGGTATCCCGTTGGGGAGAGAGCCCATGCCGAATGGATATCCGGCCATTGCCGCCGCCGTTTGGACGCCCACTCCCTTGTCGCCCTGGTTGCCGCCATTTCGTCGCTGCTGGCTGGCCCCAGAGTCGCGACCGCGGCGCCCTCGCCCGGGTTCCTCATCACGGTTGCGCGTCGACTTTGGCCCGTTACTTCCGCCCTTATCCGTCTGCATCCGCCGGCTGATGGCCTTGGATGACACTCCGGCCCCGATCTCAATGTCTGGTTCTTCCACACACAGTCCCTGCTCGATTGACCGTCCTCCGCTTCCGCCAAACGGCGCCGTCAACATCCATTTTCGGTCGGCGTCTGTCAGCTTGTGGATGGGTATAACGCTGATGCCCGTGGCGTAGTCGCTACAGTCTCTTGGCCCGAATCCCACGCCCCAGCGTGTCTACAAACCACCCGTCAGCCCTGCGTCCTGCCCTCGTCTGCATGTATGACTTGTACCTACCCGTAGCGGGACTTCGAGGTTTCGAGTGTCCTCCGTGCTGTCTTTGGCATGTACGGCATCTTTGCGCGTGAGCATTTTGACAAAGGCGTGCCGCTTCTCCTTGTTCACAATACAAGTCTGCACTGTCCCGTACCGAGAAAAGATCTTGCGCAGGTCCGCCTCGGTGCATCTACATCCATCTTAGCATCGGGTGTCAGTCGCCAAGGACTGTCATGAGTCTACTCACGTCACACCGCCCACAAAAAGAGTTCTGCTCAGCACCCTGATATGGCCTGGGGGCAAACTTGTGTCGTACTCGATCCACCTATCGATCTTGGGCAGTTCCGATGGGGATGCGCTCCGGCCCCGTCGCCCCTGAGGGCTCCGGTGACGATAACCGTTTCCCCTGCGCCCACCGCGTTCCCGCTCCTCGTGGTGGACCAGATCCAAACTGTTGGGGCCACTGCGTGGGGCCCAGACGCGATCTGGAGACCGGGACCGCGATCGGCCATGATATCTATTGGGCGACCTACTCCCGTCTTGGTAGCCCCGGTCGCGGCCTTGATCAACAGCAGCCCATGGATGTTGACCTGCGGGAAACGATCCCTGCGCGGCCGGAACGGGTGGCTGAAATGTGGCCTGAGTATTGACGCCGCCTGCACCAGTCATGCTCTGGATTAAACTGGGAATTTTGTCAAAAGGTACGCCCTGGTCCGGCGAGTGCCTTGATTAGCATGATTTGCTGTTGTGTGTTCAAATCGAGTCCAAGGCTTCCTGGGCCCGTAACAGGTGCCGAGGCGGCATACGGGTTCGCCGCTGCATTTGCCGCGACAGGTATGGACGGTAGCAAAGCGCTTTGGCCGGCCAGCTGTGGAAGAGAAAAGGGAAGATATGGGTCGTTCGTGGGCTGTGTGGTCGGGGGATAAGATGACGGCATCGTCAGGGTTTGCGACGGTTGCTGAGGCATAGGCAACGACGACGACAACGGTTGGGGCAAGTTGTACGTCACTGCAGGGTCCGGCGCCGCCATGTTCTGAGTATTTGCGGTGCTATTCTGGCGAGCCATGTTGGCAAGCGCCTCCAGTATAGAAGAGCCATTGGGACCCGCCTGTGCTGTGGTTGCTTGTTGATCGCGAAGGCTTGCCAAAGCACCCGGAGGCGGGCTCCCGGGCGGTGTCGTCGAGACGTCTGCGAGAGCGAGGCACCTTAGTTAGCTTTTACCGCGCCTGTCTGAAGTGGAAACGAAAAACTCAAAAGAGTGGCTTAAACCACAAGAAAATTAGAGAGCATTAAGCCCAATTAAAAGAAATAACCCGAGTGGCAGAGAAAGTGTCATGAAAACCTACTTGGCGGAGGAGCGGCAGTCAACTTTTGGCGGAACGAGTCGAGCATCGGTGTCGGGAATGTCTGACCTTTCTCCCAGATGTCCAGCAGCTTCTTGATCTTTTCCTACATGGCAAGATAGCGTGAGTTACTGCACCTCGGCCCTCTGTGTCAACACAACTGTCCAGGATCGGTCAAATCGATACCTGGACAATGTGACGTGAGATTCGGGCATCTGGGCCAGCGCTCGGCCATCGTCGGGACTAGAGCACACGATGGCACTACTACGCGGGTGGCAGTTTGGGAAAGCATTATGCGTACCTTTTGCTCATCCGGGGCAGA
Source organism: Nilaparvata lugens yeast-like symbiont (assembly GCA_000758425.1). Taxonomy (NCBI): domain Eukaryota; kingdom Fungi; phylum Ascomycota; species Nilaparvata lugens yeast-like symbiont. The sequence continues at coordinate 169,976 of KN173723.1, read as the reverse complement.
GTGAAGAATATCATTCATCAGCACAGGCATAAGTTCCGTCACTCGGTGCACTCCGGCAGCATAGGTGCCGTCCTGTGCAGAGCTGTTTACTGGTTGCCCCAGGGTCCTTGCTTGCTCGAGCCACTTTCGGGTCACAGAGTCTACTACGTAGAGAACCCCCAACTTGTGCGTCCCGGGCGCCTTTTTGAAGTGTGTGTAAATCTTCTGAATCAGGACGGATTCGGACTGTGCCATAGAGGGTTAGTGTTTGACGAATAACCTCTTTTGCTGATCAGGACTTGCGCATCAGACGTTGCGTACCTGGATGTTGGAAACGCAGAGGGAAGTTAGGCTAAGTATACGCGATCCCGAAACTCCTGGAGGTTTCAATCCCAGCATAGCCTGGAGACCTGTCTCCAGGTCCGCTACTGCAGATGCCATGGTACCGGAAGCACACGACCAGGAAATGTACTTAAAATTATCAGCGGGGCTTTTTTGGTGTTGGCTGGTTATTGCCCTGCTTTCTTTTCCTCGGCCACGACGAAGATGCTTTTTCGGAAATCAACAGGACCTTATTATCAGGCGACAAAGGCGCTGACGTCTAACTTTTCTTTTGATTTTGCTCTAGTCGCGGGCCATAGCAAACCCAAACTAAGGTGTTCAATACACGGGCGTTTACGAGGCCCGTGACTTCCTCACAGAGACGTTGCGCGTCGTAGCGAATGTGTACGAAAGGCCAAAGCCCCAGAGCACAGGTACGGGCAACTGTTTTACAGTCTGATTCCCGCGAGAAGCGCAGTGACCGGGCTTTACTGTGGCGTCGGAACGTGGCAGACAAATCACGGCTGCCCTGACGACGGTTGATGACGATTCGATGCGGAAGCGCGGAACGTGGCTATCAGAAAATTCCGCAGACACGGCCAAGCACTGTTGAACGGGGCGGGGGAGTTAATACGAGATAAAGCCTGGTTGACGCGAAACACGGTTGCGTCGTGATGGAATGGAGCTGGTGGAGGAGGATGCGGGAGAGAGAACGAGCGTGAAAAAACTGCAGGCAAGTGAACTCTTTTCAAGGCTGTGCCCGCACACGGCAGAAATGGGAAAGCGTAATGCCTCAGGCTGCCACATATACGTACACTGCCGCACTCACCCAAGAGATTGTATTAGGCGCAAAAAAAGAAGGCGAGAACGGCAACTAACCCTGATTTGGCGAATAGATGAAGTCTTGATATGTCACGTGAGCTTACGCACAGATTGATTTTCCAGTTTTATTAAATGCACGTGCTAGGTATTGGATGCCCTTCAATGGGCCAAGTGTGAAGAGATTAGCAAGAGGAAACCAAATTGCTAGGCATTATTGAATTAACGTTCTATGAAGAGGAAAGGAAAGAACAGGAGTCTGTGTCGCGAACATCGCTTAAAAGCGAGATTGCTCAGGTCTTGATCATGTGACAAAACACATGATCAAGATATCAATCCTGGGTCCATGACCCTTACATCAAGGCAGGATGTGCCTCGTTCTTTGCTGAAACAAGCGATTGACGTTTGTTTTTCATGATAAATACACATAACCGCCGGAACAGAGCACCCGTACCCTACAATGTAAGTGTAGAAAGATTACCATCCCTCTAGGGCACACAATATGGTGCTGGCTGACTAATTATGAACTCTGCTTCTCGGCCAATCAGATAGCTTGAACAGGCATTGGACGGGCCCAGGCAGAAGCCCTCAACAGTGTTTACCCACATTGCGTTTTTCTTTGGCGATTGCTACGAAGGTTGGGAACTTAACTATCCGGACCAGAAAAAGTAACTCGGCTTACATAGCACTGTATCCATCTCAATCGAGTAATACAGTACAATTCTGTAACTTTTGCCTAATTAGGAAATTTATTTTTCAACATCTTCCTCTAAGTCTTCCACCCAATCTTCCGCGCTTTTTTCAACGCCTTCCACGCCCGGGATGGCAAGAAAACAAGGCTTTGATTGACCCAGAATAGCTTCAATGTCCGAATAAAGATATTCTCTTTCCTGGTTCGTTAATTCGGGTGGGGCACTTTCCTCTTTATATAGATTGTTGCCACGCAAATAAAACACCCATTGGATGTTGTTAGGCAGCCGTTCCACAAGCTTCTGTAGCTTTTCCTGGGGAAACCCTGCCCAAGCCGCCTTCCAAATTGATCGAAGCTTCGAGCGCGGAACCTTCTTTGTTATAAAGCATTTAAGCATGAACCATGCAGGTTTAATAGGGGCTAGATCGGGGGAGTTAGGCGGCCAGTCGACGCTTTGGAAGCCACGCTGCTTCCAGAGCTCTTTGTTGCGCCATTGTGCATGCGGAGAAGCGTTATCTTCTTGAACCAGCCAATCGTTGCATGGCAGGCTTTCTAGAAAGGGGAAAAACAGAGGCAATAATACCTCGTGTTTATAACGCAATGCATCAATACCGCCTTTGCCGTTGCGCACCCACTTTCCATTGGCCTTCGTGAACTTCCATGCAGGCTTCTTTCCGGGGGGCTTCCTCTTGAGATTCAAGCGCCGCATGCTATTGTTTATCTCCCACTGTTCTCGAAGCCGAGCCTCGTTCTCTTCGTTCCACAAGGTCACTTCGGCATTATATGCCTTCGTCTGTGCCGCAGTCTCATTGGCCCATATATAACAAGGGCCTTTGTGATGGTATGCAAAGCAGCCCCAGAACATAAACTCCTTGCCTTTCCAACGTTGCCGCACACAATGCTGAGAATACGCTTCCCTGGTCAGGCGCGCCACACACGCCGTTTTCCCCGCATTGAGCCAAGGATAACAGAGGTCTCATCGCTCCAAACAACCTTCTTCCACTTCTAAAGTCCAGTCTTTATGCTCCCAGGAGAACTGGAGCCTTCTGATTCGTTGGAGCTTATTCAGCCCTGGCTTTGTTGTGTGCTTGACACTCGAGTAGCCTGTCTTTTTGAGCCAACGCCATAGGGTCATATGACTGAGCTGTATTCCATAGACCTTCTGGACTGCCTCAGCTAGCTGTGATAGGCTATATTGCCTCGTGGTGCTATTTCGAGTTAAGGTTGAAACAACTTTTTTCCAACGGCTTCATTGACCAGTTTGGGCCTGCCGCAGCGTGGCTTATTGGTCACATAATCCTGTAATACAGGCATGCCACGCTCAAAGCCACGAATTTTGGCCTTTTTAAGGTCAAAGAAGGTGCTTTTCTTGATCCCAGTCCGCTCGATGATCTGATTGATCGGAAGGCCCTGATTCCAAAGTTCTAGAGCAATGCCTCTTATCGCTAATGTATGCTCGATTGGGCCAGCTTTGGCAGCCGTTGCAGCCGTTGTCTCCTTACTCGTCGAATGAACCTCTTCATCTTCAGGCCTGGAGGCAGAGGCAGCAGAGGCAGAAGGTCGTTGCGTGAGGTCAGCGGCTTCGTCAGCAGCTCGGGCTCTCTGATTGGTCGGCTGGTAGACTGGAAGGTCATATCTCTCGTCGGTCGGGATACCAGTACGTCGGTTTCCTCGCGCTTGAGCTCTAGTCTGCACCATTTTGGTTGGTCTTGACTCAATCTGATGATTTACGTTAGGGGTATTCTGATGATTTACGTTTGTAGGGGTATCCTGCCATACAAATTAGTAGGGGAAAGAGCTTTCTAAGCATTGTAGGTCAAATACAGTGCCTAGATTCATAAAAATTATTTCACACTGTAATAGTGGATCCAAATGACTTTTTCTGGTCCGGATAGTTAAGTTCCCCAACCTTCGTACCGCGGGATGGGACGAGGAAGGCGTCACAACACTGTCAGCCCGGCCCCACCGGTGGCGTGCCTCAGGGCGCGCTGGGCTACTGGGCGGCTTAGACAGCAGCCACCCTCGCGCTTGTTTCTCAAGCACGGGTGGGCCCCAATTGACTCAGCAACGTTTCACTGACCCAGAAGCCCCGGTACCTAAATAAGCTCAATTATACTAGTCAATTTTCATACAATCAGGTATCAAATTTTCCAATCTAAATACATAGTTCTCCCACCGATGCAATAAACCCACCATTACTTTCCGTCTCATTCTGAGAGCATCGCTAAGTTAGCTACTGCAGAGCGAGGCGTGCCCGCATCATCTTCTTCCTTGACACTTCAAACTTGCCCTAACTATTCTCATTGAAGCTGTATGCAGTAATCTCAAGGCCATCCGCCCCAGTCGTCATCATCTTCCGGGAATTTGCACGATCTTTGTGCTCGTTAACGACGACCTCAATCGCGTATGGATTGCGCCCTCGTGGTAATCTGGCCAAGTGAAGTTACTGCGAATCTTGCCTCTGTGGCATAGATGGTGGAAGCTATGGTATCGCGCACATAGCGATTATATATCCATAGATGCGCCTGGCGGTCTGCCTTAGATCATCCACCTTGTATCTTTGCTGGGCCGGCTTTGTGGATATGATGCTGCGGATGACGCTCCTAAAGTCGCGAATCCATCGTCGGGTGAAGGCTGCCTCAGCGCATGCCGCCTTCTTCTTAGTCCGGTCATCTTCATCATCCTGGTCAGCCAGCCTATTGTACTCGTGACCTGCTGCTCCAACCCTCGCGTCATGGATGCTTAATGGAGCAGAGGATTTCTTCTCCCCCTTCCGGTAGTAGGAGCGGGCAATTGCCGCCATTCTCGCGGACTGGATGACTGCCATGAAGCCGTGATCTGACACGGCCATAAGGCACGGCAAGCTGGCGGCAGCAGCCTTGACGGTTGGGTAGAAATTCTCGCGGAATAAGTCAACGGCGGCAACGATGCGCAACTCAAGATTATCGTACGTCTACCTCTGAAAGATCGGTTTCCCGGTACTCGAATTGATCCATCTATGGATAGCAGACGTCTAAGTCAATATAGATTAAATCTTGGAAGAGTCAGCGATTGGAGGAATGGAGTGGAGGAATAATAATAGTTATGCTGGCCGAGTAGTGGAAACGCGTTGCCGTTGGCGACTCTGAAGCTATCACAGCTCATTTCCAATTTTGTAAATTACGGAGTCAGATTACAGTAATAATGTGGGGATACTACAAAAGTAGAGTACTTGTATTTGTGTGTGTTTAACTGACAGCTATAGGTATTCTTTTTTATTGCTGGGTCAGTGAAGCGTTGTTGAGTCAATGGCCCCCCGTGCTTGAGAAACAAGCGCGAGGGTGGCTGCCGTCTAAGCCCCCTAGTATACCAAGATGAGCGGTTTCGTTTATGATCACAATTTAAGAAGAGGCAACCTGAGTTCAAATACGAAGCCTGCATCTAACCCCTGTGAATCGGAGGGAGAAGAATGTGAACGATGGAAAGGTTTCGATGCATGATTCTGGCGAGAGTCCCGTATATCGCTGAACGCTGCCACGGATAACTTTGAGCTCCTAAAACCAGCGGAGTTCTCCGGGGCTCGTGACTATGTAGGCCTCCAGGAAAGCGTTGTGGAGCTCTCTCCAGGTGGCCTGCATCCGGTCAGAACATATTATAATAATATTATCCACAAAGAAGAATGATCACACCCTTGAAATCAAGGACACCAGGGTCTTCCACGAGACATCGTGCTCGTTGCGACCGAAAAACAAGTAGTCAAACTATCGTATCATCGCCTAACGCATATCCGTTGATACCTGCAGCCCGTACAAGCCCATTCATTTCTTTGAGGCAGTGACCTTTCTCCACAAAACCTGGTGACATTCGACAGAGTTTTGGTTCTGGAGATTTTGTATTCAAGAAGACAGTTTTAAAGCCATCAATGGTTCCAAAATCCGTCATGAAGATGGCGTAGGGGTAATGTGGCTGATTGCTAGATCCCCCAAACCGTCCTAAGTGGAACTTTCGGTCGATAAAGTAGTCGACTTGGTCGCCAGAGTTGGTGGCGTACACACTACTTGACTAGGTACTCTGGCCTAGATTCTCTCATGGGCTCCAATTGCTGCACGAAAACTCGCTTTACTTGGGCCTCAAACGTTTCCGCAGGCTTCACGTAAGCATAGTCGCACTCTCGCACTGAGCGAAACGTGTTAGTGAACTGTTCGCATATGATATTGTCGATTCTGTATTCGGACAAAAGACCCAGCCGCAGGTAGCGGAGTGCCGACAGTACCAAGTTGAAGCACTCTAGTTTCGATTTTCCTTGGAGCCCCGGGTCCGTCATGACCTTGGCAGGGCACATGTTCTGCCATCGAAGCAGCATGTCTTGTATGCGTTCTGTCGTTTCGAATCAAAGTCGTCCTATGCCCCTCCGTATCGGATATTATCTCTATATACCTTCATGAGTAGGAGCCCTAACCCGTCGAGTTACAAGGTGGAGTTCAACGGGAAAAAGTTGACTAGTCTCAGCCGCGCGGCTATGTCGGCTAATGGCGTTCCACTCCATTTTGCCGCGAATTCGTTTAACTTGTGATTGTTCCATAACAAAGGAGGCGCACTTAGAACAGCACTAAGACTAAGACGACGATCGAAGGCGAGATCACATGCGTTCGGTGTCCTTGGACCCTTAGTGACGCCTCGGCTCACAGGAGGAAAGTGATCAAGCGAGATGCGACCTACACGGGCAACAGCACCCTGGCTGGCGCGGAAACTGAACTCCGGCAGTAAGGCGATACTAGACCGAGGCAATGCGGGTTTTTCCAATGGTTGTCGCCGCATCCACGGACGCATGGCCGCGACGGCGGTTGGCCCAACCTGGCAGCACAGGTCAATGAAGAGCCAATTCGGGCGCTTTCGATGCGTGTGTTTCGATGAGTTGGATTCTAGCGGAAGTTGTGTAATAGGCTGATTCGCAGTGCCGGGCATGACAGATGGCTTATCGCGTCATAATTTGTATTTCTGGGTACGTCGGTTGACGTGTGAAGAGGCAGGCGGAGGATGAAGCCTTTCCCCGCTCTGCCCCACTCGAGATCCTCAGCATCATCCTCTCATCTTTGCCATGCCTCCCGCCTTCTGTTTTTATCTTTCTCTCTCCTTCTTATTCCCTTGTTTTCCATCTATAGGCTTGACGGCAGCTTCTCCGATTCGACTGAATCTCTGATCTCCTCTTCCAGGATTTTTTCCTGCAGCCTCTTCCCTCATCTGTCATCCCGATCCTACTCTGCTCAGGTCCAAGCAGCACGACGCAAGATGACTGATCGCGATATTCTCCCTGCCTGCATCAAACCTGATCACTATAATCTATCTCTTCGAGACCTCAAATTTACAGACTGGACGTACAAGGGCATTGTCACGTAAGTGAGCTTTATTCTGCTCTCAGGGTACGCATCGGCTGACAAGCCACAGCATCGACATTGAGATCACCAAGCCCACAAAGCTGATTGTTCTGAACACACTGGAAATCAAGCTTTCTTATGCTCAGGTGAAAATCGACCGGGCCAAACCTTCACAGGATTTCGAGTCCATTCAGTTCAGCTATGACAACAAGGCTCAGCGCACCACTATCTCCTTCGACAGCGAGCTGCCGGCGGCTCACGAGGCCTCGGTCACCATTGAGTTTGGGGGCATATTGAACAACGAAATGGCTGGCTTTTACCGTAGCAAGTATAAACCTGCTGTTGCCGCAGAATCCTCGGTCCCACACGACGACGAATGGCATTACATGTTCAGCACGCAGTTTGAATCATGCGACGCCCGCCGGGCCTTTCCCTGCTTCGACGAACCCAATCTCAAAGCTACCTTCAGCCTCGATATCGAGATTCCCGCCGACCAGGTCGCGCTCAGCAACATGCCCGTCAGGGCCACGCACCCCTCGTCGTCGCGTGACGGCTGGAAAGTCATCTCTTTCGAGACCACCCCTATCATGAGCACCTACCTGCTCGCCTGGGCCTTCGGCGACTTCGCCTATGTCGAGGCTCATACTGAGCGCCGCTACGGCGGCCGTCAGCTGCCTGTCCGCGTCTACGCCACCCGCGGCCTCGAGGAACAGGGTCGCTGGGCTCTGCAGCACGCACCCAAAATCATCGACTTCTTCTCTGAAATCTTCGCCATCGAATACCCACTACCCAAGGCCGATCTGCTCGCTGTCCACGAATTCACCCACGGCGCTATGGAGAATTGGGGGCTTGTCACCTACCGAACAACCCAAGTCCTCTTCGACGAAGCCACGTCTGATGCGCGCTTTCGCAACGCCGTCGCCTACGTTGTAGCTCATGAGCTGGCCCACCAGTGGTTCGGTAACCTCGTGACGATGGACTGGTGGGACGAGCTGTGGTTGAACGAGGGCTTTGCCACCTGGGTCGGCTGGTATGCCGTCGACCATTTGCACCCGGACTGGCAAGTTTGGGCTCAGTTTGTCAACGAGGGCATGGAAGCCGCCTTCCGTCTCGATGGCATCCGCGCCAGTCATCCCATCCACGTGCCCGTGCGCGATGCCCTCGACGTCAACCAGATCTTCGACTCTATCAGCTATCTCAAGGGCTGTTCGGCCATTCGCATGCTTGCTAATCACCTGGGCGTCCCCGTCTTTCTGCGAGGCGTCTCCAGCTACCTCAAGGCCCACGCCTACGGCAACGCCAAGACCGACGCACTTTGGCAGGCCCTGAGCGACGCCTCGGGCCGCGATGTCCGCGCCCTCATGGGGCCGTGGATCTCGTGCGTCGGCTACCCAGTCTTGACGATTGCCGAAGAGCCCGGCCAAATTTCGATTGTACAGTCACGCTTCCTATCGACCGGCGACGTTGGTCCCGATGACGATGGCACCACTTGGTGGGTGCCCCTCGGTTTTGAGGGTAAGAAGGGCCGGACCGGCGTCGTCGCGGACCTCTCCATGACGACCAAGTCGGAGATAATCCGCGATGTTGACGACGAGCTGTACAAGCTCAATAGCGGCGCCACCGGCTTCTACCGTGTCAATTATCCACCTGCGCGGCTGGCCAAGCTAAGTTCCCAGCTGGAGCGGCTTGGTACTGAGGACAAGATCGCCATCATTAGCTCCACTGCTGATCTTGCATTCTCCGGCGATGGCACGACGGCTGCCCTACTCACCTTCCTCGAGGGCTTCGGGCGTGAGCCTCATCCATTAGTTTGGACGCAGGTTCTCGACTCCATCTCGTCAGTCAAGTCGGTCTTTGCCGAGTATGGCGAGCTGAAGAAGGGACTCGAGAAATTTGCCCTCAAGCTCGTCGCGGACAAGGTACGGCAAGTTGGCTGGCAGTCAGCTGTCGGAGAAGACTACCTCACGGGCATTTTGCGGAAGCAGCTCATTGGCGTCGCCATCGCCAGCGGCGATCGGGAGTAAGTCGACGGTGCAGGTAGCAATGAGCAGATTTCGTCCTGATTGTTGGCCGCGACTGACCATGGAGTAGAACGGCCGACGAGGCTCTCAGACGCTTCAACGCCTGGGTCGAGGACCCTGAACGCAACGCCATCGACCCGTCGCTGCGGGGGCCGGTATGGCGTACGGCTGTACGCAAAGATGCGGCCCGGGCGGTTAAGGTCCTCAAGACGGAATGGTTTCATACCAGGTCGATCGACGGGAAACTCATTTGCCTGCAGGCTTTGTCGGCCACAGAGGATGCGGAAATATTGCGGCGATCGGTGATTCCCTTCAACTTCAACACGTCGCCCCCGAGCGACTCGGTGCCGGCTGCCGACATGCATGCCCTGGGCATGGGCCTGGCCAACAACCCTACGGGCCGCGGCCTGCAGTGGGCGTACATGAAGGACAACTGGGACGCGTGCGTTGCCAAGCTGGGCAATCCGATTGTGGTGGACCGTTTTGTGCGGGTGTCGCTTGGCGGGTTCACTGACGCGAGCGTCATTGACGATTTGAACAATTTTTTCCGAGACAAGGACACTAGCAGCTTTAACCGGACGCTCGGCACTGTCAAGGACAAGATACGCGGGCGGGCGGCCTACAAGCAGCGGGACTCGGCAGCGCTTCGGGAGTGGCTGGGTATCAACAGCTACCTGTGACGGGCGTGGCTGGCCGGCGGAGGAGAGGCGAAGCGCGGTGGCTTGTGCCGCAGCAGGCCCGGGTCAGGACGTTGAGGCGGCATGTTACTGACGATGACAGCAGAGGCCCACCGTACTTGACAGGCGGACAAGGCCGCGGCTTGCCAAATTCGTGCTCGCACGGCCATTCGTCGACGCTCAGGGCTGTGGAGCTACGTGGCCGCGGTTTTCGATGTGGGTAAGAGGTGTGTATGTGAGACGCGAGTGGCCGGATGTCGGACGATGCGGATGAAACGAACACAGGGTCACTGAGTCGTAGTTGTTACTCAATGACGAATCTGCGCCTGATTATTTTTTCATGACGAGCGACGGGAACCTGCGGCAGCATCCGACTTCTTGTCTCGTGAGTGGCTTCAGAGAAGCGTGTTGGCGCCGGTCGAAAGTTAATTAAATGAGGTTGTTTTTAATAATTCGCGTTCTCGGCCAGGGTTGCGCATCCAGATGGAGCACTCTGAAGGTCTCCCCCTCTCTAGCCCCCCTTGCCCCCCTATCTGCCCCTCTTATCGCACCCATTTTGTACTTTAAGGAGCGGTGGCAGAGTCGGAAGCCGAGAGGGAAAGACTACAAGCAATGACGACGGCAAGAGACCTCAAGGAAAGACGGCTCAAGACACCAGCTATGACGGTGGCCGAGGTCCAGCAGGCGCGCACCGACGACGTACCGGCACTGGTCGACGTCTTCATGGATGCCTTTGTCTTCGAAGACGCCGACATGAGCCGTTTCTTCCCACCGGGTGCCGGAGACATGGGCGAAGAGTATCTGCGCATCGCCTGGGCGCACTTCTTGGGCCTGTAGCGGCGGCCGGGAAAGGACTTGGGCGTCGGTGGGCGCGTTGACGACGATGATGCTCGAGAGAGCGAGGTGCTCGTCGTTCGCGATGCTAACGGTGCGTTTTCGGACGGGCTCCCAACGCCATTGCTGGTGGTCTTGTTGTCGCCGGACAACGGATGAGCTGACTCGGCCAAGACGTTGTCCGGTCTGCGGTTCTGACTTGGCCGCTCCTGAAATGCTGCCCACCCGTGTACGCGCACTGGCCGCCCTTTCTGTCAGGCATGGCCGGGGACGGTTTTCGGGCGTTGCTGAAGACGCTCGAGAAGCAGCACCTGGCAACCATGGGCCGCGTTCCACACCTCTGTGCGTTTCTCTGCTCCTCCTTTTCTGCTCTGTTTCGCAGCGTTAGGCACGTGTTTGCCATCCCGTTACGAGGGAGAAGGCGCCACACACCCGGAGTATATTTGGAAGAACGGTACTGACCGTGGTCGGTCGGGACCCCCTCGGCCGGGCGTGACGGCACGGCCTCGCACGTCTCGGCTCGGGCACGGACGCGTCGACAGACGTGGAAATCGTCATGACACACTCGTCGGCGCGCGGGCGCGGCTACGCCTCGGCGCTACTGCGCCAAGTGTGCGCCCGGGCAGACGGCGCCTCGCTGGCGCTCTACCTCGACTCCAAGCCGCTGGCCATGCCATTGTATGCGCGGCATGGATTCGAGCCACAGCCCGACTCGCCGATGGCGGGACCGGAATACAACCCGATGGTACGGCCGGCCAAGACGAACAGGAAGGGCGCGTAGCTAGATAAAGGGGGAAAAGGGGTTGTCAGGAGAGCCAGGGCGAGCGATGAAGGCGGAGGGTAACGCATGTTCAGGGAAATATGGCGAGAAGGAGCAAGAGGAAAGACGAAGGGGCCAATATGGATCGGTAAATCAAAAGGAATTAGAATCATGTTCCTCAGTAGGTGCTCTCTGGGTTCTCGAATCTATGCGTGTCCGAAAAAGCCAAGATTCTGCGTGTGCCGCGGATGCGACGAGCAGCGGCTCTGGGATCGCGTCAAGATGGCAGAGCCGCCTTCGCAGCGTCGAAGATAACCATATAATCCGGCATATTATATCACTATTATATCACGAAAGATAAATCTTTAAGAAATAAAGCACGAGTTTGTTCAAAAAAACGTGATTGAGATGGAGAGGGTGAGTGTTTTGCGAGCTGAACTCAAGCATCTGCCGTTTAAGCCCCAGTACTTCGTACGAAGTAAGGTGACTTATTATTACTGTGTCGGATTTTTTTGGGCTGTGCGCCGTGTATTTTTGGGCCAACTAAGGTAAGCGGCGGAGACGCCTAGTTGGTTGTGACCAGGCGAAATATGCCTATGGCCAGTCTTATCCAAATCATCGACCTCAGCCTGTGACTATGCCGTCATCCGCCCCCTCATCCGCCCACTGCAACACCACCTTTACCTCCGACGTTCCGAGCGCCTTGAGGCTTGAGGAGATCCTGCGCCAGGTGGCACTGGACGATCAGGATGAATGGGAATTCGAATACTCCACCACCGAGACGGAGGTACGTCAGTTTTCCTGCCCCTACGCCGCGCCCTAGACGAACTGACAGCTTACTCTGGCCCGTCAGACATACTACCTCACGCTCGAACTTTCGTATTCGGAATTTCAAGATGGATCGATCCCTGCCCCGGCTCATTGTCGCAGAGGCTATTATAAAAGCCAGCCGAGCCGAGCTGTACCCCACCCGGCGGCCGCGACGGCAGGAGACATGCCATACTACCGAGGCACGTTGAGCGAAGACGAAGTCAATGGCGAAGCAGGTGAAGGCGACGCCGATGATGGTGATGATGAGAACGGGCCTCCGGTGGACCCAGCGCTCAAAGAACAGACGCGAGGCATGGAGGCCGCCCATCGGGCTGCCGAGAAACAGAAGCAGGCTTTTCAGGAACGAGAGAAAGAAAAGGAGCAAGACGATAGGCAAGGCGATGGGGATGCAGAAGACATACAAATTTTGGAACTTCACTCAGAGAATCCCCTCATTTCGTATCGAGGACGCGTCTTCGAAGGAGAATGGGCAGAAGTAATTGGGACTGAGGCCATTTTTACGTACCGCCGTGACGGCAAGCCGCTTCCTGCGCTCAGGAACCTAGCAGACGGCATAGACATTTTGGGGGCCGTCTCATCGCGCATCATGACAAAAGAGAAGGTAGTTGAGCCCAAGGAGGCAGAGGAGGACACTCTCGCAGCTATACGCGAGGAGTGGAATATCCGAATCCCAAAGGGCAAAAACAAGACGGGCGAGCGGGCGGAACAGGTTCGCTTCCTAGAGAACCTGATAGCGCTCAAGAAGAAAAAGGGACAGACGGACAACGTGACAGTATACGCGACCGACGCGGTGGGAAAGGACTGGAATGACAAGCACGGATTGGACTACAAGCCTCGAGGCAAGAGACGACTAGAAGTGCCGGACGAGACCGTGGCCGTGGATGACGGAGCGCAACGACGACAGCTGCCGAGGCAGCAGCGGCGCCGCCGCCGGCGCGGCATCAGGACCGGGCGAGACGGAGGGGGAAGCGGGACGGCCATGGGCGAAGGCGCATTCGGGTTATCGACGCCTACGCCCAACGCGTGGGATGAGCTGCTGCTGGGCCCGTATGAGAGGTATCCAGACCTGGGCGAAGCCGCGACGGCCGACTGGGGCTCGGACGGCAAGCCCGTGGGAGACAGGACCCTTGGCCTCACATGATTGAGAGCTGAGGCCAGGACACGGCTGCACGGCTTCCATGAAGATACGGCCAGCATTACAATAAGAGCCTGGAGAAACGGAGCCAGGACGCAAAGAGCGCGTTCACGCGACCTTTTGGGGGTGGCAAGAAAAAACCTTGCCTCGCTATCTGATTCGCTCAGGTCCAGGTTCGAAAAATCTTTGACGTCAATCAAGGATCGGGAATATGGAGTTGTCATCAGCAAAGTCCATTCTGGTGCGGGAGCGTCAGCAGAAGGCAGTGCCTTGCGAAGCTCTGGTGGACCAGGGGTGTTACCCAGACGAAGACAGTGAGCTTGGCGAGGCCTGCGGCCGTCGATGCCTCGCTAGGTGAAGTTTGCTCGGTGGAAGATAGATTGGATGCCGCAGAGCGCGTAAAGAAGGGTCATTGGCGGGCGGGTGGCTACGGTGTATGCTCGTACTGGAGGAGCCCGAGGTCGTTACACGGTTTGCCAGTCCCGGTATCAAACGCACCAGGCTCGGCCTGCGGGCCGACCAGGGATTTTGGCGTGCCTGTGGGTGGGCGTATGGACGGGAAGGAAAGGAAAGGGAAAAGAAGGGTTTATTTGTATTCTGATCTAGGTAGCGAAACTTTTCTTTGCTTCTTCTTCCGCTCGTTTCTAGGACGGAATCGCAAGCATCTCCGCCTAAACAACATGGCGGATGGCCTTGGCCACGTAGTCGACGTTTTGACTATTCAGGCCGGCCATGCTGATGCGGCCATTCTTGGTCATGTAGATGTGGTACTCGTCGCGCAGATTCTGCACGTGGGTCTTGGACAAGCCAGTATAGCTAAACATGCCGATCTGGTCGGTGATGTGGTTCCAGCTGCCGGGTGTACCGAGGGCCTCGAGCCTGGAGCGCAGCTGTTGACGCATGGCTATGATGCGGCCCGACATGGTGCGCAGGTTCTCCTGCCACTCGGCGAACAGCTTGGCGTCGTTGAGGACGGTGGCGGCGATGCGAGCCCCGTACAGCGGCGGGTTCGAGATCTCGGACCGCTGCAGAATGGCGAGCTGCGAGGCGATCCTGGCCGTGTTGGACGAGGCGTCGGGACCGGGGCATGTGATGAAGTGGAAGCAACCGGCGCGCTCGCCGTACAGACCAAAGTTTTTGGCGAAGCTCTGGCACAACAAGAGCTCAAAGCCTTGCTCGACAAAGTAGCGGATCGCGCCTGCGTCGCGGGCCAGGTCGCCCGTGGCAAAGCCTTGGTAGGCGCAGTCGAACAAGGTCAAGTGCTTCTTCTGCTTCATGAGGACCGCGAGCTCCTTCCACTGGTCCATGGTCGGATCGATGCCGGTCGGGTTGTGGGCGCAGGGATGAAGTAGGATGATGGACCGATCCTGCGCCGCTCCAATCGCAGCCTTCATGCCCTCAAAGTCCAGGCCGTTGGATTGTTTGGAGAAGTAAGGGTACTGGACCATCTCGAGACCGATGTTGCCGAAGATTTGCTTGTGATTGGCCCAGGTAGGGTCGGACAGGTAGACGGTGCGGGTGCCGCGGTAGAACTTGGCAAGGAAGAGTGCGCCGAGGTGGACGGCACCGGTGCCGGAGATGGTCTGGAAAGACGCCGTACGCTGCTCCTTGAGGGCCGGCGAGTCGGTGCCAAGGATGACCTGGGCGGCCTTGGCGGTGAATTCGGGGAGGCCAGCGATGGGGGCGTACTCATGGTTCAGGTCTGGATTGTTGCGTATAATGTTGTCGGCCTGGACGGAGCCGGTGGACGTCAGCAGGAAAGAAAAGCAGAGAGATGGAAGGGGGAGAGAGGGGAACAGGGGCCGGATACCTTGTTGACGACGGGGAGCACCCATGGCTTTGCGTTGTCATCGCGGTAGGCGCCGATGCCCTGCGGCGGACGAAGCGTCAGCGGGATAGACGCAGCGCCGGGAGAGCGCCGGACGGACGCACCAAGTCGACCTTGTGGGGGTTGGTGTCGGCCTTGAAGGCGCGGGCAAGGCCGAAGAGGGGATCCTCGGGAGCCTGCGGCACAGCGTCGGCGGGAAAGCTGGTGACGGGGGCCATGGTGGGGGACACGGGCGAAACGTGGCCGGCGATGCTGTTGAGGCGAACGCGTGACGACGAGGCTGAGGCAGAGGCAGCAGGCGCGGACGCTGAGGTGGCGGGATAAGGCGACAGGCGACGAGTGGCGGCGCCTCGTACAGGGGGAGGAGTCATGACGGATGACGAGGCGACACTTCACGGTCTGTTGCGCGCATGTATCTGTGGGCTGCTGCTAATGCAGCAGCGCTGACTGGCCCCTCGGGCGGGGGCGGGGGAATTTGCGGGGGAAGAGGAGACGAGAGAAAAAGGAAGGGTGAGGCTGCTGCTGCGGCGCGGTTGAGCGGCGTTTATCGCGGCTGCTAGCTGGTCAGGGTTGATACTTGCCGTCAGGCCACACGAGCAGCGATGACGCCGACGATGTCGTTGGCCATGGTCGCTTTCTGTCACTGCTGCTGACCCCGTCCTCCAGGTCTCTCTTCGCGGCATGTTATCTATTAATAGCGGGGATGCCAGCTTCAATCAACTGCTGTCTTATGTCGACCCGCCGCCTGCATGACATCCACGACCATTTGTAGTCGACCGGTCAACGAGGTTGCATGTCAGTTCGAGACATGCGTGAGCCGCACCGTCCGTCTCCGAGTCTCCCGTGCCTGCCCGGGCGGCCCCTACCGGCTGTTGCAGAGGGAAAAAGCTTGCTGTCGAGGGCACTTGACGTTACACGCACACACGGCGCCTGCAGGTAGCCAGCCAGCCGGCCATCCAGCCAGCCAAATAGACAGACAGGCAGATAGACAGACAGGCAGACAGGCAGACAGACAGACAGACAGACAGACAAGCAGACAGGCAGACAGACAGGCAGACAGACAAACAGGCAGACAGACAGACAGACAGACAGACAGGCAGACAGGCAGACAGACAGGCAGACACGGATGCATCATCGGTCCATAAACCGGCTTCCTCCGCTTTGACTCCAGTCCACCTCAAACTCGCTCCCTCACTCACACCAGCAAGTCCCACAGGATAAGAAAGGCGCACAGCCCGCTCGCCGCAAAAAAGGTATACCGAGCCGCACTGGGCCGCTGCGTCGCCAACTTGAGCTGCTGGTTCCCGTCGCCGACGTTCTCCGTCGTCGATAACGAATCTGCCACCAGCTGCTCGATGTGCGCCGACTGCGTCGCCAGG
Source organism: Nilaparvata lugens yeast-like symbiont (assembly GCA_000758425.1). Taxonomy (NCBI): domain Eukaryota; kingdom Fungi; phylum Ascomycota; species Nilaparvata lugens yeast-like symbiont. The sequence continues at coordinate 153,347 of KN173723.1, read as the reverse complement.
TTGTTGACTAGTAGAGACTTTGTTCAGCATGCTTTCGTAGTACCGCATCATGCCTTGGTTGCCCTGCTCGAACATTTGAAGCTGCTCCTCTGTTACGCCCTGCTGGCTCGTCACTGTCGTCGTCAGTTTCGCATCCGCAGGCGGCCGTGGATTGACCGACGCTGGTGTAAAGTTGGTCAAGTCGGCCGGCGCCGGCGGCATGAAGCCTTGAGCCTTTTCCATCTCCCGCGCCAGTCTGGTCTCCATCATGTCCTGTTGCATGCGGCAGCACATCTCCAGCCGCTGGCGCAGGAACCAGAGCACGCCATCTCGGTGCATGTCCACCTGCCGCGCGCCTGCTTCCGCCGCCGCCTGGTCCGCCGATTTGCCACTGGCGCCGCCTCCCGAGGCCCAGGAGCCGAGGGCACTGAGCCCTCGGCTATACTTGCTGCGCATAACCGCTGACTGGGTCTCCCGTCTCAGCTGCTCCGCCTCGTCAAGTGCATGAATGCTTGCGTTGAGTTCCCGTATCATCTGCTTCGCATTGGCGTCCACGTCCTCCCGCTCGCGATCCGTCAACACGCGTGACTGTCCCGCCGCTGACCGCCCAAGCACCTTTCGTACCTGTGTCGTCGATAGGTAGCCCTGCTGTACGTGTCGTAATTCGCTGTGCAGGCGGACCATGTGCGCGTTCTTGTTGCCGCCCGAGGGCCCGTCAGTTATCCGGCCGATTCCATGCAGAAGGAACAGAAACATATGACCTACAATACGATAGGCTTCTTTCAGAAAACCTTCGATCTCCTCGACGTCCACGCCCGCACGCATTGCTGTGGGTGCCGCGCCACGCTGGTCCAGGAGCGCGTTAAACTTGGACGTCATGTTCGCCCAAGGCAAAAAGGCGGCGGGCGCGGGCGCCATATCGAATCAACAAGCGTTGGCTAGACAGGAGTCACAGTTACCTCGTTACACAATTGCCGTCTTTCAGCCCATCGACCTCGAGAAAATCCGATGGGCTCATCTAATCTCCCATGTGAGCCTCGCCTGGCGAACAAAAAGAGGTTAGAATGCCGACCACATAAATTTAATATATTTCACATTACTTGTCGTGTGATTGTCACGTGAGTCGTCTCAGGAGAGCAAGCGTCATGCCTCATCGGCGTTAGGCTATTAGAGCCCGCTACTTAAAATTTCACATACATACCACACAGACTTTGCGGACCCGATACCGCGGATGGGACGAGGAAGGCGTCGCAACACTGTCAACCCAACCCTACCGGTGGCATGCCTCAGGGCGCTGGGCTATTAACTTAAGTGCCCGCCACCTTAAAAGTTCAAAAAAAATAATAGAACCCTCTTACAACGTCTTGCTAATCCGAAAATAGTCTAAGACAAGCCAAAAAAGCCTTTTGTTAAGACCTTGGCTTTCGTCCAATCGCTGAATCTTTTCTTTTGACGTGTCATTTGAGCTTCCTGCTCCTGGTAAATATCCGTCAGGGGCATCGACTCCAAGATTTTCTGAATCCGACAATTCGCCTCCGTCGCGCACTTGCCATAGTTTTCTCGTATATACACGCGTTCCTCTGCATGGCACATTGACAATGCTTGAACCAGAGCCCACGAGCATCTATTCCCTTGTATACTCTTGGCAATGTTTTCTACGCTAATTTTGCTGACTAGCAAGTCGAATGTTTCATGTCGAATCTTATTCAATGTGCCAAGAGGAAGAAGGATATTCTTGCTTTGGCTCACGTTCAACGCTGAGTCCATGTCGAAATAGATCAATACCATCACGACTGGGAGATAGAAATATATGTGTCCGCCTTTGAGCATGGCTATGGAATGAACACAGTCCATGGTCCACCGTTGCGGGTCCCTTT
>KN173723.1:136047-151480 GCA_000758425.1 Nilaparvata lugens yeast-like symbiont | reverse complement strand
AGAAAGGATTATGTGCTCAGGACGCAAGTTCCAGCATGGGCCTCCACTTGATGTCCTGAGACTGTTTGACAGGCTTTCAACTTGTGGGATGTATGAAATAGCTGAGTGATGATCCCGAGTCGCCTCAAATACGTTAACTCACGAACCGATAAGGGTCTTTCTAGTAGCGCAGATGCTATAACGGTGAGCGCGGAGAGAGGCCTGGGTGGCTAGCATGACGTGTATGAAGCGAACACAACTTTGGAAAGCTTTTAGTTATTGATTGTGATGAAAAGGTCGCTACTCTACCTTTACAGCCTCCTCTAGGGCAGCAGCATGAAATGACGATGTCTCCATAGCATGCGTGAAAGAAAACCGGGCTAAATCAGATGCAAGTTCATTTTCATTCATGGAAAGAACCAGTCAGTATGTAGGCTGATGGTCTCCGAGGTAATTTATGGTGAGGTTTGCTTCCTGACCTTCTAATTTACATCTTCAGCGAAAGGGATTTGATATGGGCATATGACGTCACGATGTATTTCAAGATGTCATCGCTGTTCCTGCTCTACAAAGGAGCATGACACACCTGGAGGTAACGAGGAATACAAGTCCCTCAATCTGTAACGACACCCACCTCACTAGTGTGTAAGTTCCCTTTACCTCTTGCGAAGCGGTTTCCATGACTAGTTGCCACCGCAGGCAGGAAGTGGTGAAAAGGCCCACAACTGTCACGAAACCAAACCACGCCCGGTAGAGGAAGAAGATATTTGCGGGCCGGAGCCCTCATTAGCCTATCTTTTCATGATGCTACTCCCAGTAGTGGATATACCGGTGCCAATTACGTATAAGCACTTGCTTGCGACCCATTCAACGATTTTAAACGTACTCTCCTTGTATCGCGGAACTGAACAGTCCTACCGGGTAGTGAAAAGTATACCCCTTCTGTCACACCATGTGACGAGCCAGGCCGAAATTATGCAAAACCTCACCTAAAGAATTAAATAGAGGGGATGGTGTAGTGGTAAAATCCTTGGTATGACTACTAGAGTCAGCTGGTTCGAATCCTGCTTCTCCCACCAGCCAGCGAGGGAAATTCCTACGTTGAAGTGATGTAGAAATTTTCGTAAATACCTGCTACCTGCTGCAGGATAGGATTCAGCTGTTCCTCTATCTAAAGGGCCCGCGGACTGGTTACCGTTTCTCTTGACGAGAAGCACCGGACTGGCTACTATTCCTAGTGAAAGAAACAACGGATTGGCTACGGTGCCGAAAGGCTTAGGTATTGTGGGTAAATGTGTGAAACGGACGACGAAGATCTCCTCCTCGATCCCCTTCCATACACCCGTAGAAGTAACGTGAACTTTATGTACAATTGGGAATGAGGCATTTCCTTCTGTCCAGGAAATATCCGAGATGATATTTGTTCGCCGTCGAGTGCTTTCCCTCCGGCATTTATCCCCCCTTTCCTTAGCCCCTTCTGTGCCGCCGGAGTGTCTGCTATTCTGTAACAATACCTATGAACTTGATGTCATCGCTGTGCGTGTGTGAGGCTAACGTAATGCTATTTTCAGCTGTCTGCCTGGATGAGAATATAATTCAAAACCAATCGATCATGCTCGAATTTTGTACAAATCTCTTTCTCCATGAAGATGATAACCGAGGAAAGTATCAAACGATTAAAAATTTCTCCTGAAATTTCCCAAAATTCAAGTCCATATGTCTTCGTGGGTTTCATTTTCATGAAGGCTCGTATCGTACGGCGACTCTATAATTGAACACTAGGCACGAGGAAGCTTGGCTCAATCTTACCAAAAAACCAAACTGCGTTCCTGCCGCAAAAGCAGCAGCGATATTTTCTGCTTTGAAACCAGTGACAGCGGACTTTCTTACGCGCAATCATGGTGAATGGGAGAGCATAATTATGAAGCAGGGTCATTCAGCGGGGGTGGCACTAGCCCAAATAGACTGGGCTGGCAAGACATTTCACTGCACCGAAGACGTGGATCCTGTCGTCATTTATGACTCAGGCGGAGTGAGAAGGCGTAATAATGACTGGGGATGCGCAAGAATAAGTGCTGAGCGACGCGGTGTTCTTCCATATTGTTGCATGCTAAGATGATCTAGCTACGGGAAATGAATTTCCAAGGCACAAACACCATCGCTATGATCTATGGTGACTTTCCCATCATAGATTACTTCCACTACGTATCTGAGAACATGATAGCAGGTGTTATGGACTCCAAGATCAGCTCGGAGGATGGAGCATATTACTTTAGTCTGAAAAGATTATCGTAGGGTCAACTGATTTTTATATCAATGCGTTAACTTCAGCTTGTCACGGGCTGACGCCCCGGTTCTGTAACGTCGCTTCTTCTCCGTGGTGATCTCAATGCGTCTATAGTATCATTTCGCTACCAACGGCGACTTTTCCCTTTTCGCGCCTACAGCGTCTTTTTGATGGCGACTTTGGTATTGGGTTAGCCATGGCTCTACTGTTTTTTCCCCTTCTCAAACTGTCCACTCCTCCTCCAGCCTGGTGATTGTGTTGAAATAAACTTCTAGCTTCAGTTTTTGATACTCCTTGCTACACCTTCATGAAGATGAAAACTTCATTGTATAATAGCTGGAAGTGGTGGTAGTAGATTCATAAACATCGTGCAGCCATGAGAACCTGTGTTGAGTTTGACGTTGCGCATCACGTGAGAATTCACGCGCACCATTACCAAATGAGGATTCTCGGAAAGCTGTTCCACTCGTGTACCGCGGGGCCTACGTGAAGGTAGGTAGGTAGGTGGATGAATTCTAAGACCTTTGTCTACGTGCCCGGCGCTGCTTCCTCTCGTTATAAGTGAGGTTGCACCCAGGCTCCCCGGCTTGTCTAAGGTCTCTTTAATTTCCTCCTGCTCAAGGCGGATGTACTACCAGCCGTCTTTCCCTCAGCGATCTCCAAAAAGAGCAAATGTCGTGAGTGGCATGCGCTAAAGCCGCTTCTCCTAGTTCGTCCGGCTGAAATTGCCGAACAGCATGAGAAAGGATTCGTGCCTGTCGAGACAGGCCGATTCCAATACACAGAACCGCCATGGGTATGCGCATGTTTGGGCCTTCCACTGTTCCCTCTTCGCCATGTTCCCGGCCGGAACTATCTTCCGAATCCTCCTAAGCCGGGGTTCGCACCTTCGCGGTCCAGCACGTCCGACGTCTTCAAGAACAATGCCTTCCGGTGCAATAGAACCAGGAAGGAGTTGCTGGGCGGCGATCAGGTTTGGCGAGAAGCCGCTCGCTCGTGGCGGATGATCCGTTTGTACGAGGCGAGCATGCTATAGAGACGAGTAACCTTCCCAGGAATCCCGTTGCTGAAGTAGTCTGGTAGGTAATCCCCGTCATGCCCAAGGAGAGAGAGTGGTGCTGGTGATGTTGAGGCCAAGGGCCAGTTGGCTTCGTTGAGTTGTGGCGTGTTAGTGTAGTAAGGTACACAGCACACTGATACTACCGAAAGCTAATAGCAGCGGAAAGCTGAAATTTCTTTTGCGGAAGGGTTGACGCTGTTGGAGGAGGGGTGCTGACGTCTTATCTAACTCAGTCCCTGTGTCACATCTCATGGCTTTGCAATCGTACGGCACGGGCTGACGACCAGCACGGGCAAGAACTATCCAACTCAACACAGAAATGAGATCTCACCAGGACGCCTGTGCCGGAAGGCTATCATTATCAGACACGTCCTGAACATGAATTTACCGTTATGACTCACAGTAATGCGATGCGCACGACCTAGAAATGAGGTCTTACTGGGGACGCCGGTACATGGAGGGCGGGCTTGCGCTCTGTAAAAGTCTTCCGTGATGATTCCCCAGTGTAGCGGGGAAAGAATCTCTTTCAAGAAAGAAATTTCTGGAAACAATAGTCCGAAAAGCTCACATGCAGCCTCTTTCTGACCCTACTCTTACACTATATTCTTTCTACAGTACTTCGTACCACACCGAGCTATTTGAATTAACTTACTCTTAAATTCTCACCATGGCCAGTAACTCAGCTTACTCGACTGGTGAGCCACCCTTTCACCAGCTCCAGGCTTCCTACTTTCAAGTCACGAAATTTTTGACGATTTCGTCGACGGTGTTGAGCTCCGGCGCCCTCACCCAAACACTCGACAACGTCGCTTGGTTTCGTGACGTCTACTATCAGATCGCGTATGTTGTAAGCAACATTCGCGCCTTGACAGATAACACTGGCGATGAAACTGGTCGTGTCTTGACCATTCATAAGAACCGCATTCAAGACCTTCACAAGCACTATAACGGAATGATTAGCGCCATAAGAGACTTCCTTTTTAATCAAAACAGCGATAACGAAGCGTTCTGACAGACCGTAATCTAGTCTATTAACCGCTTTGCCGGGGAAACCCGTGGCAAATTGCAGTTCTCTTCCGAGATGAGCAATTACACCGAAAGGCCCTCGACGAAGCACGGCTTCTCATCCAGCGACAGGTTATCGAACATAATAAAAATGTTTTGGAAGTCCGAACTCTAAGCCAGCAGAATTCTTATCTCCACCAACGCTCCAACGAAGTTGTCGAATGACCTAGGAACGCCGACATCACCCTTCACGACGTTCGGGCCCAGATGACGGAACAGAACGCTCGTCTCAGCGAGAATGCCCGTGACAGAGCCGATCGAATCTGTAAGGTCGTCACGAAAGTCGTCGGTCCTTCCACCAGCTCACGCCTCAGTTTCTCTCGATAACAAATTCATGCGCCGCCGGCAACGAGAGACGACGGCAAGATGAAGTAGCGAAGAATTTCGGCTTTTCAGAAAGACGGGTACTCAGAAGAAAGCCGCGGGACGTCGTAGGGAGACCTCAGTGGACCGCCACAACCGTTTCCGCCTTACCAGAGAGAAAATCACGATCATGAACCCTTTTCAGAGTCACAAACCTATAAAGGGCTTATGATGGTGCTACCCGGGTTCTGTTGACCCGTCAATCGACGCTACAAATGAACAAGGACTTCTCCCCAAGCCGTTCGCGGAATTGTCCGTCGCTATCGGACGCAGACCAGTATAGTATTTTTGAAGCGATCTGGTAGACCGTCTACCAGATCGGAAAGATAAATGACTGCCACAAAATGTACAATCAAAGGGAAGTCTACTCGACACTCCAATATATTTTTTGGCCGGATTCTCTAATCGGCGGATATCTCTTAAACTTTTGCTAGGCGACCCGGAATTGAAGCGCGACGGCGTTACTGGACGCCAGATTCGCGAATGCCTTGAAGAAAACCTCCCTACGATTACAGAGCCTGGCTATGTCTTTACCCAAGATAATGCTTTTACACATAAGGCGGCAATTGTGCAATCGTGTCTCGGCTGCTGGGCCGAAGAGAACGGGATCGAGCTGATGGACTGGCCGTCTTTTTCCCCAGACCTCAATCCGATCGAAAATGCCTGGAAATTGCTGAAAGAGAAGCATCAAGTAATCATCCCGATCTGACAGACCTCTAAAAAACTATGGCTCTGGGCAGAGGCTCTTCCAGGCGGCGGTCGTAGCGTGGGAAGAACTTGATGAGGATTCCTTGAGCTACTTTATAGAATCAATGCCGCGGCATTTGAAGGCTCTTGTAGAGGCAAAAGGCTGATTTACAAAGTATTAACTGAAACCACAAGAACATCCTTCTTCTTAGCATTTCGATAAATATTTCGGCTTCAATTTCGACCTCGAATTGGCTCTGTAATGGGCTACTGAAGGTTGCACTTCATGTCGCTAAATTCGGGGTGTGCGGGTTGTGGTCGGAACTTTCGACGTTTGACAACAGCGGCGACCAAGATACTTTTTTGAAGCTTGTCCCAAAGGAACTCCACAAGCATTCACGCATCATGATCTAACAGGCCGCCGAAAACTGCCTTCTCATCGCTTCTACAACCGCGTCATTGATCTTGCCGATTGAAAACAACTTCCTTGGGGCCCGACATACTCTCTAAACGATAAAGACCTTGAACTCCTCCGTGACTCGCTTCAAGAAATGCGTGTCTCAGGGAATATCGGCCCCTATCCTTTTTGATCCCAAGCCACATGGCTGATGACTCTTCACTGAGGCTCCTGTCCTTATCTATCCCGACCCCAGCCAGGAGTTGATGCTGAAACCCGACGCTTCAGACTTCGCCCTCGGCGCCGTAGTATCTCGACGCGACCCTAATGGCAGGCTTCACCCAGTCGCCTACCATTCTCGTAAGTTACTCAAACCAAGATTAACTACGACACATACGACAAGAAATTATTCACAATAATCGACCGTTTAAGAAGTGGTGCCGTCATCTAAAAGGAGCCCAGCTCACCGTACAAGTCTACTGGGATCGTCAAAACTTGACGCACTATATTACGACTAAGCCTTGGTCGTGGTAAAGTGCGTTGCCGTCTGTTGGGGACCTTGGTGGCTAAGGTCCTCAACAGACGGCAAGCCCGGTGGGCTTAGGAAATTGCTGGCTTCGATAGTATCGCTCATTTTAAACCAGGAAAAAATAAACACCAAGCCCGATATCCTTTTTAGTCGGTCGCAGTATCGGCCTGAAAAAGGGATAAGTGAGTCCTGCGTCCTTGTGCCATGGCACGCCATGGAGACGGGCCCGGCGCCAACCCAGCCGGCTGAAAGAGCAGTATTTGGGGATCTTCTAATCCTAGCCCGAGCAGTTCATGAAAATCATCGTGTCGAAAATGGCGATGATATCGGCGACGTTCCCGTGCCCAAAGCAGGCAGCAAGGAGAGACCCCAGGTATCCCTAGCTATCACGGACAAGAGCAACCGCGTCTTTGAACGACTTTCTATTGTGTCTCGAAGATGCAGGATGTAACAGAGATAGTGTAGAAGTCTACAGATGCCAAGGGGCAGCCAGCGCTGCGGAGGTATTTTGGACCAGCGTCGTATGGTAGACACTGCTCAACAAACAGCTACGAAGGGTTGAGATTTCTCTCAGACGAGGGTGAGTGTAAACTCCTTGTCAGGCTTCGCGATGACTGGATAAGGAATTTTCCAAAGAATCGGCGGCGCGTTCATGAGTGGATAATGACACTACCTTGTATGAATGAGACTGTACCATAAACCAGAAGAGACAGTTCTTCGCAGCGTTTCAAGGGCTCGAGTAGAAAAACACTCCACACAATCGACGTAAGAAAATAGAAACGGAACAAGCCTCCAAGTTGGTTCCGTCTGTGAATGGGCGGGGATTTACGTTGTTTATTAACTCATTAACCTTTACCTTTCTCCAGATATCAATTTGTCCGTATAGAGTATTTTCACCTGCTATAGCTGCCCAGGCTCATGAGTTATGAAACTGGTACTTCGAATGACCGCTGCTAATGTCCTGCCTCTTCCTGGGTATCCCATGATGATAAAATCATGAGCCTTCTGAACAATCTGATTCCGCGTCACAGAAGTCTCTGCTACTATACCAGTTGCGCCTGCTCGGTGCCCATGTGCCCTTTTCACTTGGCTAACAATAGGTTATGGTCTTGGTGAGCTTTTCATGATGCTTTTGGTCCTTCTCAGTTCTCAAAAAAGCCTTACTACCCTCATTTCTAATGGAGGCACACATTCGCCTCAAGACATTTTGCCCCTCCGACTCTGATTCAGATGGCAAGAACTGATGTGGAACCAGGCTAAATCCCAATCGCTCACATGACCTCTTGGTCTGGACCCCATACAAATCATTGGTGCCCCTTTTTTGAACGATGCAATACCGGTTCTAATAGCTTCGAATATCTGCCCCCTCGTTAAAGCCCCCAAAGTGGTTCCAAAATCCGAAAAAGCTCCTCACTCTTACTAATTTGGCGCCTCCCACTCTACGCTGGCTCGTAAATTATCCGAATCACACCCAATTCCTTCTCCGGCGTGTACAGTGTTCAACTGAAGTACATCACTCGTTTTACCGCAAATGCGCACTTTTAGGAGGTCTGAACACAGTCCAGCCTCCTCGACTGGGATCGAGAGCTGTGCAAGTCATACGCATTGAATTGTTGGGGTCATTCCTGGCCATGGCCCCGGAACCAGCTTTTAAGAGTATCGACTTTTTTGGAATGAGGAATCGTTTGCGAGCCCCTTCCCTTCGTATGTTCATGTGTGCAGGAAGTGTCGCGGCAGGGTACGAAATGACGCCCTTTATTACTTTACTAGGTCTGCTGGTTTCTTATGCCAGCAAGAACGAGCATCCGAATACATACCTGATATGAGGATAGACTAGCCAACATCAATAGTGCCAGAATGAGAAAGCATACGAACACTAGGTGTTTCTTTACAGGCATGCTAAGACAAGTTGATCGGCTAGAAACCAGAGGGACAGAAGTCGAAAGGGAGGCAAGGGCGAGGTGGGATTTCCTGGCGGGGCTAGAGATTTCAAGGAGCGATGACCAAGAAGTATCAAGCCAATGCTGGTTGTAAGAATGCAATCAGATGGGATTTCCGACAAAAATGATGGTTGGTTCAGTACGACTAGTAACGGTGCGGCAGGAACGATGATTCCATGGCTGAAGATGGGGAAGTCGGTAATCGGAAAGACACACACGGTTGAGGACGCATGTCACACTCTAAGACAGGTTCTTCTAGTCTCGGACTTAGAACGTCATGCGGTTTTAGAACTCGCATTGGCGAGCTAGCAGACTTGGCGGAGAGGGGGAAGAGAGAAAGTCTGGGGCAGAGGTGAAGTAGAGAAGAGAAGAAGAAAAGGTGAGACGGTGACGCGCCGAAAGAATAGAGAGGCCCGGCTATTCGTAGAAAGGAGGCACCAACCACGATGTGAAGTGACAGGGACCCTGGTTCGCACCAGCACAGGCCAGCTGTGCTGGTGTGAGTCCACGTGAATAACAAACCTTCGGAACGACGGTTTTTTTTCTTTTGTCTGGTAGTCTTTGCCCTTGAACTAGCTGGTTCGGAACATGGGCCAAACAGCAAAATACTGACTAGCGGCGGTCAAGTCAACGTTAAGAGCTTGTTGGAAATAAGAGTGTCGTGGGACGGACCCAGTAGACATTAGGTCTAGACAATTTGAGAGAGATGGGATCTGACTAGTCAGGGTACACGTCAAATCGGAGAAGCATAGGGCCAGGTCTGTGAGAGTGTCCATCTGTCAGCGCATGTAGCTAGTGGCGGACTGCACGGCGCATCCTATTCCACCCGCTTCCCACCAGATTCGGGACGGCAAGCCCACCCGCGCAGCCAGTCAGCCGGCCCGCGACCTGCAAATCTGTCCAAGCAGACGATGACCGGTCCAGCCGCCCAGGCAACTAAGGGTAGGTGGAGGCCCTTGAACCAAAGCCCACTCACTGCAGTCGCTCAGTCACTTGCTAGACATTAGCTCTTGCCTCTCTCCTCCCGTAGTCGAATGCCCCCGTGACGGGAGGGAAGGAGCAAAACCAGAGCCTATGGCCGTCTTGCGCCGCTCTTCTACGCGGCGTCTGGCTCCTCCTTCTCCTTCTCGCTTCACATTATCGCCCTCTGGCTCTTCTATTCTCCGCCGACTTTTTTGCACTAACTCCTCGTCTCCTGATAGCCTCGTCTCCTCAGATCGGCAGCCGTCTCGTCCCGTCGAGCAGAGCCCCTCGCTCCTCTCACCGTCCGTCGGCTTGTTGCGCTTGACTCCTGAAACGGTTCCGCATACTCGCGTGCCACCCGCCGGGTGCTGGTACGTGCGGGTAGGCGCGGCTGCCAGGCCAGACAACGGGCGTGGCGTCGCGTGGCTGCGTTCCGGGCCCTCTGGCGGTGGCCTGGGCGTCGTCTTTCACGGCTCACTGCAGCGACTGCGAGCGTGGGCCCAACACCACACCCTTCCGCTCTGCTCGTTTTCTCCAGCCTCTGCCCGTGACCTGAGACTTTGACTCAACACCAAGCCGCACTCGAGGCGGCGGTCCAGCCCGCTCCGAGTGAAATTCCTCAATCTTTCAGGCCTGCCACCGCCGCCGACCCTTTACTCTCTTATTAAACCCAGCCTGCGCTGCACAGCCTGTCGGCTGTGTCTCTGTCAGTCAACGTGCAGTCGGCCCAAGCCATATAATTCGGCCAAAACCCCTGCCGTCGCCAATCTGGGCAAGCGTCCAGCCGCTGCCAGCTCGCACGGATCATTGCCGCAACTTTTCATCGTCGTTTGCTTTCTCCTTGATTTGCCGCGCCACCGCCACGACTTTCTTCGGATCCTGCTCTCTTGCCCATATTTATTTTTCAAGACTTATTCGATTCTCTATCCTGTTTGGGCTGCGACGCGACGCCGATACCTCAAGATTTTCGCAGTCCAATTGACTTTGACCTCATCTTCGTCTTGTCCACGCATCCTAGCTACACTATGTCTCTTCTGCCCATTCTCGACCTCACGTCCTTCATGTGGGCTCGTGGTTAAGTACTTGGACTCTCATCGCCTCAAACTTTCCTCGTACTGACAAACCCGCCCGTCGAACCTATTTGGTTCTCGGAGTCGTGCAAAAAAAAGCCGCCGTGTTCATGCTGGCGAAAACGTCAGCTTGACTCGGGGCAACCATCTGCACTTCCTTCGACTCCTGGCTTCTCTTCTTTTCTCTCCTGCCACCACCTCAGGTCCTGATTCACATAAAGCTTTGTGCTCGTTCCGCTACTATGCTGGAAAACGCGCGAGGATGGCTTTGGGCGCAGCTTAAGGCTGTCAAACCCGCATTCGTCTCCAAGAAGCCACACTTCAATTTCATTACTGCTCACTGTATGTCATCACCCGTTTTCGGGGCCTCATTCGAGACTCGCTGACCTGAAATTCGAAAGATTTTTGGATCATTGGCGCTACTATTGTTGCCTCAATTGCGATATATGCCTCTGGCAAGGGCAGCTTATCATACGTAGATGCATTGATGTTTGCCAGCGGAGCCAACACGCAGGCAGGGCTGAATCCCGTTGATGTCAACAAGCTCAATGGCTTTCAGCAAGCCATGATTTATTTCTTCGCCATAGTGTCCAATTGATACCGAAATAGCTACGCGACCCCAGGGTGTCAACGGGCGGATCATCATCATGGCGCAAAATGGCCGCATACACAGGATTACAAACGATGGCATCCTATTGGATGATGTTCATGAAATGTCCCCCAAGACGACTGGCAGAGCCAAAAGTGATTCGAGTGACTCTACTTGGGACACAGCCGAACAGACTAACGAAACTGAAGCCGTCGACAATCCTCAGGGGCTTATTGTCCATGAAAAGAGCCCACAAAGTGAAGGCCTCAAGGATGTCTTTGCCGGTCCTACGGCCATTTCCTTTGCCGGAACTGTCAAACGAAGTGATGGCATGGGGAGGATGTTCTGAAGAGTCCCCAGCGCCGAACCAACGCCGAGCACATCGCCATTGTTGAGCGGCAGAGAAACCAGGATAATGAGGTTCTACGCATCCCCGGACCACGAGACGCAGAACGAGGTTTGGGACCCAGGAGCTTCCAGATTGGCGACCCTCAAGATGACGAAGAGTACACACTTGCCCTTTCCAGGACAGTTGACTCGGCTGTGGAGCAAGCTTCGCCCGATTCGCGTCAATTTCAAAGTCGCCACTCGGCCATTACCATCTCAGAGCCCGAGCGGCGTCACAAGGACGAGCTCGCCGACGATGCCAAAGCCTTGGGAAGCACTTTAGAGTCGCTCCGCTTTCGCAAGCCTCGTCTGATCAGCTCGGCAAACAAAAAGTTTCACGACGACGGCGAATCGTCCAAACCATCTCGTTTTGGACGAGCGCGCACATTCAATTCCATCAGATCCGCCTTATCCCGAGAGATGGAAGAGATGCCATACCTTTCGTATACACCGACTATTGGTCGGAATTCAAACTTTGTCGGCCTGACCCTAGAGCAGCGCGAGGAGCTTGGCGGTATCCAATACCGCTCACTGAGAACATTAGCACTAATATTGCTTTTGTATTTCTGGGGCTTTCAGCTCGTAATACTTTTATGCCTTTTGCCATTCATCCTACATAATGCATATTACGGCAAGATCGTCGAGGACGCGGGTGTTTCCAAAACATGGTGGAGCTTTTTCACCTCCAATGTGGCATTTATGGACGTTGGCTTCACCCTGACCCCGGACAGCATGATCTCTTTTCAGAGATCAGAATTCGTTCTGATGATCATGTGGTTCTTCATCATCATCGGGAACACGGGGTTTCCCGTCATGTTACGATTTTTGATATGGGTCGCGGCTAAAGTCGTCCCAAGAGGGTCTGGGTTGTGGGAAGAGCTGCGATTTTTACTAGACCACCCTCGACGATGTTTCACCCTATTGTTTCCCTCGGGTCCCAGCTGGTGGCTGTTTTGGATACTTCTCATTCTCAACGGCCTCGACCTGCTCTTCTTCGTTGTGCTCGATGTGAGTCTCTGGACCCCCCGGCGAACCGTACTTGGGAATTGAAATGGCTAACGGATCACATTGAAGCTTGGCGCAGAACCAATATCAAAGCTCCCATTAAGGAATCGGGTCGTCATTGGTTTGTTTCAAGCGGCCTCCACCCGGACGGCTGGGTTCTCTGCCGTCAACATGACAGATCTGCATCCAGCCATGCCAGTGCTGTACATGATCATGATGTACATTTCCGTCTTTCCTATTGCCATTTCCATTCGACGGTCGGACCAATGTGTACGAAGAGAAATCCTTGGGCGTCTATCAGGAGCGGACCGTCGACGATGACTCTAACGCCAGTGCTCTGTCGTATGTTGGAAGCCACTTGCGACGACAGCTGTCTTTCGATTTGTGGTATGTCTTTTTGGGCCTTTTCGTCCTTGCCATAAGTGAGGGAGATCAGATCATGGCGCACAAATTCGACATGTTTGCCGTGCTCTTCGAGGTAATGAGCGCATATGGCACTGTCGGTCTAAGCATGGGAGTAACGGGCGTCAATGCGTCGCTGTCGTCGCAATTCTCCGTTGTCGGTAAGCTGGTCATCATCGCAATGCAGATCCGCGGCCGGCATCGTGGCCTGCCCTACGGCCTGGATCGTGCTGTTTTGCTGCCGAGCGAATCGAGATTCCGCAAAGAGGCGGAGGAGTCGGAGGCCATACTTGCCCGGGCCAGTACCATGTTTTCAGGTGCCGCAACTTCGGGTCTGCAGCGGCAGAAGACAAACAACACCGTGAGCCGCACCAGGAGCCGTGAGCGGGAGAGGACCAAAAGCAACCTGATATCCCAGTTCCTCCATCCCGGCCCGGTCGTACATCGTGACACGGAAGTGTACGCCCAGAGGGGTAAATCCGTCGATATACAAGGCCCATCGCTGGAGCCGAGAACGCGGACGGAGCCCGTCAGCGATACCGGCTTTGAAGATGATTCCAGTGCCGAATCATCTCAGCACAAGTCGCGCAGAACGTCAACTTTGACTTTTTAGGTACAAAGCGCAAACACGACAGCTGTCGGCTACTGCTAGCTAGCAATGGCTCATGGCATTATAGATGCAACTCAGGACCAAAAAGGAATGCATGGAAACCCGCACAAGGGAACTCAAAGCGCACGGAGTCAAGGATTTTTATTTTTTGTTTGGGTTGTAGACTGTAGTCGGAGTTTGAGGAGCGACGCCTGATGAGTCCGATTGCGGTCCTTTCAGCACTCAGCTGGCAGTCATTCGAGCCGCACATTTATAAGGTTTTCTTGTCAACGTCGAATCTCGGGGGTACAGGTTGAGATGATGGCAATTAAAGCGAGAAATTCCGAAAAGGGGGAAAGGGGGGCACGCGCGCTGGAAATGAGGCTAAAAAAAGCTCAGTAGCAGCTTTGCCTTTCACGTAAACCATTGCCCTTTCTGATCCCATAAGCCAGGAGTACGGAAAAAGATACCCAGACGCAGACGAACGAACGAACGAAAGTGACTTGAGATGGAAAGAAGGATTGAAGACCAGGCCGCTTCTGACAGCGCCAAAAGCTGCCGTAGGAAACGTCGGGTACGACGGCTGGCACGTCGATTTAGACGACAGGATTTAGATGCCCCCCTCCCCTTAGTGTAGCTAATAATCTGGTTTAAACTTGACAGGTTTCAATCGAGTTCGACTGCCTGTCAAGTCAAATTCTCGAGTTAGGTTCGAAGTCGTCGTTCAATCAATCAAGCTTAAGACGTGTCAAGTTATCAAGTACTTGACCTTTGTGCCTTCAAGAGAGGATAAGAATGTCCAAAACCCCCTGTCGTGGTGGGTGGACCTTACGTCATTATATGTAGACCCATTTTCAGCAAACTTGATCTGAACATTTTCAGCACGCCAGCGACAAATGCGGAGCCAGAACTTTTTTTCAGGCGGCAGTGAGCTTATCACCAGCAAGCGCAATAGCCTCAGTGATGACACAGTTGAGGCTGAGATATTGCAGAAGAATTAGATTGCTTCACACATCTTTCAGGGGGCTGCTATACAACGAGGTTTGTACAAAACACACGATTTAGACCTAGTAAGTTATATCAAGCACTTGCCAAGCTGTCAATCGAGTTCGTTATATAGTCAACTCATGCTTCAATCGAGTTGAGATGCAGTTCAATCAATCGATTTTGATGGCCAAAACTGAAATTGACTGATTGATGGCCTCACTGCCTCCCCTGCGCTTTAGAAACGGTCTACTGAGGCGCTGGATCACGGCGCTGACCCCAAGGAATCAAGCATCAAGAAGCATGTATTCTTGCCAACCAACTAAAACTCAGCTCCTACATACTCGGAACAAGATGATCTCGACAGCGACATCACTATGGACAGCCTTTCAGCGATAGGGAGTGAAGATTGCAGCCGACAACAGGCCCTCGAGGCCAAGGCGCCGAGTTATTTTTCTTCTCTTGGAGAGGAACTCCGTTCGACAAGGTCAAGCTTTGTCGATGAGGCATCGTGGCGTACTAAGTAAGGCTCAGGTCCCTTGGAGGTTGATGATACAAAAGTGTCCCTTGGGTGGCGTTGGGCTGCTCGGTCGCCGAGCCACTACATGTGTAGGTTAAATGAGTTTTCGTCGAGCCAAGCCATGGCGCCGCTGCAGAAGTCGTCCTTGAGGATACTGTTGGGAAAGGGCGTCTCGAACCAGAGGAACTCCTGGTTCTCTTTCCACTCGGGCCAGTGGGCGTAGCCGCCGACGCCCTTGTTGGGGTCGAGGTTGTAGATGAAGTTGAAGTAGTAGGTGCGGGTACTCTGGGCGGCGGGCGAGGGAGAAGACGAGGTCACCGAGGACGGCGGAGATGCGCTTGAAGTCGGGATAGAGCTCCCAGAAGAAGCCGGTGCGGAAAGGGCTGCCCTGCAGCAGGGTGGGCTCGTAGAGGTCGACATACTGACGCAGCAGCTCACGCAGCGTAGAGGGGAAGACGTCATTGAGGTACTGGGCCATGTCGGCGGCCGAGGTGACGTTTTGCTGGAAAAGGGCCAGGGTGGTGCCCTCGTCCTCGGTGTTGCCAATGATAATGGCACGTTGAAAAAGCGGCCGGCGGCAATGAGGCGTTCGGGGCTGTCTGGGAGGACGCGGCCGT
>KN173723.1:111012-133396 GCA_000758425.1 Nilaparvata lugens yeast-like symbiont | reverse complement strand
GGCAAGGGGAAGAGCTTAATGCGATGATCATGACAGAAATGAACCATCTCTTCAGTATAATGATTGTCACAGCCATCCATAAGCAGCAACCGCTTGTCATTCGGGTTTTCAGGCCTTGTGTGAATCTCAAAATGCTTGATCCATTCAATGGCGATCATGTCATTGATGTAGCCTTTTGGACTGGTCGCAATGACCGTATCACCGTCAAGGTCGTTTTTGATCCAGCGAACTGGGATTTGAACGCCTGGAAGAATCAGGAATGAAGGAATCACGGCTCCAGCGGCGGATACAGCTTCAATCGAAGTAACGGAGACAAGATCACGCGAGTCTGTCAAAATGGGCTTGTCGATTTCATTAAAAGTCCAGAGGAACATGCCTTTCTGCAGATGTCCAACCATAAAACCCGTTTCATCGAAATTCCAAATATTTTCACGATTAATGTTATGGTCGTGAATAAATTTTGACCAAGACTTAAAAAAAGCATCAATTGGGCCCAAGATCTTAAAGCCTTTGTCTGTCAAACTTTTTCCCGCAAAATAGAATTGGCGTGCTGTTGAAGTGATCGTCGTTGGATGTGGTGGCCTTGAGTAATCCGACGATGTGCCCAACATATCACTTCCGCCTCCTCTTCTGGCTGCAGCAGCGTAAAGTTGCCTCCATTTTCACTAACGGGATGATACCCCTGTAAGCGAGACCGGAGTCTCTTATAAGGCATAACGAGTGCAGAAGCGGCAGCTTTGATCATGGGAAAATAACCCTCGTGATATAATTCTGCCGCAGCGACAGTACGCGTCTCGAGATTCTCTGCAGTATTTCTCACAAAAATTGGTTTCCCTTTCTTTCGAAAGCATTTATCTCGCCGCAAGAATAAGACATTATGAGATTTTGAGAGGAATTGGGATTGATTTGGACTTGTGAGGATCAATTGATGTAATAAAATGAGACTTGCGAACGCGTCGAAAGAACGCTGCTTACGACAACAGACTGGTTTTGTTGGAGGTCTAATACGCAATAGTAGCGTCACTTTCTTAGTAACATAGAATGACAAGGTATTTTGCAGATATTGAAGGTTTGCACGTAAGATGATGGACTCCAGCTTGTGTACATATTGGCAGTAATATTATGTAGCTACGTATCCTTTCCCGGTCAGCGAACCCTTTCCTGGTCAACGGACTTCCCGTGCTCGATCCTCTTGCACGGGGGGCCGACTTATTGGGCCCCCCCCTAGTGTATAGCCGACCGGCCTGGGAGACGCGTTTAGCGCGTGGCTCTGGTTGCTCTTTTGTGATTGCACACGTGACCTTGGCACGCAGCACGACATGAATTGTATCCAACCAAAGCAGAGATAGGTTCATTGTCGAGAGCAAGGCGACAAGAGAAATGACGCAAAATCCCCGCAAGATGCCCATACATCCACGATCATAAGCTGCTGCGTTCCCCTGCCCGGCTTTACCCTAAATGTGCCCTGGTCGACGCTTCAGCAGACAACGCAACTACGAATCGAAATGGATGCGGATTGGTTGCTTGGCCAACTGCACACCCTATGCCAAGTGACATCATGAAGCGTACACTTTCTCGTCCACCCCTTTCACTGCCTGTCGGAGCCTCTGCTGCCTTGGGCTTTGTATCCCGAAAGAGAGGAAGGAGGGGGACAAGGGGTCCAGTCACATCATCGGCGTCTACCGGGAGGCCCGTCTGACTGAATCTCCCGCTCCGACCAAAACCCTCATTGCCCGCGGTCCCAGATTTTTCGCCATGAAGCCCTGGCGCCTTCTTCTTCGACCCATCATCTTCATAGGTGCCCTGGTTCGGCCCGACGTGTCATCACAAGCTGTCGCCGCTTCACCCGCCCGGGCCTCCTACATTTCTGCCGCCACTCCGTCGCTGTTCGCGCGAGCGCAATGCTCTGCCAACTCATTCCCTTTTTCATCATCTCTTGGTGCCGCCTTCAGCAAAATATACTGCCAGAACAGCCAGACTTGCGCCCTTGACGCCAACAACAGCCCCGCCTGCTGTCCCTTCGGGTGAGTATTCGCCCCCGCAAACCGCCTTTTCGTGCCGTGATGCCGTTCCCGCCGCCATCCGCCGTTAACACCCACGGTCGCAGAGCAGTGTGCACGGGAACCGCGCCAACAATGCCTTCTGACTCCCTTCCAAAAAGCCCCGTCTCATACGTACCCAACCCCTACTTCTCCTTTCCCTATGCAGCCACGAGCTTCCCCAACAGTGCTTCATGTGCCACCGTCTGAGACACATGCTCGAGAAACTACGACGCATGCATGACTGGCTTGCAGGCGAATGGAGGGTATGCAGTGACGATCAACGTGCCGGGGGGCCGAGGTACTACAGTAGGCGGCTTTCAAGTGAGTTTGAGCTCATCTGCCGAGTCTATTTGCTCTAGTCTCAGCTCTGAAGCCTGCTCGAGAGTCGAGGCAACCCGATGCGAATCGTTCGGACAGGGGTCAGGGGCAGCCGCCTTCCGTCCGTGTCTTCATGTACTGGGACTCTACGGTGCGGCTGTCTTCCTGATGCCATTTTTTCATACTGGTTCCTGAACCTTGACATCTCATGACTTGAACTGGGCCGTTATTTCGCTTTTTTTCCGAGTCCATGGAATTGGGAAGGATGACTGCCTCGCAGGTGCGGCAGTTGATGCACAAACTCCACAGCTGAGTTGCACAGTGGACTACTCGTATATTGCCTGTTGTTGTGATACCGGACGAGGCACAACATGTCAAAAGACTTCCTTCTCGTTGCCTTTCATACCGCCCCTCTGCCAATAGTCGTTCGACTTGGCGATTTCACGACTAGACTGTCGTTGATAACACGCTGCACAAGGCCGCTTTTAGCGTAGATTCTTCATCATCTTCATTCCTCATGAAATTCCCAAAATTTTCCTGCAAGAATCGCCTGGCCACAGCCTCGGCAAGCTCTAGCCGTCCTTCATCTTCCCGTGACAATGTGGCACAGAGGGTAGTTGGATCTTCTTTGCGGTCGAGCATGGCAGATATTGTCTCCGCTCGTTTTACAGTTGATCTCGGTACCCCGTTGATTGCCGCACATTGGCCGCCGAGACTTGACGAGCTGTATCCCAAAACGAGCTTGAAGAAGTATATTATCTCGTCTTCGATTTGGTTGGCGTCCCAGTCGACTTGCACCTGCATGTGTCCCAGGAGGAGGCCATCTTGTGCTTTCAAGTAGCGACCGTCAAAAAGCTCGTGAAAATGTGTCGCGACCAGAAGTCGCGGAGCTTGGAGCTCAAGCGATAGAAAATGGTGTAGCATTGCCGCGAAAAGACCGGCACCGTCGTCCTGGTTGGTGCCTTTGTCAAACTCATCTATGAGTATCAGGCTCATTGGTGTCGAACATCGTATCGCCTGCGCTACCTGCTTTAAATCAATGGCGAATGTACTGTGTGCGGCATAAGCTTTCTCGAGTTGTGATTCGAGTAAAAATCTTGTCAGTGATGCCGATAACAGCTCGACTGGCGGGTACGAAACTCCCTATGTGTGCCAAGTACACAATGATTGCCACCTGTTTCAAAAAAATGCTCTTCCCCGAGTGTTGGGACCGGTCAATACGAATAGGCTTGTTGCAGAATCATCGCCCTGCATGAGACGAATGCTATTCGGTATAAAGCATGGGACCACCAGTTCCAGGAGGGGATGGCGGCCGTCCTCTATCTGTATGATTCTGGACTCTATCATTTGTGGTGTTGACCAATTGTACTTTTCGGCCCCAAGGGCCAGAGCAAGCATCAAATCCAGTTTTTACAGATATTTGTCGACGGGACTCGGATTGTTCAAAGTCAATGGTCTTTTCGATCTTGTCGCCCACCATGACAAGTCCAGGCTGATTTATGTAGGAGACGAGCTGCAGAGAGTCAACACAACACTAAACAACTGCGGCAATGTCAATGTGGAGCGATAAGAGTTACCTTGCGAATGTCTGTAACGTTCTGGGAACCACAAAGTGTACCTAGGAGCTCCCGTAACTTCAAAGTCTGAGCTGCAAACCGTCTAAGTGCAGCCCAAATTCCCCTGGCAAATGAAGGGCCACCGGAAGGAAAGTTGACTCCTTTTCGCAGCTGTGCCACCGTTGATCTCACATTATGTATATTGCGAAGTATTGAAGAAGCTCGGTGCAATTTTTCCGCATTCTCTGTGCGTAAGAGGGTGGCTATCATATGGTGTCTCTCGGTGATGACATTCATGTCAACCGTTGAGCGAAGTATAAGCTGGCAAAGGCAAGCGCGGCCCTGCGGTGTGGAGGCCAAATTTTCAAGGAATCCAAATATTGACAAACTTTCTTTTGCCCCCGATCTGTCGGGAGTCGGTCCCCAGGTTTGGCTGTTGGGATGGGACTCGGCGTGAACAATTTGCAACGATTGAAGGGTTTCTGAGTTAAGAAAGACGAATTTTTGCAGCTAAAAGCTTCTTAAAGAAAAAAATTCAAAGACGGACAATGATTCATGCTCAACAGCCGAATCACCAGTGGATCGTCGTCGTTGGAGCTCGGACAGCACTGCACCGGCGCACGCCATCTGTAAGGAATTAGCTCAGTCATGCCTCTGGTAAATAGTAATGTTTCCCACAGAGGCGGGGCTTTCGAGATCTACTGCGGAACTGAAGTGCATCAACTTGAAATATGCAGATTCCCGAGGCTCAGGGCGGCCTATAACACGGTCAAGGTCGATTCCCTCAAAATCTTTGCTCTCGACTGTGCTAGAAAATATAGCTAATGAACCTGGCGTTGCTAGCAGGCCCGATTTGAGTATTCTCTCGTGGGCTGAGACGGAAGAAAACTCCGAGGATGACAGGACTCGAAGTACGAAACGTGGATGGCGTCCGTCTGGGCAAGTCAGTAAACACTGATGGTGGCACAGTGCAGGGTTGCAAGAATTCAAACCCGGTTGATGATCCGGCAGAGCTTGCTTCTCAAGAAAAACTATGAAACTAGAAGGAGCCTTCGTGGATATGAGAAGGGTTGTCGGCTGAACGTGAGTAATAAAGTGTTCAGCAATATCGGTCCCAGCCAGCGGGATGCCACCAGAAATGGAGAGAACCCCTGTAGCCGAAGCAAAAAAGCACAGCCTATCGAAGCACCGTCTCTCATTTCAAGAGCCATGATGAACTCTTGTGCAAAGCTTGTGCTGCATTCATCCTCGTCGACAGCATCTTCGAGAGGGCTACGGCTAGCGTCTCGTCCATTGCCAAGCGTGGAGGCATATCAGTCTGCCTGTAGAAATGAAGGACCGACTACTAGCGCTCAAATGGCGAGATAGAGGCTATGATCTATCTTTGCTGCTCAGCGTGTTTGTTGGAGACACGCTCGAGGCAAGCACATGGCGTCGACAACTCGACCCGGAGGCTGAGTCTATGCTCATCTTGCCAGATGACACTCCTTGAGCCGTCACAAAGTCTAAGGTTCGGGAAAGGCGCCTTATTTGGATAGAAATTTAGACCGAATCACCCAACAACGAAAAGCCAAAGTCTTGTAGGCTCATATTCCCGCTTCCTTTTTCGAGAAGACACGAAACGTGCGCTCTTTCCCCAATCTAATTCGTGGCGTGAATACATCCCGAATATACACATACGTCCGGACCTAACAGTTTTGGTGCACATGGGAGGGGCCTCATCTCGCAAGAGTTGCTGGGGTGTAGTCCGCAAACCACCAAACGCTCTCGTTGTATCAAAGGTTCTGATTAGAGTTTGTCCCGTAGCCGTGGCTTATCAAACAGAGCCGCCGCTATCGGATGTATATTTCGGAGCAGAGGCGAGAGGCAAGTCCATGTGCCAGAGCCTGGAGGCGATGCCCGGAGGAACACCCGCCTAACATCGCCATGCCTAACATCGCCACGTTTGGTCAATCACGATCCCACGGGAATAACACTACCTCGGAGCCCTTTTCTAGGCGCGAAATTCCTTTGACTTCGTCGACTACCGCTGAAATCGCTCCCTCGACCCATTCAGTGACTTCGCGCCGCTGTTTGCGAATATTGGCGAAACCAGGTCGGCTCTCTAGAACTTCGAATGGGTTTCCACAGTACTCGGCATCGATCTCGCCCGAGGCATCTAGACAGCCAATGTCTCCTTCTCGCTCGATTGTGCCAGCCCATATATTCCACTGAATCGGGCGCATCTTGGGGAATCCGAGCACCAGGCCGAGGCATGTGATCAATGTGGCTGCCATGGTCTCAATAAAGATATCGAGGGGAAGTGAGTATGTGGGTTGCTGCTTCCTCCCGGAGACAATATTTTTTGCAAGCGTTGATGAAGAGGCGATATGTTCCTGTGCCGAGTAGCAGCTTGATGGTGGAGAGTTAGCGGTACGAGTTGGATTTCGTCTTCCTCGTCACTCACGCATGAGCCAATATTAACAGGCCTGCCACAGTCAGTGACCGCGAGGTCCACGTCATTTTGCATGAAAATAAAAATATTCAAATATACGCAGGAATCGTTGCTCGAGGTCGCTTCGATCTTGCGGTTTGCACTTGTTGGTTGCTTTTCCGCTGCGTCGATTGATTGAACGGGCAACGTCGAGCCGGCGCACAACACGAATGTCCCGTGACAAGTCCTGTTACGTTGAGGATCCACTTTGACTTGATTTTCATTTTGACTGGAAGCAGGGATGGAGTACAAGCGCGGATGTCACGTGGTTTAGGCGCGGCAACGGGCGTGTATGTACATGTACGGGGTAAGGATTCCAGGAAAACTGTTCCACTGATGTTCCTCGGGGCCTGCGATCTACAGCGCGCAGCTTGCAAAGAGGCTCGTGAAGGTGAGTGGTTGGATGGATTCCAAGACCTCTATCATGTGTATTAATTTGACCGTAACTTACTTTGCATGTTAGGCTGAATTTGCAGGAGGGGTTAATCCCCCGTGCTCGATCCTCAACTAGCCCCCGGCTCTCTCCCAGCTCTGCCGAGTCGCCCCTCTTCAGCCAGCCAGGCCCAGACAGCAAAAACTGGAAGCTACGCTGACGTGGCCAGGCGGGCGGCCACCAACATTGTCGCCACACCGGCGGCTTAGAAAAAGTCTCCGGTGACTGCTCGCAAGCAGCCTGAGGATCAGCGCATCATGATCCGCCTTTCCACCGTCAGCAGCGCACGCACGGGGCCTTCAGCCCTCTGGGGTCAAGATTGATACTGGCACAACTATGGGTGACCTGACCGCCATCAGGGACGCATACCTTGCTCTATCTGACCTGGCGCTAGTCCACCCGCGCCCGGAAAGTGTGAGTTTCTCCTAAAGAAGGCGGGCGGAGCAGATTCGCGCCGAGTTCGGAGCCGTTGCTGTTGATGGTGCGCGAGTTTCGAGCCACAAAATAAGATTGCCGTTGGCAAAGCGAGGCACAATTACATGAGCGAGATCTGATAAGATTATCCACTCGGCATACGAAGTAACTAGGGGCCCAATAAGTCGGCCCCGCCAGAGCTAGCTACGTAGGAAGGAATGGGAAGAGGTCCAAATCACGCATTGTACATATTAGAAAGAAGATCCTGTTTGACCATAACCACAAGCAGAGCCCTGTCAAGTGTGTTACCTGACGGCTGCCAATATATCACGTGCCCCGTTCCTTGTCCCGTGACAAGTGAGGGGTTGTTTTCACTAGGTTGACAACGTTGAAGCCCCAGAGGCAGCATTGAGCTCATCAAGATGATGAATCGGACGAAGTGATTAAGTAGATAGACGTGACTTTAACTTCAAAATTGAAGAGGTTGAGGTTGAGGTTGAGGTGGAGTTGGTAACCACAACTCTTGTGGGATGTACGCTTCAAGTCAATGACATCAGTGATGTAGAAAACAATGCCAATAGCCATGACTCTACATCTTGTTGACAAGTTTTCAAGGCGGAATGAGATAATCGTTCATGTTAGCAAAGTGATACTGGTACATTTTCAAGCATGAAAATTTTCCAATATTGATTGGAATATCATGGCTAAATTCGAACCCAGGCTTATTTCTTTTACTACTCCGCTTGTGAGAACAAAAACTAGTTACCTGTTACTACATTCTTTCCCACCGGTTATTTTCCCTCATTTGTCTCATAAGGGCCAAAGCACCCACATGGCTCAGCTTTCTCTGAACATGAACAGCACTTGAGATGTCATCCAGCATTCATTTCTAAGATTTATGAAGCTTCGCGTCAAAGCGATCTGACCAAAATCAATAACGTCGGAAATGTCGACTTTCAAGTTTCTCTCTGCCGAAGGTTTCTGTGCTAATGGTGTCACTGATTTCGTGTCCACTTTTTTATTGAATCCCTTTTTCTTACTGAATATTAATTTTTCTGCATGTTTCATTGAAAATTTGCAAGATTTCACTGCTTTAAATATCATGTCTTCAACTTCGCTTCGAGTGGTTCTTTGCTTCGCTGTGGCTCGGAGGGCTAGTGCCTGGCTTTCGCATATAAAGCCAGAAACAACTGGATCGATGAAAAATACGACTGGTCTCGGGAAATTATTCTGGTAACAGGAGGCGCAGATGGAATTGGGAAATCCATAGTCCAGATGCTGAATAACTTGGGAATTACTACTGTGGTGCTTGATCTTCAATCTCCTCGGTTTGAAACTTGTAAGTCTCTCTGGTTTAAGTAACCGTGCTTGCTATTTTGAAGCGCTACTGCTTATCCCGACTTAGCATCCAAGGTACACTATTTCTACTGTGATGTGATATCGGCCGAACAAGTCAAAACAGTGGCCAACATCGTGAGGCATCAAGTAGGCCATCCAACGGTCGTTATCAACAATGCAGGTGCTTTCCGAGGCAAATCCGTGCTTGAAGCTAAACCAAGCGGTCTACGACTCGTTTTCGGCGTTAACACGTTAGCCCATTATTGTATTGCCCAAGCATTCCTTCCGCATCTGATCGCTCAGAACCACGGGATGATAATTAACGTCTCGTCTATTTCTTCGTGGTCTACCATCCCCAGAATGTTCGATTACGGAGCGTCGAAGGCTGCGGCTATAGCGTTCAAGTGAGGGTTTGGCAACCGAGTTCGTGACGATTCACAATGCATTGAAAATCCGCATTGTTTCGGTACACCCAGGCCATACCCGAAAACTCCTCTTTTCAAAGGGTTCAACCAGGGTCTACAGTTTTTTCTGCCTCGATTGGAGCCGGATTTCGTTGCCCAAGCTATAGTGAAGCAGATGTTGACAGGACAAAGCGCCATAGTCGTTCTTCCTAAAAGCGCAAGCTTTCTTGGCTTATCTGCGCGCTCTGCCTGACTGGCTAGGGATATTGTTTCGGACTAAACTGGGAAAGAATTGTATGACAAGCTTTGAGGGAAGGAATTATGCTAGCGGGGAATCTCCGATTTCTTCTTGATTCGGTCGCAGGCTGACTTAATATTAATACAAAAAATACTGTGCCACGCCTTGCACTTTGATATTTGCAGCTGTAGTGCACAGCGTACAATCAGCCCAACGTTGCGAGTCTGGGTAGCAAACAAACAGCCACCGAAAAATCGGTGGACTTTCCAATCATCGATTCATCTGTGCTTTAGAAAGTCAGTGCTGACTTCAATTCAAGTATTAATTCAAGTATATCAAGTAAGCCAAGTAAGTTGAATGCTCGATTTCCAAATAAAGTAAATTCATGATGTCCAATACTTAGTGTACTTGATATACTTGAAATCAAGTATTTTTGTAGGCTCAATTGGGCGACTGCTTGAAGCGCGCGTAATTAAGGCTATTCCAAGCTCATCGACTCAAGCTGTAGGGTAGGCTGTGAAGGCTCCCAGTTATCGCACCAATGACAGACGATAGGACGACCGCGTGGTTTTTTGCTTGTGCAGTTGTTATCCGTCTCTTTGTATAATCTCCACTTTTATTCAGCTGCTGTGATTCTTCATCTGCGCTGGAACGCATCATGGCTTTAGGAAGATTGGACAAGTCGCGAGCAGTTAATATGGCTGCCAGACGCAAAGAACAGTTTTCGCGATTTTTTTGAATAAAAATATACTCCGACAGAGCAAAGAGGCCCTACGAAATATGCGACCGGGAAAGCGACACGATCTGATGAGCCTAGTCAATTTGATTAGCGGATCCAAAGCTACGATCGATGCATAAAGAGAGATGATGAGCTTGAGGTCTATATGAGGCAAGGACCAGTACGGCGAGAAAACGTAAACCCTATTCTTTTGTGGAAGGACCGTCAAGAAGAGTATCAAATATCCACCCTTGAGCTAGTTTGCCCTCGACATGATGGCGGTTCCTGCCATATCTGTCGATCTTGAGCGAACATTCAGCGTCACAAAGCTAACACTGAGTTCGCAAAGGCATAGACTAATTCCATAGGTCACAGAGGAGATACATTGTCTGCAGAACTGGCTAGGCCATGGAGCGATCAATGTAGGGGAGGTTGTCAGCTTTGGTGACGAACTGAAAGACTCAGATAAAGAGGAGGCATGATGGTACCACTGAGTGTTATCATCTGATCCCAGATATCGATTATATCAAGTATACCAATTCAATTCAAGTAAACCAAGTTCACAGGCGATGTAAGAAGCAGGGTCAGAGTGAGGCTGCGTGTGAATCTTGGTAATATTCTTTCTAGGAGTGTCCTACCTTGAAGAGATCCCTTTTTCGCTACGCTGGGAATCATCACAGTATCTATAGAAATTTACAGAGCCCAAGCCTTCCATGCGCCGGCGTCCTCGGCAAGACCTCATTTCCTGGTCGTGCGGTCACCGCAATGCCGTGAGTCACAACGGTGGACTCATGTCTACACCGTATCTGAGTCTTTCGACACAGTCGCCCGGGTAAGACCTCATTTCCAGGTCGTGCACCCACCGCATTATCGTGAGTCGAACGGTAAAGTCCATGTTCAGATCGTGTCTGATGAAGGCGACTTTCCGGCACAAGCGTCATCATGGAGAGAAATCATTTCTGGCTTGCGTTGGATAGGTCTCGCTCACGCCGGCTGTCTGTTTTGTCGGCGCCGTGCGACTACGAACCATGAGTTGTGACAGTGGCGCTCTCAGATGCGGGCCAAATCTTATTTTAGTTTTTGAGATCACAAGTTTTTGACCGCCATGCCATTGCGAGCGGTTCGCCAATTGTTCTCGGCCCTATATGTTATGTGCTTCAAGTCGTCATAAGAGCGTAATTGGCAGCCTGGGTGGTACACTTGGGGTCAGAATTATGTATTGCAGGAAGGATAGATGCCTTTTCCGTTCAAATTTGATTTGATTTGATGTTTAACGTGATTTGTTGTTTGACGTCGTGCGGCACGTGGACCTGCTCTTGGTGGAACTTTAAGGTGGACAGGGAGAAGAGGATACTAGATACTTGAATAGCAATCGTTGAGTTTACATCTGTACGTGACACTTTGGTAGCCTTGAGTTTGCGTGATTGAGACAGCAGATTTGGCAACTAAATTTAGATGCAAAACACCTCGTTTTCCAATACATATATCGTGAAAGATTAACCAGAAGGTGGGTTCCGATTTCTATTTCAAACTCTAGCAGGTCAAGTTGCGTATTGACGTCAAGAGCACGTGCTCGCCACTCATCGTCCGACCGGTTATTGATATCCCAGTAAACTTTCATGTTCCGGACAGTGTTCCCCAACCAATTCTTTGTATGATAGATCATGTCTTTCAAGTTTTGTGCGATCCATTCGTCCAAACACTTGACTAAGTCAGTCTGTCTCGCCCGGCTTTGTTTCCGATGACGCGATCGTTAGGTCACGAAAGCTTCGCCTTCCATGAAATGCAGCTCGATTGCTTGTTAAGGAGGCAGCAAGCCGACTCTGGACTGTTCGGCCAAGACCAAGCCGCTACCTTCGGATGTCCGCTGCCAAGTAAACACCCCGAGAAATTCTATACAGCCTTGACACCGTAGGACGACGAAATCCCAATATCCTGACTTGACTACAGATTTCGTGGTACTTATTCCATGCTGGCAAAGAGCAAGTAAGACCTTCTTGCGATACACTTGTTACCGGTAATTACCATTTCTATTTTCGAAGCATCCTGCATACGTGGTCTAGTCGCAGCAATTACAGGTTTCATCCATCCGAAAAGAGTAGGCAAGCAATATTGTGTGACAAGGGCTTGCGTAAAGGGTTTTGAACGTAAAAGTTCGAATCCAAAGTAATAATCGATTAAGGTGTCAAGAGTCCTTGTTTCTTCCTATTCCCGTCTTCCTTTCCTCGCAATTGGGGATCACCACCGCATTTTGACAAAGCCAAAGCCTTCCTTGCACTGAAATTTCGGTCATCTTTTCCTCCGAAAAAGCTTGAGACCACCGCCATCACCCTCTGTGGCTACGGACCATTAGGGCAATCTTGCGGACTCATGATTCAGCGGTATGATCCGACGTCGAAATCCATGCGGCACGGGTAGACTGGCTCTTTGTGCCGCCGCATCCAGATGACGCGGACTTTAGCTTAGCACTGCCTAAGATGCAGTTCCTGATTCTTTCCGTTTGCTTCGGGCTCATCAGCTTTTCATCTACCTATGAATCCTCACCAGATGGATGACCATGCCAATGCAAGAGATACTGACGTTTACCGGCCCTGCTTAGCGAATCTTTCGCGGTAGTCCATTCCCGTCCTACTTGTTTGTTAGCTATTGGCGGAAGATGCGACTTGAAGAGCCAAATCCCGATTCGCCCCCTCAAGTCAGCCTTCCTCTCCCCTCCAAACGGATCAGCTTGTAAATAAATCGTCCCCGACGTCTCTTAAGTCGTCCTAGCGCTGCACATATTGGTGTTCTGCGCCGTGTCGTATGACCTCAAGGCTCCAATCACCTCCCCTTGCTCGCCATCGCCCAAACCCGAAGGATTTGACAAGTCACGTAGTCGCTTCTTTCATTAGAAAAAGTGGCCATTCCGTGGATTCCTTGGAGGAGTAGCTAACTCCTATCCCGAAGCATCAGGGCACGATTGGAAGATGCTTTTGGGACGAACCCAGAAACTTTTGGACACGAGAAAATTTTCTTAAATTCACTGTGTAATTCCGCTGTGCCCAGTTTATCTCTGGGAAAAGCTGGAATACAAATTAATTCCAAGGCGAATTAACAACATGCCATTGCCTCCACCAGGCCAGCAGGCTCAAATGAAAGGACACAACATGCTGGTAAAAGGAGAAACAGGATAGACTAATTTTCATCATCATCCATGGGGGTGCACGCTAATCCTACCACCTCGAAGTCAAGAATTGTTTATGCAGAATTACCGAGAGACTTGTGATGAAGGGCGGAATCAGCGCAGAATGCCCTCACGCTTCACTTTGTGAAAGGGCGTTTCCCGGTTGAAACATAACCCAGTCGGTTTTGGAACTAGAAGAAGCCTCTCGAACTCTCATTTAATTGAGAATACAGACAGTTTTCATGGTGGCGAAAACATCATCAGCAAAAAACTACACTTCTAAGTGGTTAGGTGACTACCTACTACTTGCGAACAATAACAGATTTTTCATGAGCATAGAGAACAGCAATCACGAGCATGGACTCTTACCTATTGAAATAGGAGAGATGAGTCTCTGGAAATTTTTTGATAGTGCACAAGAAAAATACATCTCGCCGAATCTCGCCAACCGATTACGATTGCCTCGTGTGAGAGGTGGGCCCGGAGTTTGTTCGACAATAAGGTACCTATGTTTTGTCTTCAACCGGATCCACCACGCCGGACACAGCCCGTGACACCTCGGACAACAAAGGACGAACCCTATAGACTCAGAATTGTGGAAGGAGAGCTGATTGATTATGGGCATGGGGTAGCTGATATGGAGACTCTGCACCTCCCAGTTACCGTTGGCGGAAAACATCACCACTTGAAGCTTGACATAACGGACATCTCAACCTACAATGTTATTTCAGGGATACCTTGGTTGTGGGCGAACAATCCCACAGTCAACTGGAACACGGGTTCACTCTGGTGGGATATACCAGAAGCAAACCAGTCACTAAGAAGCAGATACAGAAAATTCCCTCATACTGATCGGAAAAGGCACTTAGGATTCACGTGATTACCAAGGAGCCAAAGCCAGTGCAAAAGAACCGAATTCCCGAGGATTATCAACAGTATAACAAACTGTTCAGCAAAGAGCATGAAACAGGACTATCGGAGCATAGCCGATGGATCACAAGATACCCTTGAAGCCTGAATCAGAACCCGTTTCACAAGATTTATACCCTCAGTAAAGCAAATAACATCGCCCTGACGTTTTATCTTGATGAAAATTCGTAGAAAGAATATACTCGATCATGGCAATCAATCGGAGGACACCCGATCCTGATTGTACCGAGAAAAGCGGAAAAATGCGAATGTGTGTGGACTACCGACAGCTCAATGACATAACAATTCAGAAACTGACAGCCAGACTCCATGGATTTATGGAGAAGCCGACGAATGCACGATGAAACCCGGCGCCAGATTGGCTACGAAGTAAATAATAATCACCTCAAGATGGTCATACCGACCCGGCTTTGTCTTCACGAAAAGAAGAACTGCCAATATGAGAACAACAAAGTGGAACCTATAGTTACGTGCAATAATGTACGGAGTTAGGACGCATAAGCACAGCACTAACAGACATAGATGGTGTCGGCATTCATGTCCACGAGGTCTTTGTCAAAGCGCTCGGCGAGCGCTTCCATGAGAGCGCCGTCGAGACGCTTTGGGAGGGAGGCCTGTCAAGGAACATCTGTGACCGGGAGGTTGAACAGGTGCTCGAAAGATTTATTAATCTAACAACTTCTATAAAGAAGGAAAGGAAGAAACAGGGCTCATAAGAGACGGTGGTGATCTAGATATATATACGTTCGGGAGGCCTACTAGGATGTTGGTCCGTATGGATGAGTAAACCCGTAACAAGGTCTTGGCTCGAGCCAAGGCCTAGAGCGATTGGCGATGCGTCGCGGTGCGGTCACTGCGCCGGTCAGGAAGCATCTTGCCAGGCAGAGAGTGTGTGAGCTGTGTGATACGTAGCACAGGCTTGAGAGATGATATGCAAAATAGGTACGTTGGTTGGATTGAAAAAGCACCAACCTAGGCAAAGGAGGAGGGGAGGGAGAGCGGACGTGGAAGCAAGAGTGAAATGAATCCATCAACGTGATGGATCGGTTGAAGTGATTGAGTTGATGCACATGACTTCAACTTCAATAAAATTGAAGAGTTTGAGGTTGAGGTGGAGTTGATGACAACCCTGAAATGCGCTTGTTTCTTGGTTGCGACTTGATGCGGCTGCTCGATGCGACAAATCATTTCTGCCTGCATAGAACGCCTTTCGCTCTAAATTATGGCTAAATCTCAGGAAATTTCCCGATAAAGACAGCTACTGGAGCTGCACCGTTCAGGGGACCTTCTTCTGGTCACTGCTATTGTCCTCCAACAACCGTGTTTGTCGCTAATTAGGATGTTTGACATATTGGAGAAAACGCTCATCCAAATCGATAGCCTGAAAAGTTGCGACTTCGAATTTATTACGTATCACCCCGTTTCTCTCCGAGTTGAGATCTTTGCTCATGTTGACTGGCCGCCAAGCGCTAGTTGTGGGCTGCGAGCCAGGACGTCAACCCGACCAGTGTATCATAGACCTCGAACACTTTTCGGCCGATATTCAGTAGACGCAATGCTCGTTGTAGACGGATTATAACCTCCCTCCTTCATTGTTTCGCGTCCGCCGTCCTTATTTATGCAGAGAAATTTACCAATCATACTCTCCACGGATGCCAGTCGTGGAGTAGTTCGGCCACCGTGCTTTATAAGTTGTCTAATCATTGGTTTAACCTCGTCAATGACAAATGCTATCATGCATTTGCATAGCTTCAGGGCTTTATCAACTGGTATCGCAGACTGTTCTATCCTTCTGTAACTGCCAAAATTTGAGGTTTTGAGCCATAGTTCAATACGATCTAAGCGTGAAAATTGAAAGCTTGTATTCATGATCATCTCGATTTCTTCCTTCGAAATAGGACTTAGAATCTCGAAAAAAACTCACGGCAACGAAGTACGTCTGCGTGACTTTCGGCGATCTGGGCTTCCGCTACGATGTGGAAAGCAGTAGCCAAGACTATTACCCCACAATCATTGCTGTGAAGCTGTGGAATAGGACTAGTATAGAGGACTCTGATCAGCGCAGAGCTCATCTTGGGAATATGCTTGAGTGATCGCTGAAGCCTGGCTTTTGCACTGCGAAAGTTTGCAGCAGATGGCATTGAGTCAAAGATCAGAACTTTGTCTCGCAGCTCCGGGACGACTGCAATAATCCAGTGTTTGCTGTCTTCGAGGAATAAAGGGATCAAGATCATGCTATCTCTCGGTACTGTTTCTGGTGTAGGTAGGCGACGATCAATATCAACGATCCTGATTTTACCCGCGTCTGCAACTTCGAGAAGTTCCAGGAAATTAAATATCACCGTACTATTTATATTCTCAGACCTATTATTTAGAGCTCCCAGACACTCGGAGCCGATATTGAGGAAACAGGAGTAAAAATCAGCAATGCTGGGGATCTCTCTTCGACTCTCAGCGAAAAAGTTTCTGCCTCTTGTGACGGCTGTAATTTTCGAAGCTTGGCCGGCAGCTGACAGGAAAACTCGCACGATCTGCTGTGACTATCAGGTGCTGCTTTACGATAGCTGAAGTTGGAATGGCTCGGCAGCGTATTCTTGACTTGTAACTGATCGACGTCGATCACAGTTGGTATTTGGTCCACTTCCACGGGAATTGAACCCCCAAAAGCTGCCTTTTCAAATCCAGAGCCAGTAGCAGCTATATTTGTCGCACTGGTTGCTTTCATGCCTCTGATAGGTCGCATAGATGCATGATGCTCTTTGTTGGTTTCTTCTTTCTCTTGTAATGTAGCTCCCAAGGGAGTTTTAGCACTAATCTCTGGGCTCACGGCACTCTCGAGCAACACTTGGTCAGGTGCGAGGATATTTGAAGCAGCATTAAAACCGGCGCTATGTAGGGATTCTTCACCGCAATTGGTGCTGGGTGAGTCATTTTTGTTGTGAGTAGCCAATAATCCAAGTTCGGCTTCTGAAGAAGTCGGCTTGAATAGCTCCCAATCTCCTAGACATGAGCCAGACTCCTTCTGAGTCGAGTCGACTTGGAAATCAGCTAAACGACATAGAATAGTTAGAACAAAACTTCAAACTTTTATAGATGAAAAAACGAAATGCTCACCTATAGAAAAAGGGTCCTGGAACCCCTCTGCCTCGTCAAAGAGCAGTTGTGCAAATGGTTCTGACAGATTTGAATCATGCATGGGCGTCCGTACCAGCTGTGTCTCTTGTGCAGGATCAGTAGGAGAGAAAAGGTCTTGCTGAATTGATTCACAACCATCTGAGTAGAATGAGTTTTCAGACTGACAAGAAAACGTAGATAATATTGAACCAACTTTTGGAAGAGTCGAGGTTGAAAGTTTGAGACGCAGAGAGGATTTTCTGAGCTATATCCGGGAAATACCGAGCAAACAAGACGTTGATGCTGTCTCTCCGCCGTTCTTCGTCCGTAGTAGGCACTGAGGCTGGTTTCTCTAGTGTTGACGAGCATTGTGATGGTGGATCAATTTCCGGCAAGGCTGAGTACGTGGAAACAGTATCTTCAGTGATTAGAAAGGCTTTCCCAGTCCTTTGCTGGTGGATTTTGCTGGCCATCTGTGCTGATGCCAGCCGAGCTGCCATGCTGCGGTCCCGTCTTCGTGACGCTGCGATGTACGCTCTCTCCTGATTTGCCATTGCTTTCATCGTTCGGCTAGGACTGTCAACTTTAGCATCGCCCAACTCGACTCGATGAAAACAATAAATGAGACGTCATAATTTCTATTTTTTACTGCCCGCGCGGAACTAGCCAGTAATTATTGGGCTTTTTATGAACAGCTTGTTTCTCTTCGTCTGTAAGGGGGTTTATTCATGTATTGATATAATATTCTCAGAAGGTTACCATCATTTACAAAAGTTCCCTACCACCCCGCACAACACCATCTTCAGTAGCACAAGGTATTGTGTTCACATCGCACTACGTTTCCCCTCCCTCCTCGCCTTTTCGATGCTGCTTCAGTTCAAACTAGTCTCTCTATATAGAAAACCATGTCTGAAGTCTGTACCGCTTGGCACACAGCTCTCGCTCTCCTGGCCCGACCAAATGCCTCCCCTTGTCCGTTGCTTCTCATTCCTGGCGAAGAGTTCGCCAAGCGCTTCGATGACAGAACCAGAGAGCATAGACATCGACGCAACCCATTCCAAAGTCGAGAAAATCATTGGCGGCCTTAATGCGTCAGGTGACCTCGGCGCGTCCGCATCCGCGTTGGCCATTGCCGCGGCTAACCAGTCTCCTCCCTCGTCTTTGCCCCCGTCCGCACCCCCTGCTGCCGGTATTACGGTTTCCTGTTCTTTAGGATACCGGATTATTGCCCATCAGAAATCCGATTCAAGCCACTTTCCGCGATCGGCGTGAAGGAATCGTATCCAATCCCACTGCCAATCAGAGTAGTGATCAACCCAGCCACTATCAGCCCGCAGTTGAGTGAGTTGGCCGCTTAATTATTCAGCTGAGCCTCCGGTCGGCCCATAAAGCTTGACCCTAAGTTGAATTGGTTGGCGTTGCGTCGACAGTTGGCGTTTCGTTGATGGTCGGCCAGCTCGTGCCCGCATAAGCCACCTCGGAGAACGTGACCACCGATTGCAACCCTACTTCCACTCAGCCTCTGCTTTCCACATCTGCATTGGTGCTGTTTCCTGCTCTGCCTTTTTTTCGGTCACTGTGTTGTCCGTCTTGTTCAATGGAATTGGGTCAACCTCTACATTTCCCGCCATCAGCCATGGCCGCAGTGCCTGGCAAATAGCAATCGTCTTAGCCACCGACTGGCTCCGGAGAGGCGTCGCAATGCGTCCTGCTACACAAAAAAGAGCAAGGCAACCTGGTTGCGGGTTGCGCAAAATGGACTTGAGGAACGAAGATGGGCGATTTTGAAAATCCCCAATTCAAGTTTGAAGATTTTGGTAAACCGGCCATGTAGTCAGTTGAAAGTATAGCGATGGGGCAGAAAGACAACTTCACTTTGGCTGAAGTATCTCACGTTGAGTGTCAGTGGCCATGTAGTCAGTTGAAAGTATAGCGAGTGGGGCAGAAAGACAACTTCACTTTGGCTGAAGTATCTCACGTTGAGTGTCAGCAAGTGACAAAAATTGCCTATTGTTACGTGTGGAAGAAAAAGTAAGAGCAAACTATCTAAGCGCGGGGACAAAGGGTTCTTCCCGATAATATCCTATCTCGTCGGAATGTTCAGCTGTTTCGATGATCTGATGAGAGCGCAAAACGCGACGGCGCCAAGCAGTGGGCGGCATCGTCAACAGGCAATGATGAAATAGCTGTGTAATTTGGTGAAGGCAAGACGGTCGAGGCGACCGGGGAAACGTAAGAAACCAGCATAATTGGAGACGCGACGCGACTGTTGAACGTTGTTTAGAGCGTTTTGAGCTCCAGTCAGGAGATGGCAGGCTTTGCACAGCCAGCCGCATGGCAGCACAGATGCAGAGATGCTAATGTAGCCCGGGCTATCTAGCTTGTTTCTCCTCGCAGGAAGAGAGTGGATAAGGCGAGACCAGAGAGTCGCGCGTGATCAAAACGCTAGTGAGGCTAATTCGTGGCGAGGGATATATTGAATCACTTTCTCATCACGGCAACTTCGGGAATAGCCGCGGCAGGAATCAACGGCATCATACACTCCGTCTGCGGTCTTACCAGAGACCAGGGCGGTTTGGAATGCGAACGCAACGAGATACGTCGACGTAGTGCGCCTACTCAAGTAGGAACAACGGTTCGTGAATGGCCAAACCTGGGTGGACTGGCAGGAAAAAGGCGTCCTCGTCATCGACGAAGTAAGGGCTAGGGAGATCGCTAATAACACTACCTCCCCTTCCGCATTTAGTCATTCCGCCGTGTCAGCCACAGTAGGGACGAAACTTTCTGAGGATTCGCATCTTGAAAAGAGCACAATCCTTCATCGCATCCTTTGAGGTCGGCTACTGGCTGCCAAGTAGGAGCGTGGCCTTGCCATTGTAATAGATATTGCCGTCATCCATTAGCCCCTTTGCCATAGTACAAGATCTTGCCAAAGAGCCATCGTTCCTCTTTCTCGTTAGTTTCAGAACGTACCACAATCCTGCCATTGTTGGCGTGCTCATCAGAATCGACGGTATATTAGCCCGGTAAGTCCACTTCAATGGTCAAGATATCCGAGATGTGAAAAGTCGGTCTGATGTGCACGTTAGCAGACAGTTGTAAGGTGACGGCGTGAAAGCCAGTCTTAACGACACGGAATAGGTCATCCCATTTAAGGGCCAGCTTTTGCATAGGGCGAGCTGTGCGTACATTAGACATATTGAGAAGGTTCAAGTCACCGGGCTTATACACCGGCACACCAGAACAACGTGAATTCGCGAAATGTTCGTACAGGGCTGTTAGGGCTCATTGCCAATAGACGGGTGGGATTCATAATTAGCAAAGAGTGGAGAGAGACCTGTCGTTTCGGAATTAGCATTGTTTCCGGAAAATTCAGCCAGCGGGGGCCAATCAATCCAATCGTCCTGTGCCCAACTCACGCATACGCGCAGGTATTGTTCGAGCTCTTTTTTCGGCCGTTCGGTTTGCTTATTGGTTTCCGGATGCCCAACGCTGAGAGGATACAGTTTAACTCCAAATCGAGCGCTAAGAGCGCGCCAGAAAGCACTGACATCTTGGAGTCAGCGTTTCACAAGGAACAAAATGCCGCAAATTGGTCAGTCTATCAACTATTACCAGGATGTCCTGGAAATGGTGCCTGCATCGCTCGCAAATTGGTCAAGACGAGACGTACAATAGTCGATAGAGATTTCTCGCCCAGCACGGAATGATAGCGGCAGAGGATGCAGGAGCCCGTCTGGAGCGGAATGACCCGGTTTGGTCCGCCGGCACGAGGCAAACAAACATTGACGCAAGTTTTCACTTTTTCTGCAATACCAGGCCACCAATATGTTCGATTGATGGGGTTTAGCATTTTCTCACGGCCTGCATGGCCTGTTGGCCCACTTGCATACGCTTGATGAATGACTTGCAGATGTAAGTCATCGTCATTCTGCGGCAGCAGAATCCTTCCTCGGTAAAGCAGTAGATGGTCAACACGGCGACACTCAGCCATGGGAATGGGCATTGGTCGCTTTCTATATAAAAAGCATCCCCTGCAGTGTCGGCGAACGAGCGTAGGGTCATCCGTGGGGCTGTCAATCGGCGCAGAAATTTCAATAGTACGCATTGAGAAACTATCCATGTCAAACCTTGAAAGGTTGATTAAAGCTGAGATATAACTAGGTATGTGTCATGGAGGGGGTATTTCGGCTGGTCAAAGCCACCTTCGATATCGGTCCTGGATTCGGATGGGCCATCTGGTCGCAGCCTCGCTACCTTTCCATCCTCCCCGTGGGGATGAGATGAGGACGAGACAGGTTATCTCGGCTGCACCGTATTTAATTATCAGGCTAAGATAGTTTGTCTGGGTGGTGTGGCAATCGCATTTGCAAATATCGACCGGCAAACCTGCATCGAGTGACCGGCTCAAAACATCGAAGATATCTCAGGACAATGTTTATATAGCACGCACCTTCTTTTATCGAGCACTGTGAGAATCGGCGGTAACGGTACGCAGAGCACGCCGGTCAAAGTCACGTGAAGAAGCGCATGCAGAAGAGCTCGCTGAGGTAGGGCGGATAATAATAGTACATCCGCCCTGGGCAGGAGGAAATCAAGGAGACCGAAACAGGCGGGGGGAGCCTGGGCGCAGCCTTACTTATAACGAGAGGAGGCAGCGCCGGGCACGTAGATAGAGATCGTGGAACCCATCCACCCACCTACCTTCACAAGCCTCCTTGCAAGCTGCGCGCTGTAGAGAGCAGGCCCCGAGGTACAAGTGTGGAACAGTTTTCCCGGAATTCTCATCGCCAGAAGTCTGGGCATTCTGGAAGAATTGGCGATGAACAGTTTGAGTCATGAGATACAAACAGGAGAGCTTTGCTGGAACAGCCAGTGCTCTTCGCATTGTTGTGGCTTCTAGTTGAGTCACAAAGGGGTGTTGGTGGAACAAGTTGTTGGATATGCTTGGCTTCGTGCCTCCTACGCAGATGCGTCAAAGGGCTGTTTGAAGCGTTGTGTGATATAAAAATCTTGCTTGTTCCTTCATTGTCCTCCCTCTCTAACCATGTGTGAAACTATGGACCTTATAACAATCTTGGCCCCCTTTGTTGCTTGCGTGTTGATTCCAATTACAGAGCCATGCTTGATCGTGTCAGGGGGTAAGGCGAATTGTCCTCATGACTAATCCAGTCCCGCCGGGATCCTCATTGTCTGCTACAATACTTCCATCGGAAGTCGAGCCCAGCTTCCACGCGGCCGGG
>KN173723.1:90505-105459 GCA_000758425.1 Nilaparvata lugens yeast-like symbiont | reverse complement strand
GACGATTGGCAACGTGTCAAGATTGGTTGGCCAGCACCGCGATCCAAAGCACCGGACAGAGCTGGAGACGCTGGTCAACAGGAACCGAACGGCGAGCCCCTGCGGGCCCATGAAGCTCACTTGGTCGGGGAAGGGGGAAGCTACTACGTACACCGTTCATTCCTCTGCAGGAAGCGCATTGCCCATGCTCTCCCAAGACCGTTTCACAGCCCGGCTCTTTGATGCCGCGGCAAGAAGACGAAGCAAGCTCGGTCATTGTTTCAGGGAGCCAAGGCTCATTTTCTGGAGCCGCTGCCCCCGAAGAGCAGCGTGACGAGGCGGCCCGCCTTGACGGAGATGATAGGCGCCCCCGCCCAGCCATTGGCTACGGGGCATCTTGGAATCATGGAAAAACCTCGTCTTCGAAACTACGCAGGCAAGGATCCCTAGCCTGCAGGACAAGGGCTCGGCGGCGATTCCCGGTCACAGAAGCAATGATGGAGACGGAGACATGGACATAGGGTACATAGGATTCGATACAAAGTCAATTAGCCTCGTCGGTCGCCTTTCACGATACGCCCTCGCCCAGGCACAAGTGATTGCCCAGGTCGACTGCAAGTTCGTTCTGGTCAAGCTGCCGTTGCGGGCTGGGCCGCATGGGGAGGCGGGGTCGTCCATAGGACTCATCATGATTGACCAGCACGCAGCCGACGAGCGATGCCGTTTGGAAAAGCTGATGGCAAGCTACTTCCGGGAAAGCCCCGACACGGGCACTGTCAGTCCCGTGACCGAAAGGCTCGAACAAGCGCTCGTTTTCGAGACGTCGAGCCACGAGGGGGAAATTGTCGGGCAATATCAGGAGCACTTTGCGGCCTGGGGGCTGGTGTACGAGATTGAGAGGGAGAGTCCGCGTTGTCGGGTCAAAGTGACGCAGTTTCTGCCCAGCATCTTGCAACGATGCTGCAGCGAACCACACCTCGTCAGCGATCTCGTCCGCAAAGAGAATTGGATGCTTGCCGACGGAAGCCGATGGCTGACGAGGTACGATGAGCGCCAAGGCCGTGGCGAGTCATGGACCTCGAGATTTCGCGGCTGCCCACCTGGCATCCTCGAACTGTTGCATTCACGGTCATGTCGAAGTAGGTCACCGTGAGCTGCTTGCTCGGGACCGTATCGTGAGGCCGTATAGCCGGTGATTGACTCTGCTTGCGCTCGCAGGTGCCATCATGTTCAACGACGAGCTTTCGCGCGACGAATGCGAGCAGCTGGTGCGGCGACTGGTGCAATGCGCGTTTCCGTTCCAGTGCGCTCATGGGCGACCGACCATGGTGCCGCTCATCGACCTAGGGGCAGGAACGGACAGTACAGGGCCAGGCGAGGAGGCTGTCGGAGCTGAGAGATGGTCGAGGCTGGCCAGCAGTTGAGCTAATGGAAGTTATCTTCATCCACAGACCTGCAAATGGATTATGTGCCGAGCGATATCCAAATTGCCAAACACTGAATAGGGATAACACCCGCGGAACCAGATGGCGACCGGCGCCAAGATGGAACGGATGAGACGTACTTGTCTCAGAGGCAAGCTCATTCGGCCTCGAGAGGACAGACTTGGGCGTACGGCGAGAGTTCAAGACAGACAGTCTCTCCCGCCCCGCCTATGCCGAGACGGCGCGAGGCACGGCGCGAGAAAGGATAAGCAAGAACCGGTGGGCCAGGTGGCTTCCCCCGCTCCTCTCCCTTCCCCCTCCTTCAAAAAAAACAAGAAACGCCAAGGCTATGCTGAGTCTGATGTACAGACGGATGCGACGTGGAAAGGAGCGAGGGAGGGTGCGGGGCGGAGAGAGAGAGGCACGGGAATCTAGGGAACGCGCAAGGGCATGATCACGGGGCAGGTAAGCGGTCCTGGCGGATCAGCTGCTGTATCTTGCGCTCGTGGGCGTCTTTCTGGCGGCGATATTGCTCCTCGGGGCTCATCATGATCCATTCCTTGATGCCATGGTCCCAGCGATGACTGAGGGCCGTGGCGTCCGTGCGGGCGAACCAGGACAAGCACGAGCAAGCGAAGGAGGCAGACAGCAGACGGACAGACAACACGACTCACCCGGCGTACTCCTCGGTCACGAGGCTCTTAGCCCCGTACTCGGCGGTCAGGATCTTTTCAACGTTGTAGGGCACGCGGGCGCGGGCGCCCTCGAACTGGCTGACGCGCATGGGCCACAGGTCGTGACTCGCATAGCGGTGCATGTTCTTGCAGCTCCAGGTGCCGGGACGGTCAGGCTCGCGCTCACGCAGGCCGGTGATGTCGATAAACATGCCGTTGGCGGTGTCGACCCAGCGAGCGTCGATGATGTTCATGCCGTCACCGCGATGGACTTCGGTGTGGTGCGGGTTGACGTCGAGCAGATACGTCTTGGTGACGACGGCGCCGTTCGAGCCGGTGGCGTTGAAGAGGTGCTTGGTCCGGTTCAGGTGGTCGGCCATCCAGAGCAGAGTGGAGTTGGAGACCTGGACGTCGAGATCATGGTCCCACGGCATCACCTGGCCATTCCACCACCAGCCAAGAAGGGTGCCATGGGCGAGCCAGGTCTCGACGCCGAGACTGTGCATGGTGGCCAGATAGCTGCGGGCGAGATCGCGCAGGACGGCGCGGTGCTCGTCGTAGGCCACCTCGTGGCGGAAGAAGCGCTGGTCGTAGTGGCCACGCGAGAGGCTGCCGCCGGGCTCGTGGAAATACTTTGGCGTCAGCGGCCCGGCCGCGCCCAAGGAGTCA
This sequence comes from Nilaparvata lugens yeast-like symbiont, assembly GCA_000758425.1. Taxonomy (NCBI): domain Eukaryota; kingdom Fungi; phylum Ascomycota; species Nilaparvata lugens yeast-like symbiont. The sequence continues at coordinate 102,713 of KN173723.1, read as the reverse complement.
TGGTGGTGGCGACGAGGCCGTGGCAAGGGGGGAGGCGTCGGTGTGACGGCGATAGCGGCAAGCGTAGCCAAGGGGAGGAGGACCAGGGCAAAGAGGAGGGAGAGGAGGCGGACGGGCCTAGGTGAGAGCATCGTGGGTCGAGATTCGAAGTCGAGCTATGCAATGAGGAATAGGGAGCGGCCTAAGGTGAGATGGTGGACAAGTACGTAGGCAGGGCAAACCAGGGGACAGAAGGAAGAAGCTCGGCGCGTTGGCAGCTGTGGCATGCAAGCACGACGAGGTGAATCAAGGCTGGTGGCATAGCAAAGCAAGCTGGACAAGGGAACCGAGGAATGGGATCGTTGGTATATATTGCGCTGGGGCAGGCGCCTAGGTTTTTTTTTTAGCGGAGAGGGGGAGGGCGAATCAGGAAGCAGGAAAGAGCAAGAATGACGGCGGTTCGGGGCAAGCAGGGAAAAGGAGGGAGGCAAAGGGGACGGACGCAAGACGGCGAGCGAGCGCGCAAGGCACTGGCTGGATAAGAAGAGCTAGCAAGCGATCGCAGTAGAGACCGACGGGGCGGGGAAGCGGGAGGTGTAGCAAACAGGCGCAGAGGCGCGGCGACACGTCAGAGAAGGAGGGAGAGGAAGTGTGAGGCACAGGACAAGGCACCATCCATCCACCAGCTCGGCTCGTGAGTTGGCGCGCCGCGGACTGTCGCATCGGTGCCTTGGCTACGGGCCATGGGTGAGGAGGCCATCGACAACGGGCACTCACGCAGGAGAGAGAAGCACATGGCGTGTCGTCGTCTCATCTGTCCCACACGGCACAAGTACACGGGGTGTCTCAGAAGCCAATTCCATTCCTCACTTTGCTCGGCCCAGCAAAAAGCGCACGCGCACGCCTATCCGTCTGTCCGTTAAGCCCCCCTTGGCCATGGACATGCCGCCGTGGCACACGTCCGACGGCGGCGCTCGGCCGCGAAGCCGCGTAGCCGCTCGCCTCTCTCTCGCCGCCCCCCTTAGCCTCCTCTTCCCCCCTTTGTGTTGCACAATAATGACCTCCGCCGCCGTCACGCTTCATCCCGTCCTGTCTTCCGTGGCTTGTCCGTGACCGTCGATGCGTCAAACATGCCGCCATTTTCTCACCACCTCTCTCCTTTATCCTTCCTTTTTTCTCCTTTCTTGCTTTTCGCAACCTCCTCGCTTCTCGTCTTCTCGTAGCTGTCGACGAACGCTATAATTTTCTCCCTCGTTCCCTCCTTCCTGCGATCTCGCGTTCCGCAATCCGAGCCTCTCCACGTCAACGGTCCCCCCGTTCGCCCATCAACCCCATCCTTGCGCCGCAAGCGAGCTCCGAAGCCTCATAACCTCCCCTTATCTCCTCCGCCCTGACCGTTCTCGTCGCGCCATACCAGCTCCGTCATCTCCTCTGCCTCCTCTTCCGCTCTAGCTCTCGCCGTGGTCGTCGTCGTCATCGTCATCGTCGCCCATTTCCTTTTCTCGGCTAGCGGAGACTGAGACCGTTTGACATCAGCCACAAGTTAGCTCCTCTCCTTTTTTAGTAAACCCTTGCCACGTACCCTGCTGCCGCTCCGTCCTCGGATCAGACGGCATCCTACCGCCCCGACCATTTCGTCCCCGCCCCATGGCTGGCCGACCCGGGAAAGGCGGCCAAGACTCAGTGACGCCCCCCGTCCCTTCATCGTCTTTCTCCCTTTGATGACGCGCCGACCACAGGCCGTCTACCTCGCCAACTTGTGTACATACCCAGTGCCTATGCATGCGCCTTGGCATCGTGCTTCCATATTTCGTACTGAGTGTAAAGCATACAGCCCAGCAGGACGAGTCGTCCACGCCCATCCTGCCAAGCAAACCTCAACAATAAAAAATACGCCCACCGTAGCACGTTGCATGCCAATTGTGGGGAAAAAAGCTACTCGACGTGACATCAATCCGGTGAAGCGGATGAGAACATGCATGCTACAAAAAAACTAAGTATTTAAAGGCTGCTCTCCCGCCTAGAAATTGAACCCGGGTCTCAAGCGTGACAAGCCTACATACTGACCCACTACACTACAAAGAATTCTAGACGTTTTTGAACTAGTATACTTCGAATGTGATGCGGAGCTTTATAATTTTTCTTTATATTTTATAAAAAATACCCCCTGCATCTCGATCCCGTTTCTTTTTCATTCCCATTTCCTCATTTCTCACAAGCTTTCGTCCCTAACGTTGAAAACCCCTGTTCGCCATAGCTGCAAATCTCATACGTCTTCTCTTTCCTAGCACCTGGCCATGAGCTGGAGGAAACCGACCGTCTACTTCTGGCGTCAACATAAGCCATTTCCATTCAAGCTAACAGTGTTTTTTCCGGGTATCGACGTAGCCGCGTATTTTATCGTCCTCGACGGCGGACACACAAATACTCTGTATAATATGGCAGGGCAGAGCCCTCTTCCTCCTTCTATTCTCCCTCTCTTTTCACATATCCATCATCGCCAAACGAATTCGCGACTTCCCCTCACCCTTTGCCTTTAAGTCTCCTGCCAGGCCCAGTCATCACTATCGTGCAAACACCTTGACGACGCCATCTCCGCCACCGCTGACGACCCATTTCCCGTCCTGGCTCCATACACACGAGCAGACGCCTTCACCACGCATCACTCGGTGGCTCGTGATTTCCTGTGTGCATGTCCGCTTTTCTAGATCCCAAAACCGCAGCGATGCGTCATGGCCTGCGCTGACCAGCTCTCGCCCGTCAGGGCTCAGCGACAGGCTAGAGATGGCGTCCGGATGCGCTAGCATGTTATAAGTGCATTGCCCTGGCGCGCAAAAGCCCTGTTAGTTGGTCTTCTCCTACGTTTCAAGTCCCGCGCGCCACACACTTACCGCTGTTGGCGTCGAAGAAACGTACGAAGCGATCCTCGTGACCCGTGATGATGGTGCCTTCTACCCCTGACCCCGCCATCGACCGTCCGCCCGTCGGCCCCACGCCGCCTCCTCCACCATCGTTTTCGCTTCCTATGCTGCTGCCGTGATGGTGGCCACCTTGTCCGAGCCCGCTCGTCGTCGCCACCACGCTATTGACGCTCGTCCCCATCGATCCGTCGTACGTCTCCATGCTGTCCATCTGCCCGATTTTCTCGCCGCTTCTCGTGTCGTAGACCACGACGGCCGCATCCGAGTAGGACACGACAAACGATTCTCCGGAGCTGCCTAGTGGCACGATGCACGTTGGACTAGCCACTGAGTCGTCCGACCGGGAAATGACGTGCACCAGCGTGTGATGGAAGGGAGAGCTGAACGCTGTCATAGGTTTCGGTGAGCTGGAGAAGCCGCTCCCGGAACTCATCGAGTTACCACGCACACGTCCTCCTCGTTCAGACATACTCCTGTTGCTTCCCGGCTGCGGCGAGCTCAGCTGCGGCGGCGCGCTGACGGACCAGACCCGCACGCTCGAGTCGGCCGCGCCTGATACCAAAAGAATTCGGTCCGCGATGCCATACGGACTGGAGCTGCCAAAGATAGCCTCCAGCGTGGTCGGAAGAACGCACAAGGCCCATACCGCGTCTGTGTGGCCTTCCAGCGTCGCCTTGGGGTCAACTCGCCCACGTTCCCACACCCGCACCGTGGCGTCCTGGCCGCCCGAGAAGATCCAGCCGTCGCCCTGCGCCCGCCCGCCCGTCGAAAAGCTGGGAGATGGTGCCCATGACGTCAGTGAAAGGACGGCCCCCGAGTGGCCGCGGTGCGTGAAATTGGCAATCACGTCCAGGTCAGAAGCCGCGTTGCCCAGAGAGCCTACATGATTGCCGAGCCGAGGGATGTGAAAGCGCTTCACCATGCCGTCGTCGCCTGCCGTGCAGATCTCGGGCTCGCCCGGGCTTCCGCCGCCGGAAAAGATGACAGTGCGTACCGTGTCGAGGTGACCCCGCAGACCAAATCGGAGCTTGAAGCTGCCGGCGTCGGCTCGTTGGTTTGAGCTCAGCATGAGCTCGTGTTCCCCGCTACGTCGTCTCGAAATCGAGCACTTCCTTCGATGACCGCCGGGGCCCCGACTGGGAGACTTAGACAGGTATTCGGCGTTTGGAAACGCGTCTGTGTCTGGCCGATTTGACATCGACGAACTGTGTGACTGCCGAGAGGCTCCCTGCTCTGGAAATGTGCCTTCTGGAAATTCCCAGTCGTCCGCGTCAAGGACAGTAGGAGGCTTGTCTTTCGCCTCGGGGCTGTCATCCCGCGCACCCAAGATGTCGGCCGTGTGATTGGAGCCCGGTAATTCCTCGTCAACAGGCCGCGTCGTAACGACCGGCGGAGCCGACCAATTGCCAGAGCTGGTATACGTGGAAGGCTGATGCTCGCCGGCCGACCGAACCATGGGCTGCGACTGAAATTCGGATGATGGGTTGTGAGAAAAGCTGGACGGCAGTTGCTGCATTTGGGAAGCGTTGCTGGAGGCCCTCGCCGCCCGGGGGTTGAAAGACTTGACATCCTGCAGGTGGCTGGGTCCCCATCGCTGAAGTTGAAATTGGCGCTCCTTATTCTGTGGGCCAGACATGGCGTATGCCTCAACTTCGCGCATATCCTCCATCATGGGCAGCGGCGGTGACTCACGGGGCGGTTGAGGGTTGGCAGGGGAGACCATCAGATACATAAACTCGGCCTGACACTGGTCAAGGAAGCTCTTGAGTTCGTTCCTCTGTGCTTCGTCTTCGGGTGACTTAGCCGCGCAGATTCCGTCGACGCCCGGCATCTGATGCTTGTCCGGCGAAGCTTGAGAAGGAGCGTGGTCAGCAAAGCCCCAAGCGTCGAGACAAACAAGGGGTGGCCAACCTTGGAGCCTCTGCTGGATCTTTGCGGCCCAGTCATTCTTTGACGAGTCTAAGGAGTCAGATTTGGAAACACCGTTGAGGGTTCTCTGATCTCTGATTTTGCGCTCAAGGATGGACACGTATTTCCTCAACGCCTTCTGAGTGGCGTCGGCTCTTCGGGCCTGGCCTTCAAGACTTGCCATCCTCCCCCTCATCTCCTGGCGCTCAATCTCCCAGGCGTTACGGTCGCGCTCATGGCGGTGCCATTCGGTCTGCAGAAAACGCATGACGCCTTGGAGGGTGTATTCGGTGGCCGGGGGCTGGTTGGAGCCATTCGCATGCATATCCGTGACCATATCCATGCCCCCCATTCCTTTACCAGCTTTCTGGCCCATCGCGGCGCGCCTCAGTCGCGTTGGGCGCGATCATGGAGAGACGAGGCCGGCGGGAAGTGGCCCGCTCAAGCCGGCCCCGGGCAGCTGCCGAGAGTTGAGTGCAGCGGTAATTATTGACGTCGCTATCGGAGGCTGCAGGATGAACGTTGGAATCTTCCCGACTCTTCAAGGATAGGGGGGAACGTGATGTATGAGCCTTGCTGGCTCCGCCTGGTCCTGTTGTTGTCCTTGCTTGTGCGTTGCGTTTGTCGCTTTGCTGCTGTGCGGCTGCACGGTGGTGCTACTATATAACTCTTAAGGGCCAATCAGGGCGTGAGCCGTTTCGCTGAGGCTATCAGGCAGCAACTCTTCCGGGGTTTTGCCTGCGGCCCTGACTGTACGCATTATACCTGTCAGGTTAGGTGTAGTCACGTTGCCGTGACGTGGCACAGGTACTGCCACTCTACTCTGCACGTGGACTTACCACCGCCCGCGCATCTTTTAGGCGGCTCTGCTGTTCGCATCCAACCTGTTCCATCATAAAAGCAGCCAATTGTATATGCGTGACGCAAGGGTGCACAAGCTTCGACGTACCGGCCGAACGGTCAAAATTTAGCTTGTGCACGCCTTTCAGCGGCGTGAATGGATCTGTACGAACCAATGCCGTGCGTAAGGTTGAAAGGAATACAGAATATGAACTCAGCCTAAGCAGCAACCGGTTGCTTATTAGATTCAGATGTCATATCAACATCCCCCAATATCGTGGGGCCAGCAACCAGGAGCTACCTCGGTGCATGGTATAATGAACACTGCTTTCGTAGAGTGCCACGCTTTACTTCGTAGAGTGGTTGGACTCAAGCGCCATCTCAAAGTCCCAACTAACACGGCGTAGCCAAGCGGCAATCTCTTGGATGGGGCTGGTATTCCCTCTCTAATGTCCCGAGAACACACAATAGGGCAGGGTTTCGAAAGACGAGCCTCAATAACCGAGTCACTGCTTGTGCGATAATTAATCAAAGCGGAAAGTTGCCGGTTGACCCAGCTATCGAAAGACCTCCATGCTGGGGCTTTTAGCCTAACACAAAGGTTAATTGATTTATTGGTACAGGGTAGGAACAGTATAGCAACGTCGGCGTCATTGGCACACAATGATTACTAATATCAACCTGCCTCCTCCCAGCTGCCTCCGGCGTTGCCAACTGCCTGCATGCTCCCCAACCTTGCCTCCACCTCCATGCGGTATCATGGCGATCTCGGTATGTAGAATCCAAAGCAAGAACCATCCTTCCTTAAGATCCATTGCTGGAGGACCCACGGCTGACCCTGCCCCTTCTTCCGACAGTGGAAGTCGTTCGACTTCTTCGACGTGTCTCAGGTCGCCATCGCAGACGACGAAACCCGCCAACTTTTCGAGAACAACGAGATATCCAGTGTATGTGCAGGCTCTGGTAGCATATTCATTGGATCCAAAAATGGATTCGTCAACATCATCGCCAAGTCTTGGAAGCTCGTCAGGAGGTTCCACGCTCATGAGACCGGGCGCATTACGTACATGCGACAGGTTGAGGGCACCAGTGTCTTGGTCACAGTCGCGGTGAGTACTCGCGCCCGAAATAGAATGATTTTTTCGGCATGATGATTAAGGATTTCATGCGTGTGTGAGAGCGATTCCGCTTGATAGCTTCTACTAGGAGGACTTGAGTAGCGAACCGGTTCTCTCCTTGGTCATCAATAACGGAGGCGTCATTATCCGGTACAGCACTTCCCCTTCTTCCGAATAACACAAAACTACAGTCAGGATGCTCACGCACGGTATAGATATCGGCCCTCGCGGCGCTCGATGACCTTTCTCAGATCGCCGTTGGTTTCGGCAATGGCATTGTAACGGTCATCCGCGGCGATCTGATTCATGACCTCGGTACGAAGCAACGCATCGTGTTCGAATCGGAGGAGCCAATTACCGGTGTTCAGCTCGTTACCGACGAAAAGCTGACCACTCTTTTCGTTTCCACCACTTCTCGCATCATAAAGCTCGGTCTGTCGAAAAAGGGCCAGGGAATGCCTCCAAAAACAGTCGAAGATGTTGGATGCGCCGTCGGCTGCATGACCATCGATGGCGACACGGGCCAGGTCATTGTAGCCCGCGACGATGCCATATACACCTACTCTACCCAGGGTAGAGGACCGCCCAAGGCCTACGTATCACCAAAGAACATGATTTCGTTGTATGACGACTATGTCGCATTGGCGTGTCTGTCGTCCGGGTCAGGTGGCCGAGACCCCGAAGCCATCAGGCGACGCCTCGGCGGAGGTGCTAGCGACGCCCTCTTCCAGGCCTCATCGTTTGTTCTCCTGGAGACCGATCTGCGAGTAGTTGCGCACACGGAGACGCTCATCTCCCCGGTTCAGTTCATCCTGAGCCTCTGGGGCGATCTTTTCACCGTAAATGAAGACGGCAAAGTGAATCGCTTTTTTTCAAAGCTACGGAGAGGCACTGGCGCTGACGTGGGCCAGATCTATAAGTATCATGAAAAGACGTTGCAACAACGGCTAGAGATGCTGTACCAGAGAAGCATGTACCCGCTCGCCATCGAGCTGGCGCGGAATTCAGGCTTGAATGCGAAACAGCAGAGCGCCATCTACCGCCAGTTCGGCGATCATCTCTACCAAAAGGCAGACTATGAAGGTGCGATGGTGCAGTACATCAGAGCTATCGAAACTACCGAGCCGTCACAAATCATCCGCAAGGTATATCGCTGGAGCGCTCCACCGCGGTCGAGCGACTGACTTGCTCACGAGACAGTAGTTTCTTGACACACCGCGTATACATAATCTTGTACAATACCTTGAGCAACTTCACGAATCCAGGAAAGCGACGGCTGATCATACCACGCTTCTGCTCAACTGCTACGCCAAGCTCAAGGATATTGAAAAGCTGGAACGATTCATTAAGTCCCCGGGAAGCCTCAAGTTCGACTTGGACACAGCCATCACCATGTGTCGCCAAGGTGGTTATTATGAACAGGCGGCATACCTGGCAAAGAGGCATGGCGAAACCGAGATGGTCGTTGACATTTTGATTGAAGGCTCTAAGAGCTATGCCGAAGCACTCGATTTCATCTGGCGACAAGAGCCCGAAGTGGTACGCCATTGCTCCCGCTCCTGCTCGCCGGGTCGGCCCCTTTCGGCTGACTATCTCTAGGTCTATCCTTGCCTTCACAAGTATGCCCGCGTGCTCATCGAGAACTGCCCCAAGGACACGACGTCTCTTTTTGTGGAATACTATACGGGGAAATTCAAGCCAAAAAGAGCGGAGACAGTCTTAGAAGGTGACAGTCGAATATCGCAAAGTGGAGGCTTCGCCGCCAATGCCGTGCAAAACTTGTCGAGCCTTCTTCCATTCCCGTACATGAATGCCTCATCTACCGCTAGCCCAGCTAGAGGCGGCATGACAGGGGAATTAACAAGCGAGATGGCAGCAACATCCGCGGTCGATGGCGGCAACGAGGCCGCGCCAAAATATAAGATCCCAGCTCCGCGAAGCGCGTTTTCGTCGTTCATCGATCATCCCGACGAGTTCATCGTCTTTCTTGAGGCGTGCCTGAAAGAGACAGGCGTCAAAGCGACAGACCGTATGGACCTCTATACAACGTTGTTTGAGATGTATTTGTTCAAAGCGAGAAACGTGAATGAACAAGAACAGAATAGAAAGAAATGGGAGGAAAAAGCCAAGTATCTCATCCAAGGGGAGCACGTGCCGATGGAGAGCTCCAACGTACTGCTCCTGTCACATCTCTCAAGGTTCGAACAAGGCGCAATCTTGGTCAAGGAGCAAGCGGGCCTGTTACTGGACATTTTCAGGTCATACACATCGGCCAAGGACACCAAAGGTGCGATGAAGGCGCTGAGAAAATACGGGTCGTCGGAGCCACAGCTGTACTCGGCGGCACTAGCATACCTGTCATCGGATGCACGAGTACTGCAGGAAGCCGGACCGGATGAGCTCGCGAGGATCCTGGCCAAGATCGATAAAGACGGGCTCATGGCGCCTCTGCAAGTTATACAGACGCTCATGGTGCAAACGAGCCGGGGCGGCGCGGCGACAGTGGGCATGGTCAAGCCGTATTTGGACGAGACGATCACTCGGGAACGACGGGAGATAGAATCGAACCGACAGCGGATCGAAACGTTCCGAGCGGACACGGAAAAGAGACGTTCGGAACTGGCTGACTTGGGAGCCAAGCCGGCCGTGTTCCAAGCCACGCGGTGCTCGGATTGCGGCCAAGGGTTGGACCTGCCAGCGGTGCATTTCTTGTGCAAGCACAGCTTTCATCAGCGGTGTCTGCGAGGAGGAGGCGAGGAGGAGCGAATGGAGTGCCCCAAGTGCGCAGGCGAGAATGAGGTCATTCGCAAGATGAGGGAGGACCAAAGGGAGACGGCGGAGAAGCACGAGCTATTCAAGGCCGACCTGGAGGGAAGCGCAGACCGCTTCGCGACGATTGCGCAATGGTACTCGAGGGGGTTCTGGATGCTGGACGAGACGCGGAACAGCTGTAGACTGCAGCGGCCGTTGGCTGTCGCTGGCCACATCAACATGGTATAGTTATCGGCCTATAGCGCGGCACAACGAGCCGGTATGCCGATGACGGATGGCGGCAAGGGCGGGTGAGCGAGAAGCCGCGAGCAAAAGGAGAAGGTTTGATATGGTGACGATGCCGCCGCGGAATGCGGAAACTAGCCGCGGAGCGTGACGTGGCCGATATTCCGCCGACGCACTGCACCGCGCAACAGGACCTTGGAAGGGTCAGGCCGGCTAGCCAAGAGCAGCCCTTGAACCCATGTCACATGTCAAACGTATCTGGCAGCCTGGCGCAGAGGCACATCCACGGTTCGCCGTCAGCGGCCCGTGCAACGAATAGTCGTGCTGGACTCGAGCTTCAATCCACCGACACGTGCACACGGGCAGATGGCTATGGAGGCGCTGGCGGCGGCGGCGGCGGCGACCGAGGACGACAGCGAGGACCAGGCGTTGGACAAGGAGGCGGCGGTAGCGGCGTCGAGAGGAGAGCAAGAAGACCGACAGCCAGAGACATGCCACGAGATGCCCGTGCGGCTGCGGCTGCTGCTGCTGCTGGCGGTGCGCAACACCGACAAGGCGCCGGCGCCGGCGAGTTTGCCGGCCCGGCTGGCGATGATGGAGGCGCTAGCGCGCAAGTTGCTGAGCATGGCAGGGCCGGCTGCGGGCCTTGAGATTGACGTGTCGGTCACGACGATGCCCTTCTTCCACGACAAGGCGTTGGCCGTGGCTGAGTCGCGCTTCTACGGGTCGGCACCGCCAGCTCTGCTATTCGCCGTCGGCTTCGACACACTGGTGCGCATCCTCGACCCACGATACTACGGCCGCAGCCGCGCCTCCGCCTCCGCCTCCGCCTACGGAGACGACGACGACGCGTCGCCCGCCATGCAGGCTGCGCTGGGTCGCTTTTTCGACCGCGCGCGGCTGCACGTCACAACGCGGCCTATCGACGGCGACAGCACACAGCAGCGCGCTGCCGTGATGCAGCGCCTATATGAGCTGGGCGGCGGCGCCTGGGCGGCACGCGTGAAGGTCTGCGACGGCGCGACCGCCGAAATGGCGGGCGTCAGCAGCTCGCGTGCCCGAGAGACGGCGCGTGCGGGACCGCCGGCGAGCCTGGACCGACTGGTGGACGCCGAAGTGCGAGCGGTAGTGCTGAACGAGGCGCTGTATTGCGAGGGAGCATCATGACATGATCAAAGCGGACGGGGCAGTCTGAACGACCGCCAGCCTAAGGCATTAAGCCAAGGTACACGACCGCTGTTTCGCTGGAGGTGAAAGGAGCGCTAAATACCCTTGAACCTCCTTCGTTGAAAGCCTCACGGAGCGAGTGTCCTGGACTCGCGCGCACTCCGCCAGCTGCTGGTATTCCCGCACGCACAGGGCAGCCGGTGTATTTTCTATCTCTTCCAAAAATCTTCTGTCCGAAATATTCCAACATTGATCATGATGCCCGTGCCATTGCTTTGGTGGCTCGCTCAGGCTTTGACGCCGCCGGGCCTTTCTCATTCAATCCCTCTGCCTGCTTCCCAGCTTTCATCCGTATGGAGCAGGCGGTGAAAAATTTCCCATCCGGAAGTGCGCCCTTCAGGGGGTTTCTGCCAGACAAATCAGATTTTCTAGGGCGGTGAGAAAAGCGCGTCAATTCCTTCGTTACGTCGACTATACTTCAGTATGCCTCTACCCCCAACTGCAACAAACCTCACACAGACATTCTTGGCCCTCTAGCCTTTTGCCATGTTTCATCGCTAACTCCCCGTACAGGAGAATCATTTCTATAGTATTCGACCTCTTCTTGGTTCCTTAAAAGAGCCACGAGACCCGCCCTGGTTGATGAGGAAATATCCCCGGCGCCCTTCAAGTGAATTCTCTTTGGTCCTCTCGCTCTGTCCGCAAGGATGGCGGTGGTTGAGTCGCACGATTCAGCTGCTGTATAGAGATGCTCTGGCTGCTCTTAGAAGCGGCTTGATGATCTCTTCCCCGTCTGCGGTCAGCCCTTGGGCGCGCGGGCGGGGAGGGCGCCGGGGACGTCTGACAGGTGTCTATCTTTTCATTGCACATCGAACACGTTTCGTTAGCGAAGAAGAATTTGCGATGCTCAATTTAGGGGTAGGCCCCATAAAAGTAGTCCAGTAGTACCTCAGGTGACGTCTTGAACAACCTTCGAGATCTGTCGGGTAGTGGGCAGCCCTCTGATCAGTCTTACATCTCTTTGTCAGCCGCTCTCCGATCTCGGGCTTGGGGGTGTTCTTTGCCCTATCCCCTCGAACGCCCGAAGGCGTCAGACGCGTACTGTTCAGGGATTACAGCCAATCAGAGGACCACAATTGGCAATGACATCACTTTGCGGCTAAATTAAGTGGGTGATACTTGTACCAAAAATCACCGACTCTACATAACGCTACATTATACACATCGCAGTCCCAACGTGACTGCCGCACCCCCAGCTGATTGAGGGCATCATCGCTT
>KN173723.1:74746-90168 GCA_000758425.1 Nilaparvata lugens yeast-like symbiont | reverse complement strand
GATCTTCAAATCCCTGCTTGATCACCTTTTGCTGTGGCTTCTTGAGGCTAATTTGGGCGCCTTCGAATGCATTGTTCGACTTCTTTCCCCGTGTAAACGGTTGACAGCATCAACACAAGGGAATCATCCTTCCATGCTAACTGATTGACGAGGTTATCAGGCATTGGAATTGCCTGCATGGTCCCCCAAGCCCAATCTAATTGGCCCTTCGTATCAGCTGCCTTCCATTGTGTGAGGTGCTTATCTATGCCACAATTGGTGCGTGCTGTGCCTGTGGCACCAATGCCACTTTGACGAAGGGCAAGAAAGAGGTTTGGAGCCGAAAAGAGGTTATCAAGAAAGACATGATAAGGCTGCTTTGGCAAACTATTGGTCAAAGCAGGCACAACGCTCTGTGTTGGATTGAGATAGAGCTCTTTTCGAAGTGAGTGCCTTGCGTCTGTAGCGACGGTTGTGCTGGCCGGCACGTGTTATCGCTCGGATGCTCTTGTAAGCTGTTGTCCACACGGATGTATAGCTCATCAACGAACTGATTTGTCAATGCTACTGCGCGCTTAGAAGCCATAAGAGTTGAGAGAATGAATTGCATGGTGTTTTGCTAGTAAGTGATTCTACGTGTCCTCTTGTACCCTTACGTTACGGGACGCTTACAGGGATTATGTGGGACAAATACCCGGCTGACGCCTTCGGGCGTTCGAGGGGATAGGTAGAGCATCCTGGGTGCAGTCTCTGCTCTTTGGGGGGATCAACGACAACACCTTTTCATAATATCACATGTATGGCTTGCATGTACCGGTCTTTCCTATACACACCGTAGAGAAAATGAAGCCCGCATGGTTCTCGTTGGTATTTCACAAGGTGAAAATATTACACTGGAAAGTGAAATGCTATCTATGGTATTCTTCCTTAACGTCGACATATGTAGACTGCTTGTTACTCGAGGCGCGTTTCTCGGTTCGTTATTTCTCGAGAGGGCATTGACGGCGACTCTGACAAGACTTGCTGCAATCCGCAAACGTCCTATGCCTTCTACTACGACAGAGATCCGCGCTTTTGTCAGCGCCGCAGGATAATTCTGAAGCCTTATCAAGAACTATTCGCATTCGTCCGCGCCGCTGATGGATCAATAGTATAGCGATGCCAAAACGCCCCAGTTGTCCTTACATGAGAAGCACAAAAAGTATGTGGACAGATCCGCGACGCTTTGACAGCAATACCCGTGCTTCAAAAGCTTGACTGGTGACTGCCGGTAGTCCTAGGAAGCGATTCTTCGCAACGTCACATTGAAGCCGTACTGTTGCAACCGCGACTAACCCTGACGGAAGGTCCATTGTGGAAAATATGCGAAATAAGTTACGTACACTTTGTGAGCAATAGCGTGACTATCATGTAGTCACTAGTGAGGTTTCTGGAATTAGTCAATCCACCGGCGACCTCGGGGCCTCGTCCCTACAGCGCTCAGCTTGCAGGAAAGGCTCTTGAAGGTCTCGTGGTGGATTGGATGATATTCCCCCCAGCAGAGGCTGGCTACGGTCATTTCCCCTATTATACACACGCGCGTTGCCGCGCCTAAACCACGTGACATCCACGCTTGTACTCTATCCCGGTATCCAGCCGCGGATCCTCACTAGCGCTGGCGACGCGGCACAGCATGCGACCGTTGGCATACACCTGGGTCTTTGAGAATCGCGGGTTTATCTGCCGCAAACGAGATCATTTCTTGTTATAGAACTGATGATGACAGGGCTTCCGGCCATGGGCCTCCGGCAAGTCAGTATGAACCCTGTTAGAGGTTCACTTTCAGTAGCCTGTACTGCACCAAGCTCGGTCCTCTTGATCCATGGGTCTTGCCGGCACCTCCCAGAAAAACTTGTGTGATGCGACGTGAGAAGACCCAGTTCTACTCGAGCAACGCAAGCCTGGAGACGAAAATTTGGACTTTCGTCTTGAGTGGCTTCTCGTCTTGTCAAGTTCTAGCGATTGCCCAGTGCTCCCGCGGCGCAGACACCGGGCGTTTGAGACTGTGTCGTAGATGACCATGGCCAGACAATCTAGGCGTGCCAGCCTCGCGCTCGACTGCTACGCCTTGGGTTTCAGCCCGGGTAGCGGCGTGGCCTTTCGCGTATACTTGAGTCTGGTTCGACGTATATGTCATCGGTCTGCTTGCCTCTTCATGATGGAGCCACGAATATTATCAGCGGCTGACTGGCTTGACCGCAAAGCGGCCCCTGACGTACCTATGTCCTGTCCGCCAATAGCCGCAATACTGACAGAGATGGCAACAGCTTCAGGACATGAGTGTGCCACGCCTCTGATCCGTTGGGCCTGGGGCGCTAGATGGACTGACCGGCCCAGCCCGCACTCCCAGAGGAGTATAGAGCGTCCTGGTCGTCCGTTTACAGCTCTAGCTCTTCGACCTCCATGCCGCAGCCGACGCACGTCTTCACCGTCATTCCCGCTTCGTTTTCCACCGCCCGTCCCCACTCATGCACATGTTTCTGACCTCCGATGGCGTCGCCAAACTTGCTGGCGCCCGTCTTGCTCAGCGTGCCGGCCTGGCGGCGGAAGGTGTCAGTACGCGTTTTACGCTTCAGGTCCAACAGTTTCTCTTTGAACTTGGCTTCCTTGCGCGCCTTTTTTTGCCTCTCACGCCGTTCGTACTCGGCGTCAAGTGCCTCGGCTGAACCCCACTTGGTCTTGATGGCGTACTCTTCCACCTGGAAGCGTAGGAAGAGCATCATGTCGTGCCAATGCGATTTATGCGGGTTTGGTCGCGATAGGTGCGGGAGGAGTTCCGGGTCCCGCAACTCGGCTGGTATCGCTTGGCGTGTTAGCCAGCCAGCCAGCCAAACAATCCGCGTAGACGAGGCCCGCGGACACGCCGTGACATGACAAGGTTTTACGTACGATCTGTTAGGAGGTAGTCCTCCTTGCATTCTGTCTTCGTCAGGAGCGAGTACTTATCGGCATGTTTGTCCTTGCACTTGTGACAGACGCAGATGTGAAACACCTCTTCCCAGACGAAGTCGATCTCGAAGCTGCTGCACTCCCTGCACCTCTTTCGCTGTGCTTCATCGTCGAGCACGCTCATTCCGGGCTCAAATGGCCCTGCCTTTTGTCGCATGAGCTTTCGCATCAGCTGTGTGCGCTCCCACTCTTGCACTGTCATGTCTTTGGGACGTTGTTCGCTCTCCAGCTGGTTCGGCTTCCTCGTGGCCCCGAGGGCGTAGTTGTGGGGATCGTCTTCGGTGGAGAGGAAGCCACCCTTGGTGTCGGTCATGGAGCTCATGTTGTAGTCGACAAACTTGGTGAACTTGGGAGCCGGACGGAGGGCACCTTCGTCGGCACTCCCAGGGTTGCGGCCACCGCGGCTAGATTCGAAGGCAGAATTGTAGGGGCGCTTGCCATTGATGGGCTTGGAGATGTGCACGTCGGCCGAGGCAACGAAGCCTGAGGCCGTCTTGGCTATCGATGGCAGTGTGCCTGACGCGCGCTGCTCCGCCTCGCGTTGTTCGCGGAGCGCCTTGGCCCGCAGCTGGCTCTCCGCCTAATACCGTGTCAGCGAGTTGAACTCGGCCCGAGAAAGACAGCGCCAGCGACGAGAGCACGCACGAAGCGTCGAGTGGCCTCGGAGGTGGGTGGCGAGCCGGCCGCGGAGGCTGGGGCCCGCAGAGGCGTCTTCGGCCGCTGCTCCATCGCCGCTCGCTTACTCAAGAGACGTGAGATACGGGTTAAAGGATTTGTGAAGATAGAGGCCGTGAAGGTCGCTTGAATTTCACGCAGTGTCAAGAGCTGCACGGCACTCCAAACTGGTGCGCCATCTGTTAATCGGTGAGATTTCGCAGTGAGACGGACTGATTCGATGACAAATCGGTCATTGTCATCGAGAAATTGGTACTAGTGACGCGCCATAAATAGCTAAAATCCGTATTAAGATTATCATGATTGACTGGTTGACTACTTCGTACACAATCGTTAAGTTGCACCAATTTAGGTGTCTCGACACGAGTCCGCCAACTTGAGGAGAAGCAACTGTTGGTATAGGCTTGCGAATATTACATTCACTTTCTCTCCAGATATCCCCTTTTTGTTTCCCCCGTATACATGCTAAACACAATACAGTGACCGGGGGTTCCGCCCCTCTGATTTGTATTCATAACACTCCACCGATTGTCCATGCACTGGCGTCGTCCCAAACGAAACATGGTAGCTCCGGGCTCTTGCGCTTATTGCTGTGTTGCGTCTTCGCTGGCACTTAACTCGGCTTTTTTGGAGTGGTTGAGAGCCAAGGTTTTGCTGCCGACGAATGCCGCCAAAACAGCGCAAAGGCCACTGGCGGCGAAGAGGATGACGGTGATGATGACGATAAGTAATATGGCTCGTTCCAGTCCGCAAATATAATAGAGTTTTTCTACCAAAGATCGCGAGAGCCTGAAGTCCAGTGTTTTCAAATATGGCTCAATTCTCTCAGAGAAAGCTGTGGTTGTGAAGCGCATCAGGCAAACACTGACGAACATGACGGCGAATAGGGCGACGTCAACGAAGGCAATCAATATTGCATTTATTTCAAAGAAGAAGCATCCAATCATGGTACCAAGTGCCCATGCAAGGCCATGCAAGAGGAGCATAGTATGTACAGAAGGTTTGTGTCTCTTTGTGGTTTGTATGCCTCGTCGAACCGCACACGATACTTGAAGTAAGATTTCGGGTTTTTCAAATCTTTTACGGATTGGAATTTTAGAGCGGCAATAGCTACGATAGCTGTCTACATATTCGTCTAGTCAGAGCAGAGGCACGCGTGGCTGTTGAGGATGCGCGACTTACCAGAAAGCAGACCTGCACGGCACGTGATGACAGGAATACGAGCATGAGCTTGGGTTTTGTGAGGGCCATGGTGGATGCTATGTTGGCCTCGAAGAGCTTCAAGTGTCGTATGATTCGGTCGCGAGATACTGGATATTGGCACCAAATCTTCCGGGAGGCAGGCTTGTGAATCCTCGAGCAAGAGGGAGGGTATTTATAAAGCCCATGAAATGTTGCAGACGGCTCCATTCAAGCGTTGCTCCTAACAGACGAAAACCCTGCAGTCGATAAGAAACAAGAGATATATTCGAAGGATGCTACCAACTCAACCTTGGCTCTTGAAGGGTATTCTCGAGGGATTGCATGGCCGACCCCTAAGCTGGCAAGAGATTGGGCGTCGTATCCAAGTCAGGATTTATATGAATATAGGGCGTTATTCGATACTATGCATCGTTGGACCGACTAAGTAAGCGCATAGGTTTTCGGAAATTGCGCCAAGAATTCGTGGCAAGCGTAACACGACTACGAAGTATTCCACAACAAATCGACACTTTAAGCGAGGCTCCAGGGTTGCTCCGGACAATTGCATGATAAGGAAGAAAGAGCCTCTAGCCCATCTGTACCGTCACGCGAGTCCACGTGTCGAGGACGTATTTTGTTGATGTTTTTTTCGCGAGCTTCAGCTTTCATGCGAAAGAATGCGAACCTATTTGCGATAGGGGAACATTGAAGATGGGCTTTGGCCTGCCCTCTTGGCTTATCTAACACCGAATGCCAGCTTGATAACTCCAAGATGATGAAGGCTGAGCCTACACAGTTTTCCATCGTCAATACGGGATGAGTTGGCCGATGTCTTGGGGACGCACGCGGTAAACCCTAAAACACTGGTGTTCGCGCTTTAGCTCTCCATTGACACATGAGGTACTCCCGTGACAGGCGGCTCCCCATGAAGCCTGCACTTGCATGGCCATTCTGCTCCCGACCGCTCTCCCCACCGAGCAATCTTTTATTTGAGATGACATCCTGCCCCGCCTCGAGGACACCTTTCGAGGCTACCAGCATAATCCGGCATTCTACCTCGCCCCATCATCGTCCGAATCTCCGTCTGTCACGGCGCGCGCCTCGCTGCCACCTTAGGCCCGCTGTAAACTAGGTGGCGCAAAGATGGCGCGAGCTGTGGTGAGTCACCCGTTGGCTCCACCTTCGCAACGACCAATTAATAAGCGCTCTCGCACACTTACAGAGGCGCTTATTCGTAGTTGGCCTTTGCACAGGTGGATCCAGTGGATACACATTTGGATGAGCAACGCCCCCCCTTCCTTCACCTCAGCCACAAAAATCCACTTTTGGGTGGTCAAATAGCGCGAGGGGGTGGCCTGATAACGAGGGCCTAAAATATTCGTCCCCAGCACTGCGAAGTAGGCCGTGCTTCGATGCCGACACGACATCTCCGATGTCAGCCATACTACCCGACTTCACTCCACGAGATGTATGTGACCCTAACGAGCTGCGAATCTCCCGACGCCGCATCCCTGCGTTGACGGCTGGTCCACGTAGTCGCATTCGTTGTGGTACGCTTCTTCCCGAGCTGCCACCGTGCCGGCTGGGGCCCGCGATGGCTTCGCGGCGGACGACTCGCCGGCGACCGGCGGCAGCCACGGCTCGCATGTGCTGCGCGCCCGCGGCCAGCTCTTGGAATGCACCGCACTGGCGCGCCTTGCTTCCGATGAGCAAGCCTTGATGCGACGCTGTGTCCTTGTGCAGGACTTTGGCAGCAGCTGGCTCAAGCCGCCCGGCGTACCCAAGTCTCTTCACCAGATGCGCGAGGAGCGCCGCGAGCACGAGGAGCACCAGGAGGCTCTCCGTCGGGAGCAGTTGGCCCAGGAACTCGCCGACGCCGAGGCCGCCACCGCTGCCCCTGATGACGGTGTGATGGATGATGTTCAGCTGGACGGTGCGCGGGATCTCGACGACGACATCCCCGATGCCGATGACCAGCTTGCCCTAGGCGGTAGTGATGACGATGACGATGACCATGACGATAATGATGAAGATGGCGATGCTGGAACCGGCAATGATGATGGCGTGGACGAGGGCGACGACGCCGTTCTGCGCGAGGAACGCCATGCGAGCCTCATGACGGCTCGTATGCGCATGACGGACGACGCTTTCCACGAGGCCCTCGTTCGCGGTGACGCCTTGTACGGCGCTGAAGAGGAAGTCGAGCCAGAAGATCAAAATCACATGCTCGACGAGGTCGACTTTGCGCCGCGGCGGTCCGGCCACGACCACGCCTACCCGCACGCTCTCGACATGGACGCAAACCTCGACGACGATATCCCTGAGGCCGCAAGCGGCGGCTACGAGCACACTGATTCCGAGGCTGACGACGATGATGACATTGACGATACCGGCGACAATCTCTCCGCCCATGACCGCGGTGCCGGCAACGACACGCACTATGATGACATTGGCTTTGCCCCGAGGACCGCTCTTCTTGCGCCTCCGCTCTCCCCCTCTGTCCGCCGTCGCCGTTCCGTGGCCAGCCCGCGCTCTAGCATGGACCTGAGCCACGTCCTCTCCCACGACGAGACCAGCTTCATGGACGGCAGCAATAGCCCCACGCACGGCTGGCGAATCTGACACGGATGAGGGACTTGTATGCCTCGCGCGGCCAGGTCCATAAGGGCTGCCCATCGCGATTCACCTGGGTCATAGTTTCGTACGTCGTCAAGCCTCTTTAAACAACCCAACTATTTTTTTTTTCGGTGGTCTCACATAGATTTCCCCAAATCGCCATGCTTCCGGTTTCTCGTGATGGCGATTATTGCTCTTCTTTCAGACAAGGTCAGAACCGGCCGAGATCGCGCCACTAAGAGCGTGTATGAGACGGCAATCAAATAAACAAAGCCACAGTGATAACCTTTAGCCAGCACTTGATTACAAGCGCTGCTGGCAAACATCCATCTAGTCTATCAGTGTGTCGCTCCAGTGCCGTGAGCCGCTTATCTTTGATCGTCTTCTTAGCTGCTTCCGTATCCCCAACGCCGTCCAAAATACATAAAAGAGTTCGAAGGCCAGTATGTCGATGTGAGGCCTCCAACTATGTTCAAGAGAGAGAAAAGGAGGAGGGATGATGGGATGGGGCAACGGAACGGAAGGTGGTCATGATTAAAAGAGCCAGACGTAGACAAAGAGCACAGCAACGGCGGCGAAGGCGAGCCACACCCTCCAACCGACGCCCGTACGCTGAGCCATGAGCAGCATGCGATTCATGGTGCCGCGTAGACGCAGGCGCGTCGAATCGAAATTGTCGTTCATCTTCTCGGCCAGCGCGGAGGATTCCCGGATCTCATCGCCGATGGCCATGGTCATCTGCAAAGGCATCTCCCGCCCAAGGCCAGTCAGCGTTGATGGATCTTGGGAAGGAGAAATGGTCAGATGCCCGAGGGAAAGTGGGCACGCACGCTTTTAAGTGTCTTGACCTTGCTCAGAATCCCCTCGACCTGGGTATCGTTTTGGCTCTCTAGCTCGTTCAGCACCGCGTCGCTGTACTGACCCTTCTTGTTGGGCGTCGCCGCCCGAAAGCTCGGTTTATCGGCGACGCCGGCGCCGCCCGACGAGTGCAGTGGCTGCTGCGTCTGCTGCAGCTGCCGCGACGACTCGTAGCGACTGCCCCCGCTGCCTGGATAGCCGTAGCCGTAGCCGGTGCTGGCCGTGACGGTGCGCCGCGTCGCCGCCGAGGCGTCGCCCGTGTAGCCGGCGAACAGAGCACTGCACGCATCGCGCTGGTGCAATGACGAGGAACCGAATCTGCGCGTGTGCGTATGTGAGCCAGCTGCTGCCTTTGCTCCCCTTCGCCTTGCCTGCCTCCGCTCACAGCGACGCGCGGCTAGGGGCTGTTTGTGCCGCCGTCTGGGCCGTATAGCCCTGAAGCCGGCAGTCGCGCTCCTGCTCACCTTTGGGACATGATGCGACGTGCGTGATGCGGCGAGCTCGTATGCGTTATCCTGGAAGACACCAAGTTCAGGCACACCCACAAAACAAGTGGTCTTCAAGATGCCACGGCGGTCAGGAGATTTAACCTTTGAGTCCGTCGATGCAGATACGCTCTCGTCCTCCTTGATCCGGTCCTCGATTATGAGTGTCTTTCGTCGTCGGTACTCACGCAAACATGCAAATGGTAAATCATAGATATGTCAAGTTAGTTACTCTCCGGTTGAGATGGTCTTTTTGCAGCCTTCACATGCCACCAGGCATGAATGATGAGGGGCAACTGGCTATCGTTAAAGCCACTAATCCGCGGCTTGTCTTCCTGTTTGCTAGACTAAACTTTTAGTTTCTATTCATACCACACCACTCGAGACGAGCGAGGGGCTCCGTCACTAACGACTAGTACTTTTCTCATATGCCATTACATTATTGTTCGGAGATTTTTCAGGGACGTTCGGTGCCTTGGCCCTCCGAGATGATTGTGGTGGGGCGACGCGTTTTGCTTGCCTATCTTATCGAGCACCTCAGCTGCGATATGGCGCTATCCAAAGTCATGAGTAGCGACTTCAAAATATTCACCAATAGAAGCTTGTGTGTGAGATTTTTATTGACGATCCTAGCCTATTTCTCTGCTATTCGGGACCGTCTGCGCTGGCTGCATCAAAATGTGGGGAGGAAGGCGTGTGAACAAAAATGGCTGCAAGACGGTACAGACGTGCATGATTCGCGCAATCCCTAGTATAGGCTACGCGGAGGGTTGGCGTGCGCCATCTTTGTTCAAAGCAACATTTTCGGTGGCTAACCTCTCCTTGACCGCTTACCTCTCCTAACGGCTCCCGCCCGTGGCCGAGAGCGAAGAAAGCACTGGAAAGTTGCGTAGTCCTTCTAGCCGAACATTTCGGTGTCCTCGGGTGGTTGGAAGTCCTCATCGTCCTCTTCGTCCTCCTCGTCGGCCGGATTTTCCTCAGCGGCTTTGGCAAAGTCGATCTTGGCACCACGGGTCCGACGGCCGTCCTTGACAATGTTATTGAGGTCGATCTCTTCCATTCCTTCCTCTTCCACTATGGTAACCGTTAGCATAGTTTTTGCAAGAAAAAATCAATATGGGTCAGTTGCATATACCGGCTTCGTCGTTCTGCATTGGTATGTTAGTCAACAAGTCTGGCAGAGAAAACAGGATAACAGCGAGCATCGTACATCTTCACCCTCGTCATCGTCTTCTTCTTCGTCGTCGTGATCCTCCATGTTGTCGTCCTGGGGAGTGTCCTCGGCAATGGCCTTGCCCTTGCCTTTGCTTTCGGCGGCAGATGCTTCCAACGCCGAGGGTTTGGCAGGCAACGAGGTGCTGTTGTCCGCCATGGTTGCTTAGTCAAGTCACAGCGCAGGCCGAAGAAAAATAGTTATAACGTTTAGTAAAAGTAAGGAGTGGACGCGAATGTGAAGGTGCTTTGACGAAATGGATTCGTGCGCCTTGCAAACAAGTATGTTTTTTTGCTGAGAGCAGGGAGAGTAAGCGGTTTACATGGCAGATCCGGAGGGAAGCCAAGGTCGCAAGTACTCCCCACTCGTGTTAGTTATAGGCTCGTGCCTTTCCGATCTTGGTGCCCGCAAGCCGTCATACGAAGGATCGTGAAACGCCAGGGGAAAACTCCCGCGGGGAAAACCTGGCGAGGTTGGGTTCATGAGCAATACCTTTCGGCGCAATCAGACCGGTCAGGTGTTGCATCGGCCAGTCATTAGCCGTAGCTGAATAATAAGGACTAGCAGGCAGGTGTTAAGAAGCTGAAATTACATGACCTCAAGCAAAAGAGTAGTTGAACGGGGAGAAGTTGGTCTCTGGGGCCTTTTTTTTGGAAAAATGATCGCGACTCAAAGTGAGACGACATGTGAGATACAGAAAAGGTCGCCGACAACATAAAGGGAACAAAAGAAAGCTGTTTTTTTGCCGTAACTTTTTTATCAAAATATCTTTTTGTTCCGCCGTCATTTGTTTAATCACTTTTCGCCACCTCCTCCGCTCAATGCTAGGAAGACGGCTATGGCAATCATCCACCAATACCTGTGCGGGATGATTTAGCACCGGCGGGAGCGCCACGGGGGAGTCAAAATGGTCGTACTTTTGTAGAAACGTCTTCTCCTGCTCGGGTTCAACCTTCTGGCCTTCTGCAGACAGCACGACGGGCTTGTTGAGCTGAGGCTGTGGACCCGCCGTCTCCGGCAGAACTATCAACTGAGGTCCAAAGTCACGAGTGTGACCGGCGTCGATGGCAACTCCCTTGCAGGCGGCGCTGACGACATGGCCGCCACTGTCGACAACGAGCAGGATGTACGGCGAGAAGCCCTTGCGGAAGTTGTCGGCGGCGGCGACGGTCGTGCCGGCAATCCATTGCGCAGACGCATCGTCGTAGAGACCGAGGCGCACGAGCTTGGCTGATTCCGGCAGCTCGGGCGCGTCGTACGAGTCTACCGACACCAGAGACAACGCTGACATGTCGAAGGAGACCGAAGCCAAGGGGCTGGGCAGCGGGGGTGGTGATGCGTCGGCGCCGCCGGCGTCCATGGGCTGCGCAAAGATCCGGACGGTACGCAAGTCGGTAGCCACGCTGTCAGCTGCGGCGCAGACGGCGCCGAGCACCGCCCAAATCAGGGCTACGGCGAGCATGGCGACGCGGGCGCGAAGCGCGACGAAGGCGCTGTTGTGAGAAAGTGACCTTGGCTGGCTGGCTTGCTGAGCTGGTCGCCGTATGACTTTAAGCCTCGGCCCACAGTGGGCGCATGGTAAATGCACAATTACCCGTAGATACTACGCTCGTTTACGCGGGGAACGAGCGTAGTATCTACGGGTAATAGCTTCGTGCGAAGTACTTCGTCTCCGACTTGGTCATAACTAAAAGGCCCATGGCCCAAAACTGGAGCCTGGATTTTAAGGCGGCCTTTACTATCAGCAAACATAGTAGTCAACTATACAGGTTCTAACCTACTGCCCGGCGGACGCCGCCTTACTGTGGCTTTCAATTAGCGGGTAAAGTTTCAACTGCATAGATATTCCTCGTGCCTTCGCTGAGAAGCTACGTTCAGGGTTACTTTCTGAAGAAGCCCTTCTCTCACTGTCCAGTTTGGCTTCTAGAGACAATCTTAATGAGTGTTCAGAGGGGATGAAGCACACGTAGGGAGGGAAAGACACAGGGCAAAAGGAAAGCGTTCTGCAGATTAGTCAACAAAGTGTTACAGGTACGGGGTACAAAGATCCTCACGACATCGGTCGCCCTCGGCCATAGCTACTTCGTATAAACGGGCACACACAAAAAGGGTCAACTGTGGCTTGGTCAGGCCAGGAGTTCTAACCCACTTATGGGCACATCTGCCAGACGTGACTGAGATCGTCCCCCCAAAACTCGGCCGCGCCCAGCCTCACGCTGCAGCCGCAGAAAGCTGCTAATAAACATGGGCACTGTTTGTCAGTTCGCGCCTGCATCTCTGTAGCTTGCCGCCACGTGTACCAGGGTGTGCAGCTCGCCTTCGAGCCCGCCTTCCAATTCACATCGCCAGCGCATGCTGCCTCCCGCTCATACGCCCCCTTCCTTCTCTATCGACCCGTAACTTAATCATGGGCAGATGGGCAAAAGAGGCAGTGCGGAGAGAAAGAAAGAGGTTGCATTTGAGTCTGTCATAATACCTCATATACCTCCCTCCCTCGCCGGCTTGTTCGCTGCAGCCCCTGCCGCCAAGCACCGCCGACAGCCTCACGCTCGGTGGCTTCACAGAACGATTCGCTTTGGTGTGTCCATTCGCTCTCATCGGCCCCCATGTATTGGAACTTATCTGAAGCTGCGCGTAGACTTTATGCGTAGGTAGAGTGCATGCCTTGCCCATAGGTGGTTCTTCCGTGCTCCCCACTCTCTTCTGCCTCCTTTCCTTCCCCTCTCACGCTGCTCCTTCATAACTCTCTCAATAGCTGCATACATACGAGGCTGCTTGGGGTCATTCATTTCTCATTGTTCGCTCCTCATTAAGTCACATTACGTCGAGTTAGCAACGAGCCTCCACAAAAACATTTTTGTTCTAGGTGTTTTGTCAGTCTACCCGTTAGACAAGAGGTTTTTCGTTCCGTCCCGTGTCGGTGTGCATTTCAGGAGGCTAGAATTATTCAATAGGTTCAATAATTTTCGAGCCCATGAGGTTGATCGTCAGTAACATTAACTGCGCTTGCACCATGAAATATCCGCAATAGACGGAGCGGGCCGATGCTGAGCGATAAAATGCAGTCTTTACTGCTCTAGGGTAATCTCGCCATGGACGGCGACGGCAGCGTCTGTAGTGTCCTCGTCATCTTCCGAAGGCTCGTCAGATTCGAACGCATATGCGGGCGTTCGCTCCACCAAACCTTGGTAGTAGGCCACAAGAACGTCGGGATTCGGCACGATTTTCCAATCGATTCGATAGAGAAACTCGAGCTCGAGTAACTTAAGTTCCGCTACTCGCACGCCACCCACCCGGGCATAGGTTGAGTTGCTCCAGAACGAGTCAGACAGACCCTTGGCCGCGACTGTGGCCGCCGTGATGAGAAAGCGATGTGCCGTCAGGGTATTGATGGTAAAGTCTTGGTAAAGCGCGCACAGGCGATCGATATAATAAACCATGACCAGCAACAGAGGTGGCGTCAGGGTGGAATGCTTGGCCAGGCGATAGAGGTAGTCGCGTACCGATATACCGGGCGCCGATCTGCGGACTTTGTCAGTAGGCGATGCCACGAAGCGCTGGTGCAGAGATGGGTGCCTGGCGGCATCCTACCTGGAGTGGAAGCGAGTCAGCCCGCCGCCGGAAACGCGGATGGCATCGTTGGTGACGATGAGCTCCGCAAGCATGTGGGCTATCAGCTCGACCATGTCCTCGACAGCACACAGATCATAGCTCTGAGGCAGGATTTTGGGCGCCGGCTTGTCGGTCTTGGGTCGTTTGGAAGACGTCTCCGGAGCCGGAAGCTGAGGAGGCCGAACCGCTCCTAATTCGGGCGCCTGGGGTTGAGGTATATGCTGTCCGGAAAAAACCCTTCTCTTATGAGGGGACAATGCCGGGCCGACCTGCGTGTAGGTGTGGGGAGCAAGATTGGCGGCTGGCCGCGACAATTGGGCCTGAGGAGCAGGCGGAGCATGATCCTGCGGGTGCTGGGCCAGCAATGCCACTTCACGCGGGTCATGGGGCCGTGGTGACTTCAAAGCAACGACTTCTTCTGACGAGCCTCCTGGCCGGGTTCGGAGCCGGGAAGGCGACTTGGGTCGGACAGCCTTAGGCGCCGACACGGCCGGCGAGGAGATTCGACGCGCGCACGACGAGGATGGCCGCGGGGTGGCGGGCGGGTAAAGGGCGGATGCAGGCCCCCGGCGGAAGCCGGCGAGCGTGGTATTGGAGGAGCCGGCAAGACGGGGCGAAGTCGTCAACATGATTTGAGGTGCATCGTCAAGAGTCGCGGGGGTGTCGCGGGATGGAGGTGAGAAGGAAGCAGCAAAGATGCGAGGCAGCCAGCGGAGACGGCGCTGACGTTGACGATAGCCGGCTTTGACGACTGGTTTCGACGGTTCACGGACGACGATGCTCTCTCCCGCGCGTGTTGGGCAGCGAGCGATGGTGGTGAGGCTTGAGCGGTAAAGTGGCGGTGTTCTGGTGCGAGGCGAGAGGCACAGACGGTGAGCAGCTGAGCATGGCCGGCCTGTGGGGCGACGGAGCAGAGCCGCCTCGCTGCGTCCGAGTGCCTCGTCAGTATTCGGGGAGCAGGGCAAGACGGCGACTGCAGACGGGCCCGACAATGGCCGCGCAGATGGCACAATTTAAGATCGCGGCCGTGCTGCCAGCTCGTTGCGGCGCCCGAATCCGTCCGCCGCCCTGCGCTCCCTGACCGGGACGATCGTATGCAGGTCCCGGGTACGGAGCTCCTCTGGCGGCCACGTACGAGCAGCGGCCCGGAGTCAGAACGGGTCCCAGTCGCATGCCCCTAGGTTAGTACCTCCCCCGTGTTTCGATGTCTTTTTCAATCCGTTGCGTTCGGTAGCAGGACTGGTTTCTGATGGCATCGCTGGCAATCACATAGGATTGCCCGGCAAGACGGTGCTCTGACACAACTAAGACTACTTTTCTTTCCTCCCTTGCCGGCCAACTCGCTCCGGCTGTCATCTGCCGTGTTTAAGCAGGGATGCCGCTCCATGTAGATGGCGAGAAAGCCGAACCTTTTTTCGTCGCCTTGATCGATTGCCGCACAAGGCTACGCCTCCTCGGGGTTCCAACGGACTGCCCCAAATGACGTATAAGCTCTATTCGCGTTGGCGAGGACTGAAGACCGCATTTGCAAGCCTGAATGACTGAACGACATCACTCTCCTGGATCAACTGATACGCGAACAAGGCAAGCCTGTTCAAGACGTTCCAAGTCGGGGATCCTGCACTGCCGCTTACTCAGTCAGCCCTGACTGCTTTAAGGGTCGCTGCTGCTGCAACGTCCCGCAGCTGCGACAACCAGGATGCAGTTTCATCCATCTCATTAACTCCAGTCTTATCGTGCTTGGCGAGAACCAATTCCTAACCCTTTAGGTAACCAGGGGCCCTGGAAATGAGAGCAGTCATCTCTTTCTCCGT
>KN173723.1:58693-74596 GCA_000758425.1 Nilaparvata lugens yeast-like symbiont | reverse complement strand
GGAATTTCAACATGCGGTGATGCCCCTGGCATCCTCATTTGACGGCCTTCACGGAGTAGTCAAGCAGTCGTCGATGTATGTCAAGGGTGTTCTCGTAGACATGACGAATAGAAAGCAGCAAGAAGACACGAAGAGGGTTGATAGTGACAAGACTGGACGATGGAGAGAGCATTTGCTGAGCCATATCCAAGGCCTTCCCGGCACGAGTGTCGGTGTTTGCAACCAGCGCTAACACCGCGAATGCATCATACTCAGCAACTAACTGATTTAATCCACGCCACATAGCAGGTATGATGCAGGCATATCGGAAAGGCACACGACAGGGTCATGTATCAGAACCACGGTTCCCCAGTTCAGTCGAGACAAAGGCACTCGCCAGTCTTGGCTTCCGCCGCCTCCACCTTGTCTTGTTCCCAACTGCAAGTGCTCCCCCAATGTTTCAATCTGGGGTTTCTCCGTACTGTTGTAGTACTGCCATGCCCGTGCATACAGGTCAAACATTCCGAGAAAGATCGTGACGAGCCAGAGAACACTGTGTGGAGCAATAAACCGGACAACAAGCAAGGCCTCAGCCAAAAAAAAAGTTGTTATAGCCAACGTTCAAGTAAGATGTATATTTGGTGAGATTAGAGGCAGATTTGGTTGATTGACCTAACGACACATTTAGACATGCTATCGGAACTCCCCCTAATCCCTCCTGCTAGGTATATGTCGACAGCTACGAACCCGCCCTCCCCCCTTCACCATATTTCCCTTGAAATAAATTACATGCAGGAAGATTAACTCCCAAAGTTTAGAAGCAAATGACCGCCACAAACTCCGGGGCTTATGACTGGCCATTTATCACGTGCGCCGTTCAAACATTTGCAACAATTTCCCTGTACCAGGGTCCTCGCAGAGGGTAAGTTAACTAGTATTTTTGGAGGGCACTGGGCCGGATCAGGAAGGAGTTTCATGATGCTCTTTGGGGTTTTTTTTACGTCAGTTGGTCAGTTTGTGGGTTTTCACGTCAAAAGGGCAGATATCCCTACTTGATCACCTATCGGTGCTGCTCCAATTCAGCACATCAATCGCACATCACTCAGCCAGGCTGTGATACGTGACGCACAGGCCCATGCCCTTCGCCCGACAGGATACCTCTTGTCCGGCGTAGCGATCGTGTCGCAGCGTGTCGTCAGTCGCCCGTAGTGAAGGCCCTGGCCCGAGTCAAGGCCTCCCACCTGGGGCGCCTCCATGGCGTACAGATGGAAGCGCTTGCAGGACGCTGCGATGATGAGCCCGAAGACATGGGTGTCGACGCCAGTCGTGCCGCTCGGCCCGGCCCACGCCGGCCAAACCAAAATGAAATGGACTTCTCCAGGAAGCGCGCCAACTGGCCGTCTTGGTCGCAAGTGGCGCTGCCCGCATGTCGGTCAAGTTTCTTGAGTGGGCGAAGTCCCTCGGCACCCCATAAGGTCTCCCAGGCTACAGCCTCACGGAGGCAGAGTTCCGAACAACTCAACTAACTCAATAGAAGACATATATTGAGTGATTTGGCTTAGTCATTGCTTGAAGCCCAATTGAGTTGATCAACTGAACACCTTTGTGGGATGGGTTGATATGGATTGACTTAATTTAAAAGAATTCCGACCTTTCTCTTTAAGGCTCTCTCCGTTCAGTGTCCTCTGTAGAAATCTGAGCTTTGTCAGGGCCCGTCACAACGGAGTCGAAGGAGACGGTTTCTGTCTATATACAGTGATCGAATTCTGTCTGCTTGGGGACGAACAAGGGGTCTAAACACATTGATGACAGTCGAGTGGGCATGGGGTATAAGGGGGTGGCGGCGGCAAATGAGATTAGATGCTGACAAGGACAACCGATACTGACCACGGGCATCTTATTACTACCCGGGAAATTTTTATTCTTGACGGCATTCGAGAGGGCATTACGAGTAACGAAGCGCATTTCTCTACGCCAACGAAATCAACTCAATCCACTCAAGATTCTCCTCTTGTTGAGTTAGCAGCTTATTCATGAAGCTTGTCGTTAAGTCGATTGAGTTGGCCGTTGATCAACTCGTTGACCAACATGTGGATTACGTGGCGTTGTTCTGAACCCTGCTTGCGCAACCGGGGCGCAACAGAAGACGACCACGGTGGCCAGATGAGATATGTCTTAATTCTACCTCTGTGGTTGGAAATCATTCAAGATTAGATTGACCAAATTCTTGTCCATTCTTTGCTGTAATATAAAGCAGCAGAGATATCCATCACCAGATCCAGCAGATCTCCAGGAAATTCCAGTCGTTAAGCTATGCAAGCCGTGCTATTCTCTAGCATTCTCTGATCGAAGCCGGTATAAAAGCCGACGTATTTGTGACTTTCTCTGCTAAACTTTCGATTGATTGGTTGCTCGTGAATTCGAATACAGAGAGGCTGCTCCGAAATTTCTCTGCTATCCAATTGTCATCTTGAACAAACTGGATACCTGTTAGGAGTTTCCCAAAATCCTGCCTGGTGATTCCATGCCCTTGCTGTGCGTCTCCAGCGTTCATTTTCCGGATGGCAGCAAACCTCGCGTCCCGGAACCAGTACAGTGTGCACACTTGGTTTGTACGAAGTTGCAAGCCGCTTACCAAACCCAAGATCGACTGCACAGGAAGCTGATTTGCAATCGCCGCACGGACTAACATGAGGACGTCCTGTTCAATCATTCCAATGAGGCCATCTTTAAGAACAAGCTGCCGCGTGTCAGGATGTCGGGTCGATACTCCAGCTCCGATTACCAGGCTCAGGTTAATGCTTGTCGCTCTGCGTCCACTGTATCGCCGACAGTGCGCCAGGACATCTTGATACGCATTGCCTACAAATAATACCCTATTAGGTAATTGGGGAGTGTGGGCGGAGTATGCGGTATACTCACCAGCATTATAACTGGCTTGGCCTCTTGACCCGATGACCCCAGCAATCAAGGACAATAGAATGAAACAGTCAAGATTCTCGGGAAATACATTGTTCAATATTTTTCTCACGTGTACTTTTGGAAGCAGAGAAGCATTCCAGGATTCTGCATTCATCGTCTCGAAAACGCCGTCCTAAGTTAAGCAATCAGCACACACCGCATACAATCTTTCAGTCACCAAAAAACGATGAATTGACGCCAATGTTCTTAACCCATTTTCCCGAGAAAAATTTGAGCTGAAATAGGGTCATCACCTACCCTCAAGTCCATTACGCAGTGAATAACTCCCCTAATGGCTGGGAAGCGCTTTTTCACACTTTGAAGCACGATGGCAAAGCCTTCTGCGCATGAAGCATCACACACGATTATTTCTGCATCAGTGCCGCGCTGCTTGAGATTTTATAGGAATCGTGAAGATGACTCGGTTGTCTTCGATCTGGAAAGAAAGATCAAGCGATGAGCTCCCATGTTTGACAAATCCTTGGCTATTACTCTTCCCAATCCTCCTAAGCTACCTATAAGAAGATAGGTGGCGTTTTGAGGGAGAATGTACGATTGCAGACTTTTAATTTGAATTTGTATTCCACATGAGCCAAATTTTTCCTCTTTCGACATAGGCAACCTACCGGAACATTCTCTAAATTCGGCCTGAGAATAAACTTTCCGATGTGCTTGCCCGATTGAAGGCACCTGAACGCCTCTGAAGCCTCGCCAAAGTCGTAGATACGGAAAGGGACTGGCCGTATTGCACCCTGTTCCAGAAGGTCACTAACCGTGCGCAGTGCCTTTTGATTTCACTGGATGTGGTCGACGGGGTTGAGCATACCGACCGTCGCGAAAAGGGTGTCATTGGCGAAATGCCCCATTTCCAAGCCCACATTCTCGGAAATCTCACGCTTTCCAAGCTCGACGAAACTACGAAATGGGGTGACGCAAAGCCAGCTCTGCCGGAGAGCTTCACCAGCTAACGAATTGAGCACAACGTCAACGCCTCTTCCCAGGGTGAGTCGCTGACTTCCATCCTTAAAGGAAAAGTTCCTACTGTTGAAAATCTGTGTCTTCTTCAACCCATACTCAGCCACAAGAAAGTCAACCTTGGCTTCAGACAAGACGGTCGCGAAGATTTCCGCTCCAATGTGCTTTAAAATCTGGACTGCGGCTTGACCAGTACTACCTGCAGCAGAGTGAATGAGTATCTTTTCTCTTGGCTGTAGCCGAGTGACATGCATGATAGCATAGGCAGCTGAGACGTGAGCGCCGACGACTGTGGCTGCCTCTTCGTAGGTCATTCCAGGAGGAATTTGAAGAAAATTGCGAGCGTCAACTATCACATAGGTGTTGAAACATCCGAGATGTATGCCATAGACCCGATCTCCAGGTTCAATTCCATCGAACTTTGGCCCAGCCTGGATGACTTTGCCGCTGCAGTCATACCCATTTCTTTTAATTCAAGCTGACCAGTCGCCACCAAGACGTCTCGATAATTAATTGAAGTAGCCTTGACCTCAATTTCAATAGAATAGTCAGACAAGGGCTCGCAATGTGAATTGTCATGACGAAATCGAAATGTGTCGAGGAGACCCTTGGTTCCTAGGCACATCTCCACTTCTTTTCCGGGCTCTTTCAACCGTGAAAAAGTCGTCTTTGAAATTTTACGATTATCTAGATCACCCAGTACGCGCTGCAGAGGCGGGTGAGGTACGATGCGCTCCACGTAAATGCGTCGGCCTGAGAGGATGAACTCCCAGTCTGCAGTGTCTTGTGGTGATTCGACCGGAATGATGCCAAGATTCTGTCTACGGCATCACAAAAATCCTCGGTGCTCAAAAGAGACCTTGATTCAATCTGTAGGATGCCAAAGCATGCATCATGCCGTTCGGCTCGAACGGTTCTACCCAGACCCTTTATTATACCTCCTTCGGGGTTACGGCCCGTGAGGTGGCAGCCGTCTGAGATCCAAAAAGTGCTGCGAGATGTCATAGCCATGTGCCTGATTGCTTCGAGTTTTTGTTCGTCTAGCCGTCCCAAAATAGGATTGTCGATCTCTAGTATTACAATG
The DNA here is from genome assembly GCA_000758425.1 of Nilaparvata lugens yeast-like symbiont. Taxonomy (NCBI): domain Eukaryota; kingdom Fungi; phylum Ascomycota; species Nilaparvata lugens yeast-like symbiont. The sequence goes on along the minus strand of KN173723.1, from coordinate 69,597 downwards.
CAGTCCCTGTCACGCAGGTCTATGTTGACGAGATCGTTGAGACGGGTTTCGACCGTTTCGAAACCCTTTGCGCGGAGAGATTTTTCCAAAAATTGGCAGGTGTCTGATTTAGCTTCCGAAGAATATATATTTGGCACGATAACAATGTTCTTTTCCACGGCTGACCGCCTAGCCTCTTGAGGCCTTGACGCAATGAGATCCATTTTAAGGCCTGTTGTACGATTTACGTGGACGAGACAGTGTTCCACGTTCAGGAATCCAGCGGCCTGGAGCTTTTCACTCCAACTGTCTCTCACGTCCAAGTTTCTGTTTCTCACAACTTCAGGCATGGTTCCTGCATGGATAATAAGTCTATGTATTGCTCATTCTCTCACACTGACAGAGAAATGGGTTCCTTACCAAGGCAGTGCGATCTTTGGTTGACGATTAACTCATCATCTGGGAGCAATTCAACACTTATTACCAAAACAGTACCAGATCTAAAGTGAAATGGTGTTAGTCGGAAGCCCAACATAGGAAATGGGGTCAGAGTTTACGGTTTCAGTACTCTCCTAAAATTCTCAAACAAACTCTGCAGATCAATTTCACCACAACCAGGCAGGAAGTGGCCAAAAATAGCAAGGTAGTACAAATCGGTGACAGGTCCTGGATCTGTGGAAATGTCAAAGTCCGCGAAGTGTATTAGGTTTTGCAGTCCTGGTGGGACTTTCGAGTTTCTAGCTTGAGGGCCTGATATAGTATAGGACGCCAAAAGAGACAACTCCTTGTCTGCACTCGTTAGTGTGGGAAAGACTAGATCGGAGATTCCTCCCGTCGTGGAAGAAAACTCAATGACATTCATGCCGGGATGCTTATGTGCTAATAGAGCAATATATTGTACCAAGGCAGAATCGAGGCCATGACAAGAGTAACTATATTTGAGAAAGAGGGTATGGAAAACGGTTCATCGGTGCCATTTAAGCTTTGGACGCATTGGTCAGTACCAATGATGAAATGATGAGTCTGACCGATCGTGGATCTCTTCAACCTTCCCAGTTCTTTCAGCTCGTCCTCCGACGGGTTTTTCTTGAAAGTTGCCAGATACTCGTTGATGCTTCTTGGGCTTGTAACTCGAACGTCGGATTCCCATTTCGATGTGCACGGACTGTTCAGAGTCAGAAAAAGGGGACTGACATTGATGCCTTGTTGAGATGCATCCTCGCAAATCTTCGTAGCAAAACTTTCGCGCAACTTCACTTTTATGACCACCTCAGCCAGTCTGAATTCATTCAAAACCACCATAGGCCTGAACCATTGAGGTGTTGAAGTAACACAGTTCATGGTTCCATATCTATCTCCCAGCCTCGTCGCCTTGCAATATCCTTGGTACTCCATACCCGGAATGGACTGAAAATCAGCTGACACATAGACGGATTTAATAGATTGGGGAAGCATAGCCCTCAGGATGAGATCGCGAAAAGTCATGCAATTAACTCCAGCCTGAACTAGCACGTCCAAGACTGCGGGATGGATGAGATGCGGACTCTCGTACTCAGCTGGAGCAAACGCTTTAGTATATTGGATTTTGAAAGTAAAGTGTGATTGAGAGCCATCGGACATCGCGCCTGTCATTCCCTGAAAGGTTGGTCCAAGGTCAAGCCCGCGCCTTGCCATCTGCGTGAATCGCTTCGTAAGCAGTAGCTTCTCCACCAAGTGATCGCATATGCTGTGGCATTTCATACCCACATCGGTATAGATCCAACCCTTAGTTTGTTCATCGAGATTCAGCATTTTCATTCGTGTGTAATTGTCTCTGTAACGACTAGCCATCTCTATCCTTTCGTCTTTAAAACAGGCCGGGCTCTGCCTGTAGAGGGACGCCTGCGGCCATGCCTGTGCAGTTTGTGTTCCATGCTCCTCTATTTCTTCTTCTGGAAATGGTGAATTCTTTCCAGTAATCATTTTGTGAGTGATAACCAGCTCGCCACGGCCTCATATTCAGCCTGGTCTCCACTGCCTCGTCATTGGGTATAATCAGGGCTTTGAGGGCGGATAATTCTCGAATTTGATAGCCCTCAACGGCAGACGCGTCGACGACTTGCCTTAGTGCCTCAATTGCCATGGTAATAAAGCCGGCCATAGGATAGATATTATTGCCTTCCAAATTGTGATGCCCAATCCAAGGTTGTTCGGAAAGCCTAAGATAGCTCCGCCAACTTGACTCTTCGTCTGTTGAGCGTTCGTCTCTGGCGCCGACAAGGTCGTTTCCCGATGCATTCCGCTGCCTATAGGCTCTTACAGTGGCTTACTCATGTCAGTATGACCTTTCTCGACTCCAAGGATATGACGGCAGGCTATATAGAACCTTCCGGGCAGCCGGCTGATACGCGTTGGCTCGATCCACGTTTACTGGATATCCTTTCGCTATCAAACTTCTGGTTAAATCCCAGAAGGTGTAAACAGGGCTGCTGTTTCGCAGCAGAGTGGACAAATAAGCAATATTGTTACACCTTTGACTGCTCAAAGATCTGCTTCAGCGGGCCCTGAAGGCTGGCATGAGAACCTATCTCTATAAATACGTCGCAAGGGGAACCAGCGCTAAGAGCCGATCCAACGGCACCTGCGAAGTTTACGGGGCTTGTCAGGTTCGAAACCCAGTAGCGTGCGTTCAATGAACTGGCTTGGACAACCTCGGCCGTAACTGACGAAAACATAGCGACCTCGCGCCCCACCATGTCTTGAGAGGGCAAATCAAGCGTACCCATCTTACGGAGGTAGTCATCGGCTATAGCGTTCATGTGAACCGAGTGATATGCCGTAGTCAGCTTCAATTTTCTGGTAAATATTGCATCGTTCGTTAACAATTCGACGACCTGATCGATGACGGCGACGTCTCCTGATAATGTGGTGCTCGAGAAGCTATTAATGCAGACAACGGCGACAACGTTTTTGTTCACCTTGTCGACATATTTGCGGGCCTCATCCGGTCCGAGACCAAAGGTGGCCATAGCACCTTTGCCCTGTGTATGACTAGATAGGAGGCCTCTGAAATAGGATATCTTCAAAGCAGCTGCCTTGGATAGTGCCCCTTTGGCATATGCTGCCGCAATTTCTCCGCTGGAATGGCCAACAACTATGTGTAGAAGAAGCCCCCAGTCGGAAAGATCAACCAGGGCCATCTGAAGCGCCGTACATATGGTTTGACTAAACGCGGCATCGTCTATATTGGAAGACAACTTGTCGCGCGACAGCTCCTCAACTAAATTCCATGGGCAGCCGATCAGGTGAAGAATGCGGCCCGCATCAGCGAGAAATTCAAAAAAGTTAGGGTGATGCATAAGCTCCTTGCCCATGCCAGCCCATTGCGCCCCTTGCCCCGTAAATACAAAGGCCAGGCGGGGAGAGTGAGGGACTCTGAAAATGTACGCTGTGTTGCTTCTCAGCTTGGAGACCAGCTCAGTCGACGTCGCTGCAGCCACCGAGGCGACCCATGGGAATCGAGTCCTTCTCTCCGAGAGCGTGAATGTGAGGCGACCGAGAAAATTATCACAAAAGGCCTCTTTTGTGGCTTCAGATTCCAAGAAGTTAGACAAGTTTTTCCCCAGCCTTTGGGTTGCCTCTCGGTCGTAGGCAGAGAGCACGAATAAATATGGCAAGCGGTTGCTTCGAGCCTTTGTTGAGGCCGGCATGACGCTTAAATTGGATTCCGTGCCATTTTCACGAAATTTTGGCTCGTCATTATTGCCATCAGGTATCACACGAGTATTATGATGACCGCTCAACCCACGTTGACGAAGGTGATGATACGCGTCGTCCAAGATGCAATGCGTATTCGCCCCTCCATAACCAAAACTAAAAACTTTGTCAGTGCCAGACACTGGGCTAAAACTCAGAAACTGACCTGTTAATGCTAACGCGTCGTAGCCCATCTGGCCATTTTCTTCTCTTGGTAGGGATTTTGATGTTTCATTCGTCTATCAAAATGTTTGTTGATTTTCTCCAGTGAAATTGTTGGTGCGATCAATCCACTTTCGAGACTGTAAATGCACTTGACCAAACTTGCAATTGCACTCGCCCCTTCGAGATGACCTACGTTACTTTTCACGGAGCCAACAATAATGCGTTCAGATTTGGAAGTGCCGAACGTGGCGCCGATCGCAGCGCACTCTAACGGGTCGCCAGCGGCCGTACCCGTGCCGTGAGCTTCGACAAGATTGGTCTCATGGAGCTGGAGGTTCGCAGCGGCATATGTTGACCTAATAAAGCTTTCCTGACTTTTAGCTGATGGGAGACTATCCCTGAAGTTCTTCCATCGGAGTTAGCCCCGGTTCCTCTTATAACTGCCCTTATGAGGTCCCCATTACGTATAGCTGCAGTAAGTGGTTTAAGCACAACGAAACCGCCGCCCTCTGTCCGAGCGTATCCGTTTGCCTTGTGATTGAAATGCCGGAATATGTTATCATCACTGAGGAATCCAAGCTGAGACATATGGGCTCCGAAAGTCGGCATGAGCAAAAGGTTTAGCCCCAACAAGAGCCTGCAGCCGTGGTCAATAAGATGATGTTTACAATACATTCCATTCACCACGAACATACCATTTCACTCTCGCTGTTTCCGAGGCTCCGGCAGGCTAAGTGAAGAGTAGTGAGCGCCGCTGAGCAAGTTGTGTCGACAAATAAGCTTGGTCCTTTCAAATTGAAGAACCAGGAGATGCGGTTGGCTTGCAGTGATGGACCAGTGCCCATGGCAGTGTATTGTCTGGTTTGATGTTAGATGCGATAGAAATCACGAAGAAGCTCTGAACTTACGCGCTGTAATATAAATCAAGCGCTTGCATACCCAAATAATCTGACTGGCCATTGCTAGTGAAGCATGCTGTATTTGAGCCACTGATCTCGGCAATTTTTATCCCAGCTACCTGTATGCTCAGTATCTGCCACTTCCCATGTATCTCTTTGACCCAAAATATACCATTATCAAATGCTTCATACGCCAGTTCCAGTAGAATCCTCTGTGTTGGATCCATTCCTTCAGCCTCCGTCGGCGTGATAGAGAAGAATGGAGCATCAAAGTGATTTGTGTCAGCCTGAATGAAATGGCCGCCGTCAGCAGCATTGAGTGCTCCAATCCGGTTGCCATGCGGGTGATAGAATCCTGCGGGATTATATCAATTTTTTTGGTACTTCACCGTAGGTGCTTACCTCGACGGAGAACTTTCCCGAGACGACAAGGTGTCGCGGCCTGTCCCGAGAATCTTCCCGATAGACCGACGATGGCGATGTCTACCACTGGTTGGGATCGTTCCATTAAGCCAGAAGATCTCATACTTGGGTTTTCTTAAAAATTTTAATAAAAATCTCTCACCTCTTCTGTTCTGCTGGTGGCTCGGTGTCACGTTCAGCACAGGGTGTTGCGGAGCCAGATTGCCTTAAATAGTGAGCCACCGCAATTTTGACGAGAGCTCGTTATGCAGTGAAAAGACGTCGTACTTGAGAGGCCCAAAGGTAAAAAAAGCTACCAACGAAAGTATTTAATTGCTGCATTCGACAAAAAACTAATTCATTCATATGCCTGGAGACTTTGATGTGGTAGGTAATTCAGGTGGCACATCCCAAGTCAAGGTAGCAAGACTGTTTCAAGAACATGATAAAGGGCTTTATTTCCTGGGTAATTATCTGAAAAGCCTCGGAAACGCACTATGATTGGCTCGATGGTGCAATCAAAGCGGCAGGTCTGAATTTCTCCCTAGACTGTGTCGAACAAAGACTCAAGATGTCTGAATTCTCGTATGCGACAGCAGTTTCTCGATGTTTACGGTAATGAAAATTATTTAGAGAAGCTCGTCAATAGTTTCTTATACAATATTGTAGATGATTTGGTTGCATGTATAAGATGGCAGTATCCTGACTAAAGCAAGGTGCACCAAGCTTAGCTGGTATAATGCTTTTAACGTAATTAAAAGCCTGATATGAAGATTCAAGACGAGTATTAAGGCCATTTTCGTCATTTTTTTCCTGGAAATGGACGTACATTGGCTTTCCCTTTAGTGATATGTTTGAGTCTTCACCGTAGTGCATGTGTCAACAGCGATCCCGACGTTGACAACGGCTTCTGTCTCAGATGACGCAAGATTCCTGTGATATTATAGACAGTTTTTAAAGCTGGTGAAGCCTTCCGATGGCTAAAAGTGAAGTGTTTCAACAGTTTAGCAAAAGGTGCATCTGATGATCGTCCTTTCGTCTTTGACGATCAACTGTCTTCAGCGCTCATCTTAAATAACTCAATCAATCAAATACTCCAGTCAAATCAATAAAACAAGCTGGTTCCTCCATTGAATCAAGTCAGTTCCGGTGATTTCAAAGTTGACACGATTTGATTAAGTTGATATATATACTCTGCTCTCTCCGAGGTACTATCAATGACCTATCCTCCACAGTCCCTACCCTACACAAGGTAGTCACCCGATCGATACACTATCTATATTGACACATAAATTAATTTAGCTCTGTAATAGTGTATCTACCTTCGTACTAGCTGAGCCATCTTGGCCAAATCTTGCGCTAGCTAGGATGTCGCGGTTACGCGCCTCATGCATTGACTTTGCCATCAACACAAAGTGACATCAATGAGACGCCGCACCTGCAAACGCCGTCTACTTCGTCAAGAGCTTCAACACCATGTTCAACTTCACATTTTTTTTCGTTCTCGCGATTATCGCAACCAAGGACCTTGGCCAGGCAACTTGACGAGGGCTGCTGTCAAAAATCTGCCTTTGAGCCCTAATTACCCTTATGAGAATATACCCAAAATCATCTAGAAGAACCGACCCTTTGTCCAAGAATCTTCGCTAGCCCGGAAGGGGAAAAAGGTTAGAAAGAGCTAGATTAGGCCGAATGGCATGTCTTACCCGGACGACTGTGTCGGAAGACTCAGACACGGTGTAGATATGAGTCAACCGTTGTGACTCACGGCATTGCGGTGACCGCACGACCAGGAAATGAGATCTTACCGAGGATGCCGGCTATGGAAGGCTCGGGCCCTGTAAAAGTTCATAGATTCTGTGATGATTCCCAGCTTAGCAAAAAAGGGATTTGTTCAAGGAATGACACTCCTAGAACAAATATTACCAAAATCTACACCCTGACTCATTCTGACCCTGCTTATTACATTTTACATGCTCAGACGACAGGCTGTGTCCCGATCTGGTGGCTCCCAGGGCAGAGGCGAAGCCCAGTCAAGCAACTGTGGATCTATCCGGCGGCGGATCCAGACCAGGCGCCTGGATCTCGTGGCGGGTTGTGAAGAGCGGGAGGGATCAGGTTCGGATCTACCCGTTTATCTTGGTGTGGAGTCACGGCAGACCAACTAAGCGACGAAGACGCTTAGTTGGCCTTAAGAAGCTCGGGACAGCCCAAAAAGACCCAAGACAGTCTCCAGTGAAAAAAGGCCAGGACAGCAGCTCATTTCGCAAAACTCAAACTCTCTTCATATCGTTGGTCTGCCGTGATCCCGCACCAAGAACCTATGCTTAATTCTGCGCCAACTGTAATATCCTTTTCGAGATGGCCATGTGAGCCAGCACCATTTTTTACAAAACTCGACCTTGATGCTGTCACAGGCCCGGCTGTGCTTTCCCCAAAAGCTGCTTTATAGCTCAGACTGTTAATATAACGTATAACTGTCGGTTCTGGTTCCCAAGACCGAGCCGCCAGCTGTTTTTTTACGTGGGCGAGGCATCTTGGACTAAAAAGAGAGTGCGTTCAACTTAGGGTGCCCTGTTCACTAGGTAACGGGGAAAATCTCTGATTTGTGTTATACAATTACAGCTTGTGTCCGATGTTGTATCGATTTTCAGAAAGCCCATTTCTACTCACTGTGATTTTGCTTCGTTTACCCCTCTGCCGCACACCTCAAATCCAGAGATGAATATGTCGGATTCGGTGGGCTGTTGGGGTGGCATAAATGAGGTCAAAAATCCGAACGCCACTTCGGTCTGCCAATCGCGAATCGAAAAGCCGATTTGACTCGGCAAATCCAGACCTTATTTTCAGTGCTCAAGCTATCGAAGTTCTTCAATATCAGGAGTCAATTGTCTCAGATCTGACCTGAATTTTAACAATAAAAGTCTTACGTACCATAAAGGATAAGTGGCTCACTAGGCAAGCTCAGACAGTCAATTGGGCAAGAGAGACAAGATATATTCAAAAGACATGTTTCAGATCTGGATTTTAGATCAAAAGACACAGTAGTGTCAGAGTTGGCGCCTGTAGACCTGTCTCTGGCCAAAGGCCTGCGTAGATGCTGTGTCTCAACGACTAACGCATCAGCTGGCCATATGGTTGCCCGCACACACAACTTTCGTTCCGCGTATCACGATAAGTTTTTTTTTTTCGTCAAATACGGCATGACGCGCATGAAGCTTATTGTTTCGGAGACATCGCATCTCATACGTACAAAATACGTTAGGCTTCTTTGTCCTGAGTAAGAAGTAATTTCATCTTAAATTTGATTTTTAAAGGGGATTATTTTCTTGATCTAAAATTTATGCAGATGGTTACGTGACTTTCTTTTAAATCTAACAGCTTTCGTCTGCAGGGTCACCCCACCTTGAATTTAAGCTATCTACAGACCTCCCTCTTCGATCTAAACACACAAAAAGTTCCCCTGTCTTGCTATAGCCTGTTACCTCGGCCGCTTAGTTCGCCCTCCGGATTGCGCATGATGCTGGTGCTGGATCTATTGGTATGACTTAGAAGACAAGAGTTATAAGAGATCATTTGTCAATTCTTCGTAAGGTATGCAATTCTTTACGTACCGATAGTGCTTACCTTGTTGACTTCTTTGCATTATGTCTGCCTTCTGGTTCAATACCGTTTAATACGAGCAGGCTTAACCTTTCAACAGCACCAAGAAATTTCGGGTGCTGTTAATCACCCTACAGAGGCACCACATACAAGCTGGAAGCCAACCCATTGACCATTTTCACTTCGAGAAGACTGCTTTCTATACGATCACGCCAAACAAAGCCAGCATGAGCGATACACGCCCGCGAGTCGATGAGTATTATAACGGTCTTGCCGTTTTCCTCACAGGTGGCACAGGATTGCTTGGAACTACCTTCATTAGTAGACTGCTCATCAGCACGGCTGTCTCCCATGTTTACTTGCTCGTTCGAGGAGGACATTCGTACGAAAATTACATACCCTCACATTTGCTTGGCAAGTGTTGACTTACTCATACGAACAGGCGTCTTTGGAGAGTTTGGTCGTCTCTTCTACCCCGAAGCCTTGTTTCTCAGCTGCGCAGCTCTGGCAGGGTGACTTTCTGGGACGGAGATATCACAAGTCCGCAGTTAAGGCTTTCACAAGAAGCTTTGAGCGTTATTCGAACCGATGTCTCAATCATTATTCACGCAGAATCTTCATAAGCCTTTCAGAGCTACTGTCTCGGCTTTCACGCCTAATTATCTATCCGTCATTGTCCATTGCCAGGCTTGCCATCGGCTCTTCGAATCTAGTGAGATTTGTCTATATTTCGTCTGCCATGTCCAACGCCTTCGTTCGTCGACTTGAGAACGGGACATACGAAAACTCAAATGCATCATGGGGCGAGGCAGTTCACGAAATCTTAACGCAACCGACTGATCTAGACTCTGAAATTGGGTTATTGGTCGACTCTGGAGACACCTTTGAATTCCGTTCGGTCACGTTCATGGCGCCATATATTGCTACGCCAAACATATTACAGAAAGATTACTGATTCATGAGTTTGCAGAAGCCGGATGCTCCTCTAAGCTCATGATTTTCCGCCCTTCTGTTATCGGCCCTGCAGAGTCGTGGCCGCAGCCTTCATTCGAAACCGCAGGGTCTTGCCCGATTTCCACAATGAGGGGCATTGTTCTAAGTCTGCCTCCTGGGCCCTGCAAGTTCAAATCATACCTCAAAGATGCATCACAGGCTGCGATAGACGAAATACCAGTCGACATTGTTGGAAATCGCTTGGCTGTTCACATCGCATTCGAAACACAAGGTTGTATCCACGCAGTGTCGGGAGCATCCGATTTTCAAATGGCGGAGCGCTTGTGGAGTGAAATGAATCGTCTCAGGGAACCTTGGAAGGGAGATACAATTCTGGTGTGGTCGAAACAAGACGAAGCGCAGCTTGACGATCTTGCTCGAACTTATCGAGTCGTCGGAACATCCTTCACGTTTGAGGAGATTAAAACAGAGCAAGCTTGGAGTGGAATGTGTGAATCGGACAAACAAACTTGGCCTCTGTGGAGATCATATAGACTTGCAAAAAAAGTGAAAAAGCTCAAACCGGGCCTTTGAGAGACAGAAATCGTTGGCTTGGCTGGACTTGATCTAGCTCGAAATGTATTTTACCCACATTAGGCTAGGACGGGCAGGAGTACTACTTCGTATCTTGCGCAAGACAGGAGCACTTCGTGCAGCACTTAACTAAGTTCACTGTTTTCTTAGCAATTAAAAGCTCCAACCACCTCCCCACCTAAACCTTTCAACGCTGCAAGTCAACCAAGGGGCTCGTTTAATTTCTCTTGAAGATATCAACCCTAGTAGTCAAAGCAAGCCTTCAGACCCTTTGCCGAGAGTCATCTGCCGCGGCCCGCCGCTGCCGCTGCAGCCGCTTTATCCAAGCGTCCAAGCTGTCCCCCGTTTTCTTCAAAGATTTTCTATGAGATCGAGAGAGAGGCTAACAGAATTGGAATCGCCAGCTGACCCTGCGAGGCAAAGAGACGAGACAGCCAGTCATGAAAATGACGTTGTGAGAGGTATCTCACCCACGGCCCTGAACCTGGATTGACTTCGCGGCCATGGATTAATCCATCTCTTCATTGATTGAGCGATTGAAATGTGATTTCACGGCCTTCACGCTGCCGGGTCTCGGCAGACGCCCGAGGGGGG
>KN173723.1:19422-33628 GCA_000758425.1 Nilaparvata lugens yeast-like symbiont | reverse complement strand
CGCTTCCCGGCCTGTCGTATCGCATTAGCCACGGCTGTCGTGATTGCCCCCGTGCAGCCTGTGGTCTGGTCGCCTCGTCCTCTGCAAGCGACGATGCGCTTTCTATCCGCTGACTTCCGGGCTATGCAGCCAACAGCGACCGCCGTCCGGTCGATCCGCCACCCGTCGTCGAGTTTCGAATCATTGAAGGCCCGTCTGTAGAGGAGGGCAAGGACATCACCTTCGATTACAATGCCAACTTTTTCCTCTACGCAAGTCTAGAGCAGGCCTGCAACGTGGTGCACGGTCGTGTGCAGACGCCGGCCGCGAGCAATCCACCTATCCTGACGGGCGTGCCGGCGTCGGGCATGGCCTACCTGGATCGGCCTTCGGAGTGCGGCTACTTCATCTTCCCCGACCTTTCCGTGCGCCACGAAGGCTTCTTTCGGCTGTCCTTTAGCCTCTTCGAGACGACCAAGGAGGAAAAGGACTACGACCTGGAACCGTCGGACAGCGATCTGCCGCCAGGCGTCGACTGGCGCATGGAGATCAAGACGCAGCCCTTCAACGTCTACAGCGCCAAAAAGTTCCCCGGCCTGATGGAGAGCACGCTGCTGAGCAAGACGGTGGCGGATCAGGGCTGCCGCGTGCGCATCCGTCGCGACGTGCGGATGAGGAAACGCGAGAGCAAGGGCAACGGCTACGAGCGTCGCGAAGATGACTACGGTCACCGCCGAACGGAAACGCCGGCGGCCAACAACGATGACGGCCACGGCATGCGCTCCCGCTCGCTCAGCAAGTCGAGCGAGCCGCGGATGCCCTACGTGGCCGAGTCGTCGCGCCGTCTTTCGGCGGCCGAAAGCTACCCCCCACCGCCGCCGGGCTACGACGCGCCTCCGGCGAGCAGCCGCGGCCATCTCTCGTTTGGCGACGGCCCGCCGGCGCCCTTTGCCATGTCGCGCCATTACCCCGCGCAGCCGGGCATGGCGGCCCCCCCGTCGTCGTCGCCCAGCCGGCCCTACTCGGCCTCGCATTCGCCCTACGGCTACCGAGGCCGGACGCTGAGCTCGGCCTGCCCCTCGCCGGCGCCGTCGGGGAGCAACTACGTGACGCCGACGCCGTCGACGTACTCGGCCGACGAGCACGGCCGTCGGGACTCGCACGCCTCGCTGGGGCCGACGTCTCTAGTGCGCACGCCGCCCTCGAGGCCGCCGGCGCCGGCGCAGAAGCAGATGCCGTCGCTGGCGCCTCTGAAAATCGCTTCGTTGGTGTCGCCCCTACCCACCATCGAGGTGCAGACCGAACCGCTACCGCCTGCGCCGCCCGCGGTGCTGACGGGCAGCAAGCGGAAACACAACACCGTTTTCCACCAAAGCACACAGCCCTTGCACAACGCTAAGCGTACACAAGACGCCCACCATGCCGAAGCGTCGACTTCCTCGATGTCGGACGCGGCACAGGGCATGTACTCGCGTGCTGACGGCAATTTCGGCGTCGTCGAGTTTAGTCACTGGCAATAATAGTCCCGTCGGGAGCCCTGACGTGCCGGGGGGGAGGGGAGGGGGGGCGCCCTTTTTATTTCCTCTTGTCGACTCTATTTTTCTTTTGATTTAGACCGCTTTTTTTTGCCTCGGAGGAGAGAGTGGGATGAGGGGTTATTTTTTTGGGGCCGGGTGTTGTTTTGAGCCTGCGGAGTATGTAGCGGGATTGCTTTTCAGTGTGCGCCAGCTTATAGCCTAGCCGTGTCGCCGAGGCGGCACTATCGGATATGGGCCTTGGGCCGCGTTGCGCATGAAGCGCGCACTGACTTTGAATTGCCTTTTCACCACCTTGTTCTGTTCATGCAGGGCTTACTCTTTTTCCCCCCATTTTACGATATTCCTCGTGTCCAATTTTTTTCCTCGACGGCCACGCACTTCGTTCTCTGCGACCTTTACGTCTCATAGTGCGGGGATACCATGGGGAGGAATGCAAGTCGAGTGGTGTTTCCGGGGCGATGAGGGCAAGGCGCCCCAAAAAAAAACACGCCTCAGAGAAGAAAAGTCGCAGGCTCTCCTGGGCACGCGGCGGACGATGTGTGCGTTCCCGGGCCAAACAGGGGCCGCTACGCAGCAATGATGATGTTGTGGCGGCTGGCATGCGGCGATGGGTTGCTTAGAGCAACAGATTTTCTCCGGACTCGTGTCTCTCTCGCGCTGGCCAACGTTGATGGAGGCAGCGGAATGACGTGCATCCGGCTCGTGGCCGCCGGTCGACGCGGCGGGACACGCTTGGTGGACTGCGGGCAACAAGACTGGCGGAAGGAGCCGCGACCGGACTATACCCGTATTTCGTCCTGCCCATCCCCCCGTACGGTCTCCATGCAGCGGGGGAGGGGGGATGGAGAACGGGGCGGATCCCGCCGCACCCCTGTGGCTGATCATGGCGGCAGGCATGCGGGAATACACCCAGGAAGGGAAAGCACCGTTGCCCCGGCAAGAGGCGTCACGTGTCGTCGACGATGCGTTTGCACGACGTCGAGGCACGCCGTGGCTTTTTTTGAGCGTCTGTTGTTGTTTTACCCCATGTTGTTTTCGCCGGAGCCCAGCCTGTGTTTTTTCTTTTTTTCGGGGGTTTTAAGCTTCTGTTCCTGGATCCAGAGGAAAAAGAGGCCCTCTCTCTCTCTTCTCACGACCGGAAAAACAAAAAACACGGGACGAAAAGAAGGTCCGTGTGCGCGAGAGCGAGCGGCACGAACCCCACGATCCCACGCTCCCGACGACGCCGGCGCGAGAATCAACCACCGGATCGGGCTCTGCCTGTGCGCGCGCCCCCCTGACGACCATGGACGTGTCGGCGCGCAGCCGCTTCGTGGAGGGCTCGATGAGCGACCGGGCATCGGTGGCGCCGCCATGCCCATGGGCACGGCCATGAGCGGCAGCTGCCCGAGGCCGTGTCCCTGCTCGGCCGTCCCGCGACGAGGTGCTGGCAAAATTTCGCCAGCTCGCCGCCCAGGGCTTCTTCGCCGACCATGCCATCCACGTCCGCCGCCCCGCCACGGCACGCCAAGCACGGCCCTCGAGCCGCTCCTCCTCCGACGACGACGGTGACGCGCCGCAGCGACCCGCTCAACCGCCGCCGCCAACACGACGCCCTTGTTGCCCCTGTGCTCGCCCACCAGCGTCGCCTCGTCGCGCGGCACCAAGCGCGCCGCCGACGTGCAAAAGGAAGACGACGACGCCGACGCGCCTCCAGCGCCAGCCGCCTCCTGCCCAAGCATCTCTGCCGCTCCGCCAGCCGCGACGTCACCCTACCCAGGATCCGCCGCCGCCGCCTCGCCCGCCGCTTGCCCTCCCGCGCGCCGGCGGCCCGCTCAGCATTGTCCCCGACGCCAACCGCGGCATCCCCCGCGTGCCCGCCATCCCCATCAAGTTTGCCCGCCCCGGCCCCGACCACGCCGACCCGCTCCTGTCGCCCTCGCCCTCGCCCTCCTCCTCCTCCCTACAGTAGATCCCGCAGAGGATCCGGGCGTCACTGGCTCAAAACTTGTCGCGGCCAACCGTCCCCGACTCGGCATGTCGTCTTCTGTAATTCAAATGCATAGATTATGGGCTCCAGGCATATCATGACTGAATGAAACCAACCTTAACCACCCGCGACTACTCTTCCTACCTAGTATGCTCTATCCCTTGCTCCTCGCTCCCTCGCACCACCACACTTTGGCACAGAGGCAAGAAACCCGTCCACTTTCCCGTCGTCCCATCCATGCCCGCCACCCAAAAGGGGAAACCCATGATGCCCCCCACTCCTGCGTGTGCACGCATATTATTTCCCACCCGGGTCGCCTCCTTGTACTTCTTCTATCCATCACCAGCCAATCTTCGTCCTTGCATCCGTCCTCCGACAAGCCATCAACCATCTATCATCCCATCCTGTCTCCCACAAGCCCTCCGCGCAGCCATGCCCGAGAAAAATAAAAACATGTCAAACCTGGTGTCATCGTGGCCGCTATCAATACATCTTGATGACCTCTGCAAAAATCAACCTCCCCCCTCCCCTATATTTCCCTTGCAAAATTTGACCCGAATCAACTGAAAACTCGCTGCTCGCGGCCGCCTCATTCATCTTCGGCGGTAATAAAGAACCAAAACGCACACACGCACGCGCGGGGCTCGAGTTATGCCTCGATGCCGCCCGTCATCAGCGTCCCGTAGCCTAGCCCGCCGTGCGCCAACGCCCGTACAGACGTCCACATAAATATGAAGAGAGAGGGAAAGTAGCTGTACAGCAAAGCACACACCATGCCGACCAAAAGAGGAATCTGCACCGAATGGTCAGCGGCACGTCATTTCGCCACCGCAAGCAAGCAAAAAAAAAAGCCCGCCCACTTACCCAAATCAAAAACAGCTTCCGGTCGCTACTCAGCTTCTTCAGTCTCCGTTCGTGTGCCAGCAAAAACTGCTCCTGTTTTTCCTTGGTGATGGCGTTCTTTCGGCCAATCTTGAGCATGCTAGATAGCTGCGCCTCCTTGGCTGCCATTCCACTTGGCCCCTCCGAGACGGCGACGCGTTTCACGTCCGCCTCCGCCTCCGTCGTCGCCCGCACCGCACCTTGCTGCTTCCCCTCGGCCGCCTCCTGTCGGTCAAAAATGTCCTCGTACGACGGCGGCGCCGACGCGCTGTTCTGCATGTACGAGCTTATGTCCCACCATGGGCTGTCAATCTTGGAGTTGCCCCCTTCTTGGCCCTCGGATCGAGAGCCCGACCCTGGCATCAACTGCTGCATGCGCCGCATCAACGGCGCCGCCTGCAGATAACCCTGGTAGTCCGGCAGCATCGGCATCTGCGGCATCTGCGCCAGATTCTGGAAATGCAGCGCCATCGACTGCTGGATCTGGTGTAGTTGTTGTTGTAACTGGTCCCTAAACGTCGTTTTTTGCGTCTTCGCCGAAGCCAACCCGCCGAGTGCCGCGCACCCTTCGCCACCCTCGACCATGTCGTCCTCTTCTTCGTCCGACGAAGCCCGCATCTGGTGTTCCGTGTTGAATCGGCTGCCCTTGTTCGGGCCATCATCGTCCGGCTCCTTGTCCGAGGTCTCGTCTTCATCCAAATCTTCCGAGCTGTATTCCGGGCTTTCCGCCCTGGCGTCCACGTCCACCGGTCGCGCCTCCTCCTCCCCGTCCTCCTCCTCTTCCTCCTCCGCCGCCGCCGCCGACTCCCACGGCGAGCTCGCGCTTCTTGCTCGGCCACGCACGGCGGACCCGCTCAAGCACTGCGCGTGCCCTTGGCTCTGACGAATCGCCGCCACCAATGAGCTCGACTGAGCCACGTCGGCGGCCGTCAGACCCGACAGGCTGCGAATCATCGCGTCTGCTCCGCGGAGTATCAGCCGCCTGACAATCTCCACCTGCTTCTGCATCGCCGCCATGTGCAAGGGCGTGAAGCCCCCTCGGTCTCTCGCGTCCGCATCTGCCCCCCGGGCGAGCAGGGCGGTGACGAATCGGTGGTACCCCAGCGAGCAGGCCATGTGAAGCATGGTGTGGCCCGTCGGCCTCTTCAGGTCCAGCCGCGACTGGGTGGGGTTGTCGTCCATGTCCATCAGGTCCAAAAGGTTCAGCAGCTGAGACTCGAGGTGTTGCTCGTGCGAAGCTTGGTTAAGACCTGCCGACGGGTCGCCCGGCCAGGCCGGATTGCCGTCCCGTAAGATCTTCCTCGCTACCGCCGAGGCGTCGAGCATGTGTCCCGACATCTTGTGTCCGAGGACGGTCAGGGCGGTGCGCATCAGTTTGTTCTCGCAGTCGTCCATGTACCGGAACCGCGGCGGTTCCTTGAGCATCATGCTCTGGCCGTCGAGGGCGCCTTGATGCCCAAACGTCACCGGGACCGGGCCGGCCATGGGGGAAGGGGGCAATAGGCAGACCAGCGACGAGTCGCCCCAGTACGTCGTTGTCGCCTTCTGGTCGCCAAACCAGACTTCCAAGCCTTGGAAAAAGGCTTAGCCGAGGACGGTGACTTCGATGCCGCCCATCATGGGGCCTTCGTTGGGGATGATCTTGTGCATCATTGGTGGCGGTGGCCGCAGCGGGTGGACCCCTCGGGGCAGCGCGTTGAAGCCGCTCGAGAATGGCGTCGCGGCCAAGTAGGCCTGAGCGTCGACGCTGCTCCTCAGGCCGTTGGGACTCGCCGCACGGCTGACGTGGCTCGACGGGGGCGCCGAGTACAGGTTGGCCATGGTCAGGTTGTCCATGCTCGCCGACCTATGGCCGGTCGAGAAGACGCCTTGTTCGTTCGTGACCGGCGTCGGGGGCCCGCTGACGAAGGGGGCGAACAAGTAGTCCACCACCGGCCATAGTACCGTCGGGTTGGGCGAGAAGGGTGACGTCGCCGCAGACAGCTGCGCTTGCATGCGGGCCATCTGAGACTCCGGGGGCGACGCCGCCTCCGGCTTTGTCATTGCCAGCCCGTTGGGCATCCGGGACGCGTTTCCGCCCGCCTTTATCTTCTTTGATGCCGGCTCTCCCTTGACAGGGGATGTCGATCGCGACTTGGCTCGGGGCGTTGAAGCTGCCGTAGTCTTCGTCGTCGTCGTCGGCCTGCCGCTGCCCGGCGCCGTCATGGTTGACGTGGAGGGGTGGCGCGAGCGTCGGCCCTTGGTGCTACGACCCGCGGCAGCTTCGCCGCCATGAGACGCCTGCGAGTTTGCATGGATCTTATGGTTATCCGTTATGACAATGGGGCAGGACATGTCCTGGGCCACGACCTGGCCCGTAAAGTCCTTGAGCGTGATGATGACGTTGAAGCCCGCCTTCTCACTGTGATGACGGCAGTAGCAAGCAATCCGCAGCGGCACGTCGATGGCCTTGGCCGTCGTGATCAGGCGGCCGCTGGAGTCGAGCTCGCCGGACACGGGGTTCCACTCGAGAATTTCATTGCAGTTGAAGACGACCACTCGGTACAGCTGTTAGTCAGTCCACAGCTGCAAGTCGCCCGGCTTGACGTTCTTCTTTCGAGCCGCGCGCTTGTTTTCCCTCACGATGCAGCCTCCGCATATGCGTATCTCGCCTCCGTTCCGGGGAGAATTCTCCTCGCCATGTGCCGGGAGGAAGCGCTGGGGGAGGGTCCTGGCCCTCAACATGGCTCTGCGCCGCGTTTCGGGGTTCTCCATGGCCGTGGAGCAGACGACGGTAATGTGGAGCTCAAGTGTGTCCGGCGACGGCTCCGGAGGCGGATTCACCTGGAGTTTGGCCTTGGAGACGGCGTGTCTGGGGAAGTGTAGTTTTGTCACATCGGGCGGGAGGCGTGGCATGACGAGCTTGAACGGTATCTGCGTTTCCACGCGTGACTTGTCGGTCAGAGGCCGGATGTTGAGCGCGTAGGGGCAGGCATCGGAGGCACAAGGCGACGAATCGGAAAGCGGAGCCTGGGTCGGCAGGTGAGGCGTTGGTCCGAGGAGCTGATTAGCGCTGGGCATCGGGTTTGGTTTGATGCGAGGCGAGGCCACGTTGGCCGCGGCCGGGGGCCACCCAGTCTGTCCATTGATGCCGCCGGACGCTTCACGGACCGGTCCAATGGATGGAGAGGAGACGAAGCCGGCCGTGGGGGATGAGTGTTGGGTACCTACGGCGGCGGACATGGGCGACATGGTCCTCGAGCCGACCAGGTCGATGGCACTGGTGGACAGGGTCATGGAGCATTGCTGGACAAAAAGTTTGGGGAACGGGAAGGGGGGTTTCCGTTAGAAGGCGGGGCTTGGCTTCGGAGGCATGTCAAAGGGGCAACCGGGACTCACAGACAACTGTCTCCTGTGGCTACGGTCTTGAGTCGAACTACTTCTCCGCGGGCTGTTGGTCTGGATGGTGGGCATCTCAGGTGAGGGCATGTTGTTGATGAGGGCGTGGGGCTGGTGGCCATCGGGTCCGCCGACCGCGGCTGTGGTGAAGCCGAAGGCGTGGTTCATGGGTGTGTCGGCATGTTCGCCCAGGCCGTACAAGACGTCGAGTAGGGCGGCGTCGTTTGCGTCGCGGCCAAAAGCTAAGGAGTGGTCGTCGGCATCCAAGGCGTAGACGAGATTGCTCCACGTGGTCATGGTCTCGTCACCATCATGGTCCATGGCGGCGGCAGCAGGAAGGGCAGAGCCGACTGCCCTGTTGGAAGACGAAGCCGACTCGGACGAGTCGTCCTGGTAGGAGCCGTTGGGCGAATAGGTGGGAGGCAAGCCCCGGGCAAGGTTCTGAGCGTTCAAGCAGGGTTTCTGAATGTCCCAACTCTGCAGCGTATCGGGGCTGTTGGACAGGTCGAAGAAGTCGGACAGGGGCAAATTCATCGTCGAGGCTGTGGAACTCGCCGCTCGGCACTCCCACACCCGCGATCAGAGGGCTTCCGGGGCCGGGAGCTTCGGGGGCCGTCATGACCAGCAGAGCGGGTCGGTCAGGGCAGGAAAGGGCCGGGGGGAGGGGGACCCTGATTGTCTCGCCGGGCGCTGTCGAGGGCCAAGCTGCGGGTGGCCAGGGCCGTAGGGCTGGACGCGGCAGCGCGGGGAGCGGAGGCGGCTACAGGCTGTTTCGGATGACCAAGGCTTTGGTCCTCGCGGCCTCGACAGAGTGAGACGGCGGCGGCGCAGGGAGCGGAGCGGGAAAAAGCAAGATTATAAGGTTGACGGCGGCAGAGAGGCCCAAATTAGCTCGAGGCAAAATTTCTCAAAGGAGCACGACGGGCCTGTTTCTCTGGAACGGTGGCCGGCGAGCATAGGCTAGACGAGGCCTTCGCGGGCGTTGCTGGATGGAGGGAAGAAGGCGGTGATGGAGCAGACTCTTTGAGCGAGCGAATTGGCTGCCGCTGAAGCTGCAGCAGGACGGCAGCTGCTGTTCGACCCTTGCCCCAAGGAGGGAGAGCCCCACCCGTTGTTAGTCACTGGGCCCCTAAAAAGCCACCACGCGTGCGCGGACGGAGTATCCAGAACCCGCACTTGGCACTGCCATTCGGGGTCGAGCGGTGCGGGATACCCTGCAAATAGCATCGCCGCGCCGCAGCGGCCATGGTACTTCCGGAACACGTACGGGCTGTTTTTCGGAGGGTTTTGAGGTATCGAATACATTCGGACGGCGGTGGGGCCACACCCCTTGGCGGCGTCGGGCCCGCAGCGCGAAGGCCGACCCAGCCAACGATTAAACCCGCAGCGCCTGGGGCGGATACATGGAGAAGGAGATATGGAGACATGGAGATAGGCAGATGGACTGCTTGGCTGATGGATTTTGACGGACGCAGGGCAGATAGGCCACCGGGACAAGATTGGGTCGATGGATGAGCGGCCTGGGATCGACAGTTTTTTTTTGGCTCACCTCCTTTCCTCTGTAATTCTCCCGCCGCAGCGCGCATGGCAGACGCCAGCGAAAGGAAGCAGGAAAAAGAGAGCAGGAAGGGAGGAAAGGTGAGAAAGCTTTGCGGGTGTCCGGCGCGGCATCCGTCATTCACTTGGGTACCTGCTACGTGAGCGAGGACGCCGGGTCCTCAGCCTGAGCTCGCAAGGGCCACGTCTCAATTCCGACAAGCTTCCGCAACGCCCAGCTCCCATATTCTGGCCCGCCATCGCCTGCCATGGGCCTCGACCGGGTCGTCGGTCGCAGCAGTACGCCACATGCGCCGGCCTCTGCCAGGCACCACCGCACGGATCGGCTGAAGATTTCGCCCATTCGCCCTTGGCCGCGTGCCCTATCCCGTTCAACGTCAGGACAGAGTGGCACCGCCGGTAAACTAAGGATAGGCTGATTTTCGCGTCGGCCGCCACTATTCGCAGAATTCCATAGGCAGGCCCTGAGGAACCTAGCTGGTGTTATTACCGAAGCCGGGGCGTTAATAGAGACGGTCCTTGCGCCACGAATAGACTCGGCTCACTAAGGCAGGTACAAAGTTTGTATTCCAAGCGCCGTGGAATCTGCAGCAAAATCTGCCGCGACGGGCGGGCAGCCCCTTGAGTCGGCATAACACGAACTGATGGAGAATGGAGGAGGCCAGGATGGAAGAAAGCAAAAAAAACCTTCCACCCAATCAACGGCCGTGTCTGCCTATCCCTTCGACCGCTGGGGGCGTGCAAGTTGCCTAATGGCCGACATTTAGCCGGCGATTTTTCGACGAGCACGGAGGTGGACACGGACGCACTGTGCGCCGTGCACATGGTGGGTTTACGCCGCGTGGGGTCGGGCCACGGGCACGGGCACGGGCATTGCTCCCTGCCTCATCGTCGGAGCGATGCTCATTCGTCGACGCCGTAGGTCCGCACGAGCCCGCATTGCCCGGGCGGGCACAACCTTGGGCCGGCCGCCGCCTGATCTTCGGCCCGGCCCAAGGCAAGATCGGGAGACGGCGAGGAGGAGGATGAGGTATCCGACGGCCAGTCATGGGACGGCACCGAGGGGCGCTGGGCGTGGGCAGCGATGGCGGCATCGAAGCCGACGTCGCGACGCCGGCCCATCCACCACCCAAGCCTGAGGACCCTGCTGCGACGCCGGCCGGACAGATGGTCTTGACCGGGGCTCTGCGACCAGACGCGGGTCAGGGTTCTGGGCACGAGGTAGCCTATCTTGCCCATGGGGATGCTGAGCCCGTGGACGACCTAGGGTGGCAAGGAAGCAGCTCGGGTTAGAGCGCATACTCGTCGAAAGCACGCGAGGGCGATGAGGAGAGGAGGAGGGGGTCGGAATGGAAAGAGAAGGGCAGGTAGACGGAGATGACGCAAAACGCTGCAGATGACGAGGAACCAGACAACGACGCGTATGGTGTCGCCCAGGTGAGCGACATCGTCTCTGGGAACGCCGTCGTCGTTGCTCAGGTGCTGGTGGATGAACTCGAGGCTCACAAAGAGATAAAATACGGCAGAGACGCTGATGGGGCCGAAGAATCCGACAAAGATGGCCTGGCGGACCTCGCGGATCTGGTGGATGCATTTGTGCATGGCAAAGACCCAGGGCAGGCGTCTAAAGAGGAGGACGAGAAGGGCGAGCAAGACGAGGCGCCAGGTGGAGAGCGAGGGCACGGGATTCTGGGCGAATTCGGACCAGGGCGCGACGGCGCCGTACCAAAGGAAGATGGTGACGTTGAGCAGCATGTCGATGGTGGGCTGCAGCGAGTCGTCTTTGGTCTGCAGGCGGAACCAGTCGTCTCAGGTGAAGGTGTTTCCGGCGATGAAGCAGGCCAGCACGTCGTCGGTGCCGATCAAGCCGCAGGTGCCGACGAGAAAGAGGGCCAGGGCAATGGAAAAGACGAGGAAGCTCTCGTGGTCGACGTAGTTGCGGCGCTTGGCCCAACGCAGCAGGCTCTTTCCCAGCAGGCCGACGACGGCACCGTAGACGACGCTGAGTATGATGGTGTAGGCCCAGGTCAGGGCAAACCAGAGGCCGATGGCGTTGCGGGCACCGCCGGCGTCGGAGGCCGAGGCGTTGGGTGACGCGGGGTTGGCGCCGACGCCGACGTACTTGACGAGGAAGAGGGCGAAGAGGAAGGGATAGCCGAGGCCGTCGTTGGTGCCGGACTCGGCGACGATGAGATCCTGCAGGTCCTTGGGGATGTTTTGATCGACAAACTTGCCCTTGACGATGACGGCCGAGAGGACCGGGTCGGTGGGGGTGACGCAGGCGCCCACGACCAGGGCATGGAGGAAGCTAGGTGTGGCGGCCAAGGCCCAGATGAGCAGGCTGGTGGCGAGCCACATGTAGGTCATGGCGGGCCCGACGAGGAGCAGCAGCGAGCGAGCCTCGGTCTAGAGGTAGCGACTGGGAAGCTGGACACCAGCGAGCACCAGCTGGACGCCGAGGACGAGGCGCGAGAAGTCAAGGGTTGACGGCGTCGAGGCTGACACGGCAGGCGGCGTCGGAGACGGCTTCGTGGTGACACTCGCCATAGTCGCGGGGGCGAATGAAGTTGGCGCCGCGGGGCCCGAAGGCGACTCCGACGAGGAGCGAGATGACTATGCGCGGGAAGAAAGGAATCGTGGGGGATGGGGAGGGTGAGCAGGACGAGGGACTGGCATAGAGCCTGACTTACGGGCCTCGGAAATATAAAAGTGCTCCTTGAAGAGATAGGAAACGAGGCCGAAGAGCGAGACGAAGCCACCGAGAACGGCGAGCGTGACGGTTGAAGTTGGACAGATTCAGCGGGACGTCCCAGATGCTGTTTGGCGTGCCGTCATGGTGTTTTGCTGCCGCCGCCGCCGCTGCTGCTGCTACTGCGCGCTTACGCGGTACCACCCGACAGGAGGCCAGCAGGGGGTGAGGCGGCAATTAGCCGAGTCTGCCGATTCCCGGCGCCTGATTCGCTCGGCCGTCTTCGGCCCCCCTTGTCGGAGCGGGAGCGGGCAAGAAGGCTTGAGACTGTGCCGCAGGTCAAAAAACGATAGCCGGGAGAAGGGTGTCAGCAGGAGGAGGAGGAGGAGAGGAAGAAGAAAAAGGGAAAGTAAGAAATGGGAGGAAGACGAAGGAGGTATAGGATGAAGAGGTTTGGCGACTGAGAGAAAGGAGTGCACCGGCGCCGAGGGACTAGATACAAGTTTGGCAAAGCCCAAGGCCAGCCGGGAAGCCGGCCAACAAAACCTGGCGTAAAGCCGCCGAGAACTCACCAGACGAGAGTATTTGCTTGCCCTGGAAGCGCAGGCTTTCCGAATCGTCGGATGCAAACACCTATGCGCGCACACACACACGCACGCGTGCAGAGGCATGTACACCACGCGTACACTTGGCCGGACGAGATGGCTTAAGCGTGAATCAGGCGGCATCAGCCGACGGCATTGGCTCGGCTGACCGGCTAGCCAGCCCGGCCCAAAAGCAGCGTCGCGTGCGGCCTTGACGCAGGCCAGAGACCTCACGTGCGCGGCGGACCGCCGGTGAGGGTATGGTCAAGGCCGAGCGAGGCGGTTTGGCCGGTCGGCGACGGCGCCAACGACGCGGCAGGGGCGGCACGGAAGGGTTGGCGGTGGTGACAGAGGCCGCGGGCAAGAAACCAGAGCCATACGAGGTGGGAGAGTGGCGGATTTGCGCTCCTCTCCTTCAGCGGTTCGTGACGGCGGCCGCGCTTCTTTTATAAGCCCGTGTCTGCCCAGCCGGGTGCCGGGTGCCGCGCTGGCCGTGCTCGTTGCCCGAACGGGCGACACGTCGCTTTTCCTCGCCTGGCTCGCCTGTCCGACAGGCCAGCGGGAGGGAAGGATGCGTTGGAGGAGGCAGGATCAGGGAGAGAGGGAGAGGGAGGCCGCGCGATAGGGCGTGAGAATGAGGACCCTTGGGTGAAGAGCGGAGTGGGCAGAGGGTGTGAGATAGCCGGGTCTGGCATCGTCGCATTGGGGACCTCACTGTGCGTCGCCGCGCAGGCGACAGACGGAGCGGACACGACGACAGGCCAAAAACCCGCCGCCAAGTGTCTGAGACGGCTTAGTCTGCGCTCTCGGCGCCGCCCCTTCGACTTCTCACGGCCGCCTCGGCGTGGGGAAGATCCGCCGGCCTCTCTCTCCTTCGTCCCTGCCCACCTCATCCCCTTACCGTGTCCTTGCTGGGGGCTGGCGAGGAAGTACCAGCCCAAATGGCCTCGGCAGCATCAGCATCAGCATCGGCATCAGCATCAGCAGAGCCCCCGAACCACCAGCGAAACGTCGCCGTTCATCCTCGCGTGCGCCGGCCCCACCGTTGCAGCGCAGACGGCCCGCCCACTCGCGCTTTCTTCCGATGACGCGCGTCCTGTCACCGCTGCTGCTCTGAGACGGCGACACACGCCGCCGTGCCAGCGAACACGTAGGGGGGAGGCCGGTGTGCATTCGTGGCCCTCGGTCGACAGCACTGGTTGGTTCGTCGTGGGCTTGCCGTACGCGGCCTGCAATGTCATGACCGCAGTACCAAGTACGCAGCAAATCATGCGTACATGATGCCGTCTTGAGCGTACGCATTACTTGCCAGCATACACATGCGCACGCCATTGCGTGGCGCCCTCTCCAATCTCGTCCACATCTCTCCTCTCCCTCCCCTCCTCCTCCTCCTCCTCCTCTGCCTCTTTTATCCTTCTCCGACTCTGCCGCCGCCGCTTCCCGTCGCCTCGTCCCGCCCAGCACGCACGGCCACGTCAAAAGGTGGAGGGTCGCCAGCAGCATTCAGCAGGAGCGCACCCACGGGCATTCTTTGCGTCGCAATGCCGAGCACTGAAGACAACAAAGCATCAGATAAGTATGGAGCAGCGGAATCGTGGGCCCCCTCCCCAAAAAGAAAAAAATAGAAAAC